>VZRW01006250.1:162249-179411 GCA_013398125.1 Aegotheles bennettii | reverse complement strand
CTCGGGCCCCGCTGCAGAGCCGGAGAGAGCGGCCAGCGGGCCCGGGCGGCACCGGGGGATGCAGGGACGCGCTGCTCTTGCGCTGCCCAGCCCCGGCAGGCTGTGCCCCTGGCAGAGCCTGAGGGGCCCGGCAGAGAGCCGCGGGGCAGGGCAAGGTGGGAGCGTAGAAAGGACCCCCTGGAGCTGGAGAGCAAACGAGGCCCGGCATACCGAACGCGTGAATGAGCCGTTATGGGATGGGGCACCACGCCACGGGGCTGGCAAGCCCAGGGTGGGCACTACTGGCCAACAGCTGGCTGGGCTCCAGCCCAGGGCCAGGGCAATGCCAGCCCCCCGGGCAGGATGGTGGCACCGGGTGCCCTGTGCTTGGTGGTGGGAGTTCGGCGGCCACCACTGCTGAGCAGCAGTGCCCAGCAGAAGAAGCATTAGTGGCAGTGCCCCATGCAAAATTTGTGAGACAGAATGGAATCGCCCAAAATGGTGGCCTGGAGGGTGAGGGGAGTTCTCTTGTCTTGCTCACGCTTAGATTTTGCATGAGGTTTTGGAAGGTTTTCCCTGAGACTGCCTGCCCCACACAGCCCTGGGCTTGCTGGCATCTCTGGGGCGGGTGGCATTTCAGTGCTCTGCCACCCTCTGAGTGCCAGCTGGAGTCCCTTTGCCCTGCCTCTCCTACAAACTTGGTGGACCCAAGCAGGATGCACCATGCACAGGGCTATTTTTGCCACCCTCCTGCATTCAGCAGTGCCTTCTGCCAAGTAGGAGGATTTTCGCTGTGGTGACGTTCAGCTGAGGAGCATGAAGCGAGCGGCAGGTGTCCCTGTGGGTGACAGATGGGGAGTAGTCAGAGCTGGGTGTCACCAGCCCAGCACAGGCAGCTGATGCCAGCTCTCTGCCTGAGGCCGAGGCTGAGGGGAGGAGGAAAGCACAGAGCCGGGATGGGCGCCCTCGGGGCAGCTGGCACAGGGGACAAAGGCAGCAGGGCTGAGGGGGGAGCCTTACTGAGCATAATGGACAAGGGGACAGGGGCAGCCTTGTCCCACCCTGTGCAGGGACTCTGAGGAGCAAGTGGCACGTGGCAGCCACATCCAGCTGGGGGGATGGGGGACAGCAGGGCTGCCCTCCTGGGCAGCCAGTCCCAACCAGTGTCCAGGGGTGGCAGCAGGCCTGGGGAGAGATTTGGGGGAGGGGAGGGGGGCAGGGTGCATGGNAAGGAGGATGCTGAAGGCTGTGAGGCCACAAGCATGGCCAGAGCTGAGGACATGGGGAGTGGGAGGTGAGGGCTTCATTGCAGCTGGCAGTGGGAACCTGGAGCCAGCGAGATGGGGTCACAGGGCTGGGGCGTGGCTGCCCAGGGAAGGCAGTGCTGTCGGTGGCATCTAGGGAGAGGCAGAAGTGCCTGAGACAGGCTGGCTGTGAGGTGCTTCGGGAGCCTGTTCTGGGCACCTACCTATACCAAAGGCAGTTTTTCCCTGCCCACATGTGGTGCCCCGAGTAGAGGACAAAGTGCAGGGCATCCCTTGGGGATCTCTCTGGGATGTCCACCTTCACCTGCACCAGAACCTCCTGCACCCTCCTGGCCTGCCGAGCTCCCTCCTTCTGCAGGTGGTCAGAAGAGGGAAGGTAGCCATGCATCCTCTCTTGGATGCCCAGCTGGGGCACCAGGCAGGGCACTGTGCCACCCCGTGCTCTAGCTTCTCCTTGCAGGGCCTGGAGCTGGCTTAGTGATGTCTCCATTGCTGCTGGGTTCTCTGTGATCATCATCCCAGGCAGGTGGCCCAGAGACAGTGAGAAGAACATCCCCAACTTTGTAGAGAGAAAGAAATAGCTGCTGGGACTGGCTAAGTACATCCTCCATGGCCTAGTGAGTGCCTCTCCACTGTGGCTGGGCATTACAGACCCGCAAATGCCCTGGCCCTGCGGGACTGGTGGGCTCTGTGGGCTCTGCCTGCTGCATTGCTGCCTCCTGTCCTGATCCAGGCAGCCAGGCTGGCTCGTGTGCTGGCCCCGTGGCACTTCACATGCAGAGGCAGTCGCTGCGGCAGCTCGCCTGGCCTGCGTCCCAGCCCATCGTGTCCCTGGGAAAGTCAAGCGGGGACGCACCGATATTTGCCTTGGCACATGAAGGGCTTGCAGAGGCTGCTTGAGAGGTCACTGAAGCCCTGTGGTGGGGGTCTCTTCCCTCCCCACATGGAGACAGGGATCTGGCAGCCACGGTTCAGCAGCGTGTGACGTGGTGGAGTTTCAGGGCCAAGGCTTGCTTCATGTTGGTGGGGAAGCAAAGCGAGGGTGGGGCAGCTCCTGTGCTGCTGGTAATAGCTGCAGGCTGCTGATAAGGCCACAAGAAAATCCAGGGAGTCCCAGCAGGGCTTAGTACTTGAGCAAAAACTAACAGCATGGAAAACGCTACTGCTGCAGCTGCGGAGAAACAGCTGGTGCCCACAGGAGGGGCTGGGGGTGGATGGCCAGGAGAGCTTGGGGCTGAAGGATGGGGGCTGGGGCTGCAGCAGGAGGGATGTTGTGCCCTGTTGAGGTAGGCAGTGAGGACTTGTCCCCCATCTGCAGGAGGGCCCTCATTAGTAGGGACCTGGTGGCCTTTTGTCCCCTAGATCTCGCAGTGAGGCTGAGCACGTGTTCCCCTGTGCACACACACGTGTGCACATGCATGGCTGGCCACCCAGGGCTAGGCAGGCAGGGCACAGCATCTACGGAAACTCACCTGAGCATGGGCAACACAGGTGGCTCCATCCTGCCTCTCCTCTGCAGCTGGTCAGGATTGATGTCCACTGGTGGACTATATATATGTAAGTGTGTGTGCATGTATGTATCCATACACAGGTGTGTGTGTGCGTATGATGCCCCTATATACATCCAGTATGGATGACTCCAGTGACTGACACCAGTCTGTCCAGTAGCTGGCTCCCAGCTGGGCAGCAGCACAACCCCTGGCTCTTGGGACTTCCCCCGTTTAGTAACATCAGCAGGGCCCAAAGGATGGGAGCAAAGCATGCCTGCCCAGCCCAGGCAGGCTCAGGTCTTGAATTTTTGGCTTGGGACTGTCCAGCCATGAACTCCTGCTGCTGATTTTTCCCGGGGCAGATGAGTACCTCCATCCAGGCTGTCTGCCTCCCAGCTGGCTCCTTGCCCACCCTGCTTTGGCCACCGCACCAGCTCTCGCAGCAGCAGCACGGTGAAATGTGCAGCTGGCAGGGGGGTCCCCCCGAGCACTGCACCCCGGCATGCCCAGGCGAGGGGGAGCTGAGCCAGGCACTGCGGGCCTGGGGAGGGATGGACACTGCCACTGTGCCACGTGCTGTTTACTGTTTGGGCTACAAGGCAGCTTTGTCTTCTCCTCAGGACACTCTGAATAACAACTCTCTGGGGAAAAAGCACAGCTGGCAGGAGCGGGTGTCCCGGTCGTCGTCCCCTCTGAAAACAGGTGAGTTCTCGTGGCTCTCAGGAGCCTGGGGCAAGTCGTGCTGCAGCAGGAGGTTGGGGAAAACATCCCACATGGATGCAGGGTTCATGTCCATCTTGAGTCCGGGTGCCTTCCCTGGCAGGGAGCACCACCCTCTGCAGGGATGTCAGTGCTTCTCTCCTCCCCCTCCAGGTGAGCAGACCCCTCCCCATGACCACGTTTGCCTGAGTGATGAGGTCAATCACCAAAACAGCACAACCTCCACCAAAGACCGGGGCACATCCACGGAGAGCCCGTGCCGGCGCACAGCGGCCACCCAGATGGCACCCACCTGCATTGCCTCATCCCGGCCACCTGAGAAGCACCAGGCCACCAGCCGGCCCCCACCACACGGTGCCAGTGTGGTGGTGGTGACATCGAGGGGCCCCGAGGCCCACCGGGACCGCATCCGCTACCAGACAGACGTGAGGCTGGAGGCCACGGAGGAGATCTACCTGACACCCGTGCAGAAGAACTCAGACCCCCTGGAGTCTGACAAGCCATTCCTGTCGCAGTCCAGTGAGAACCGCATGTCCATCAGCTCCGACATTGACACCTCTGGCTATTCAGCCTTGGCAGGGAAAACCAACCCTTCCATCAGTGAGGAGGATGAGGTGCTGGACTACATGTCCTCCCCCGACAAAACGAACCTGCCCAGAGCCTCGTGTGGTGGTGGGAGTGGTGGCTCCCGGCCAGGGCACAACCTTCAGAGAGCCTCAGTGAGTTCAGACACCAGTGCCCTCTCCTACGACTCGGTCAAGTACACACTGGTGGTGGATGAAAACGTGCAGCTAGAGCTGGTCAGCCTCAAGCAGTGCTACTCGGGCTACAGTGACGAGAGTGACTCAGCCACCGTGTACGACAACTGCGTCTCCTCGCCCTACGAGTCGGCCATCGGTGAGGAGTATGAGGAGGATGCGCTGAAGCGTGACTCGGTCTGTCTCTCCGAGGACTCCACCCCTGAAGCGGACATCCACTTCTCCAAGAAGTTCCTCAATGTCTTCATGAGCGGCCGGGCACGTTCCTCCAGTGAGTGCTGGGCACCAGGGGGGAGGTGGGCTGGTGGCTGCCTGCCCGGGCAGCCCTGCCTGTCCCTGGTATAAAGGCTGAGGACACGCTCAGGAGGTGGAAAGCCACCGTCAGACACTAGCCCCAGCTCTGCTTGCCACAGCCTGTGGCTTTGTGTGTGGTGACCAGGAAGGCATGGGGGGAGGGAAGGGCTGGAGCTTTGTGAGCTGCAGGTGGGGGCGGTCAGAGGCATTTCAGGCTTCTTTATTGGCTAGTCCGAGGTATGGGCATGCTGAGGGGGAGGCTGAGTGGTCTCACAGAGGGACAGCATCCTTCCTGGAGTGCCACCCTCTTCCCCAAGCCCGGAGGAGCACTGGGGCTAGTGACATGGCGTGGCAGGCAGGGCTTCTTGTGGTGCAGCTGGTCCCACAGTGCTGGTTACACCAACTGCACGGGTTGGTGCAGGGAAGTCATGGTCCCAACAGGGACCATCAGGCACCAGTGTGGCTACTGTAGCCGTGCCTTCCTCTCCTGTGGCACCACATGGCTTCATCTTGGCCAATCCATCCCCTAGGAGCCTCAGAAGCCTGCCTAGCCCATGTCCTTCCCTCAGCTGTGGTGCTGACCCCTCAGCGCTGAGATGTCCCCCTCTGCCTTTGTCCCCAGGTGCCGAGTCCTTCGGGTTGTTCTCCTGCATGATCAACGGGGAGGAGCAGGAGCAGACACACCGCGCTGTCTTTAGGTGAGCTTGCAGGTGTGAGCAGTGCCCTGAGCCTCTCACAGGGGAAAGCCAATGCTGCTCTCCCACCACGGTGGGGCCAGCCCAAACCCCAGTGTTTCCAGCTTTAGGGAAGCTCTGGGGACCAAACCACTGCCCATAGCTTGTGCCCTGCCCAGGAGCAACATCTGCCCAGGCTGCTGCAGGGGCGAGACCTCTGGAGGCAGCTGGGACCTCTCTGGGGAGCAGCATGGGTGGTGCAATAGGGATACCCTTGCCTTAGGTACCACGATGCTGCTGCCTTTTGAGCCTAAACCCGTTCAGATGCTTTATTCAGCATCTTGTGGGTCCTCATGGCTAATTACACCTGCCAGGGCATTGCCTGCCTGAGGGGCAGTGGGTTCTGCGTTGTCATGTCCTCCCCCAGCAGTGTACTGTTGAGAAGGCCACCAGTGCTGCTGGCCCGCTAGGTGCTAGTGCCTCCCTGCCCAGGTTTGTGCCTCGCCATGCGGATGAGCTGGAGCTGGAGGTGGATGATCCTCTGCTGGTGGAGGTGCAGGCAGAAGATTATTGGTACGAAGCATATAACATGCGGACCGGTGACCGGGGCATTTTTCCTGCCTACTACGCTATTGAAGTCACCAAGGACCCAGACCATGTAACAGGTACCAAGCCTCTGTGTGCAGCCCCATCTTGTGTCCACCTCCTCTCTGCTGAGCAGAGCCTGGTGCTGAGCAGGGAAATGGAGGGAGGACAAAGCTGGGCACCTGCAGGGTGTGACAGGCAGCTTCTGGTGTGATGCTGGGAGCTGGTGCTGCAGGAATCTTTCCCTGGGCAGGGAAACATGGAGGGGTGGAAAGTGGATCACAGCCCAGGTTCCTGGTCATTGGAGATGATCCCCACTGTATGCTCTCTCTTCCAGCTCTGGCCAAGAGCAGCGACTGGGTGGACCAGTTTCGGGTGAAGTTCCTTGGCTCGGTGCAGGTTCCTTATCACAAGGGCAATGATGTGCTGTGCGCGGCCATGCAGAAGGTAGTGTCCCACACCACCCCGGGAGCAGGAGTGCCTGCTTCTCCTGGCAGCAGGGCAGAGCATCAGTGGGGATGGGAAAGGGTGAGCCATCATCACTGCTCACGAGTGCTAGGGCTTTGTCTCTCTGTCTTCCCCTTCCAGATTGCCACCACGCGCCGCCTCACTGTGCACTTTAACCCACCCTCCAGCTGCGTCCTGGAGATCAGCGTGCGTGGGGTCAAGATTGCTGTGAAAGCTGATGACTCCAAGGAGCACAGCAAGGTAGTGCCCCGCTCGTCATGTTCCTTCCCTGGCTGCTGGCTCATGCCCCCTGTGCTACAAGTCATGTTTGCCTGTGAAAATGGAGGGTCTCCACCCATCTGAGGGTGTGAGAAATGCCATCAGTGGGGTTGTAGGCCATCCGTCAGGGTCCCCCATGCCTCACAGCACCCCAGCTTTGGGCTGTACCGTCAGCACGTTGCTGCACTGGGATGCTGGGAGCTGAGCTGCACTGGAAATCTGTCAGCTGCTCCTAAACCTTTCTGCTACTATTTTGAGTAGTGTCCTCCAGATCTGCCCTGTAATCTCTTTAGCTGGCTGTGGCTGGCTGCTGATTAGCGTTCTGCATAAGTAGCCTAGCAAAGCACAGCTTGATGCTGGGCAGAGGCAAGTGTGGGCTTTACAGCAAGCCTTTGGGACACCTCCCCTACAGCTGTGGGGTAGGAGTAGTTCCTGGCTGTGGATGCTGTGGCAGCGAGCTGGACTGGGGTTTTTACAAGTCTTGTCTGTTATCAAGATGCCATCAACTTGGTTGCTCTTTAAACTTGTATAAATAAGTTCTCATTTCTGGCTGGGAACATTCGAACACCTAGGCTTGAATGACTTAGAACTAAGTTATCTGTTTACCTTCTATCTGCTGGTATTTCTGAGAGCCTTTTTAGCGAGGGAGGGCTGTGTGCTCTGGGTGAACAGCAGTACTGACCTTGGCCCAAGTACAGCCTAACCCAGGGCCTCCAGGGAAACCCTGCAGGAGCTGTTGGAGGTTGAGGCAGCTGGGGTGGGAGCCAGCAGGGCTGCCTGTAAGATTGCCCTGTGTGCAGGTGCTTGGGGCCATCCTGACACTGCTGCTGGTAGCAGCCTGGGATCAGGCTCCAGTTTATTTCACTGCCAAGTCCAAGTGCATATTTCCAGGGACCACAGACCAGCTGCCCCACAGGGTGATGGGGAGGAGAGCTTTGATGGTTCCTCTCTCTGTCCCCTAGGTAAACAAGTGTAGCCACTTTTTCCAGCTGAAGAACATTTCCTTTTGTGGGTACCATCCAAAGAACAACAAGTGAGTAGTGGGGAGGTGCAGAGAGGCTCTAACTGCCAGCAGGTCAGCACGGGGGCTTCACTGCCTTCCCACTCCCTGAGGGCAGCACAGCAGGGGCCAGGAAGGGGAGGCTTCCCAGCACCCCTGTCCTGAGGGCTCCCCTTCCCCTGTGGGACCAGCATTGCAGCTTGATGCAAAAGCAGCCTTTGGATGGGAATTATGCTCCAGTTCTGGGCATGGGCCATGGCAGCNGGGGGGGGGGGGGAATGTGCAGGTTCCAAACCCCTGTGCTCAAGTGTTGGTACACCTTGGGGATGCTGGGGTATCTGTGCCTCCTTGTCTGCTGGTCCAGTCACACGGACTCTCTCTGCCTTCAGATATTTTGGGTTCATCACCAAGCACCCTGCTGACCACAGATTTGCCTGTCATGTCTTTGTCTCGGAGGAGTCAACGAAGCCGCTGGCAGAGTCTGTAGGGTGAGTCCTGGCTGGGCAGGGAAGGCTTGGTCCTGAAAGACAGGAGGAACGAGGCAGCCAGGCTGAATCTTGCCATCTCCCTGTATGTGTGGGCCTTGGACCTGGCCCCAGGCTGGTGCCTCTTCCCTCAAGTGAGAGGCCAAGGCTTACAGGCAGCATATTCCTGACAGCACTGGAACAAGTCCCAGTGCAAGGATTTGCAGGCAGATGGCGGAATGTCATCCCCGCTGTGCAGGGGATCAAAGCAAGGATAGAGACCCTGCAGTTCTGATGGCAGCTCTGGGTGCTAATGCAGGAGGGGCTGGGGGCTGTGGGCAGGAGGGTCAAACTGCCAGCAGGGCAGGGAACAAGGGTGAGAAGGGAAGCTTGGCTCTGTAAATGCCTTGTGGGGTGAACGCTGTTCAGCTTTGCCTGGTGCTGTGTTGCAGGAGAGCTTTTCAGCAGTTCTACAAGGAGTATGTGGAGTACACGTGCCCCACGGAGGACATCTACCTGGAGTAGGGGCTGGCACAGGCACCTCCTGCACAGCCAGGGCTGCAGTCTCGCCCCTTCCCCGTGTCGTGCATGGACAAGAGCTGCTTTGAGCCTGGAGGAGGAGTGGGCCCGGGACAGGGCTCCCTGGGGCATGGAGTGCCGCCCCTTTTCGTGACTCCCCTTACTCGGGCTGGGGGGGACGGGAGGGGGGAGGGCTGGATAAATCGTGTTTATTGTACAAAATACTCTTAGTTTATTCTATTGGTGAAGCACCCGCTGGGTGCCCTGCCTGTGAGCAGTGGAGAGGTTTAGCAGCAGTGTGCTTAGGCCCTTTCCTGCTGCAGGCTGGGGTGACAGCATCTCCTCCTTGTGACCATGGCCCAGCTTCCCGTCACATCCCTCTGGGGTGACTTTTAATGCAGTGGCAGAGTCAGACTCTCGCAGTATGAAGGCGCAGCAGCTACAGCAAACAAGACTCACGTGCTGGTTCCTGCCTGGGAGGTGGGCTTGCCCTGGGTGGGCATCACCTCCCTGTCAGGCCCTGGGGATAAGGCTGATGGGCAGGGATGACAGGGGGAGTCCTAGTATCTCCTCTGCCAGAGCCAGCACCAGGATGAGCTGAGACAGCTCACCCCTGCCTCTGCCCCCATCCCTCCTCTCTTGTATCTGTGCTCTGGGGAGAGAAAATTCCCCCCCTTACCTCCCTGCAGTAGCTACACCCATGGGAGGGGAGCCTTTCTCTGCGCATTTCCCCCTCTCCCCCAGCTGCAGGCGCCAGAGGCAGTGGCAGGGCTGGTGGGGCTCAGCCCCTGTGCAGAGCTGGGTCCCTGCCAGAAGCAATGTAGGGCTAAAGCCTACAGGGAGCTGTGCAAAGCACTGGGGAGGCAGAGGAGCTCTGCCAGTCCCTGCAGCCGGTAGTCTCTGTGCTTCAGCTGGATCTGCTGTGGTGGCGACAACTATTAAATATGATGGTTCATGGAGCAGGGCTGCTGTGCTGTTTGTGTCCCACTGCAGTGGGACCCTGGTTCATACCTTCCCTTGAGACCCCAAGAGAAGCTGAGCTTCTCAGGTTTCATTCTAGAGACCCTGTTGCAATCGTTGGAGGCCAGAGAGCAGCGTGAGATGATCAGAAGGGCTCTCTGGAGGTCATCTGCTCCAGTCCCCACCCAAAGCAGGGCTTACCTTTCACCACCACCCCCCATTCCTACTCCCAACACCTACCCTGTCCTGGTGGCAGCAGGGCAGGCAGGGGAGGTCTCAGAGGCTGGGCTGTGGTGGCCACAGGGGCACACTGTCTCACAGGTGGGCATCGTAGTAGTACTCCAGCAAGTCAAGCTCATCCCGCTTGCTTTTGCCAGCTCTGCGGAGCCCCGCTGGCCGCTCCCAGGCCACCTGGGTCCTGAAGCGTGGCTGCTTGGGTTTGATGCCATAATCTGCAGGGAGAGTGCAGAGGCTGAGCTCAGCCCTGGGCTGCTCATGGGGCTGGGGCCAACCACCTGCCTGGCCAGGTGAGCACATGGAGAGGGGGGTCGGAGGGGTGAGGAGAGTGCTGTACCGTCCACCAGGCCGAAGTGTTGCTGTGGAAGCTCCAGGGGAGCAGAGAAGTCCTCAGGGACCAAGTAACTGTCCCTACAGAGGAAAACCAGAGCAGGAGTGAGCTGAGACCCCATGGCACTCACCCATGCTGGCACAAGAGCTCTTGTGCACCACTTGTCTTCACCTGGCCTGGCCAGCTTTCAAGGGCCTGGTGCCACGAGTGCCAGCCCATGCCCAGGCCAGGTGACACCAGGTAGCAGGGCAGGGAGGGGGGAAGTGCTGTCACCTCTGGGGCAGGGGCCGTGGGAGGGCAGCTCCCGGCAGCAGGGCGAGCAGCAGGAGCCAGCACCGCATGGCATGCCCTGATGCCAGTGGCACAGCGGGGTCACAGAACAGCCCCTCTGGTGGCCCTNTAGAAGCCCCAAGAAAGTGTGCACAGTCGCTCATGGCTGGTGACACCGCTGCAGCATTACAGGGCATCACTGCCAGCTGAGGTGGCACTGCCCAAGCCCTGGGGTCCCCAGCTACAGTAGCCCATTACAGGTGTATGGGGGGGGGGGGTACACCCCTATTTCAGGTGCTGAGGCAAGACAGCTGTGACCCCTGCAGCCCAAGTCCCTCAAGGATGGTTCAGGTCCCCATCACCCACCCAAGGCCAACACACCTGGCAGTTTCTGGCTCCCAAGCTCTGCACAGGGCTGGCAGGTACCTGTGGGGCAATCCAGTGCCACCAGCAGCTGCCCACCCCTTTGTCCTGGCCCTGGGAGCCTCTGCAGCAGCTCACGGAGCAGACTGCCTCAACTGTCCGCAGTTTGCAGACAGGTACAAAAAGACAGGCATGGCTGACCAGGCCTCTCCTGGGCCCTTTATTAAGGGTGGCACAGCAGTATTTGCTGAATTAATCTTTTCACTGCTCATCTGCCCTAGGCCAAGCCCTGAGCTCTGGGCTGGCAGCCCTTCTGCAAACTGCTTGCACACGGTAGGTGCTAGGAAAGCAGCCTGCAAACTGCAGCTCCCCCTGCCCCCGGGGAGCCCCAGCAAACCTCCAACTGTAACCTGGAGGTACAGAGGCTCCAGCCATCAGCTAAGCAACGTCTGGGGCCCTGCTGGACACAGGCCAGAGCAAAAGGCTTCCACAGGACAGCGTATGCCAGGGCAGACAACTGCAAAAGCTGCTCTTTCTGACAGAGACCTGCTGGCAACCAGACACAAGAGGACCCCATGCAAACAGCGGAAGAGAGGTCCGACCAGTCCGTTTATTTGTCAGACAAGCCCGCTCCAAGCAGATCAGCCAGGCATGGCCAACACAAGCAGGCTGCAGGTCAGTCTCAGAGCCATGAGGTGGGAGACAATGCTCTCCAAAAACCACTGTGCTGCCTGGCTTTATTATAGTGCAGCCATACAAAAGGAGAAAAATCAAGTGCTTTAAAAAAAAAAAAAAGGTTGTCCCATCACCATCGCTGCAGTCCAGAGGAAGAGGTGGCCAGGGTCCCTCCATGCATATAGTGTCCATCATTCACAGCTAGATCTGTTAAAAAAATTACATACACACCCTCTTCCCACCCTGCAGAACAGGAGCTTCTCATTGAGGGTTCAACTGAAAATGTGATATTATCATCATCCCTCCCCCAGCCTGCTTGCCCTCCTTAGAAAAGTCCAGCCATGATCTTAGCAGAGAATCATCATCATCTTCTCATCAGCCCCAGTTATAGAAATAGATTTTCTGCCAGGCAGGCAAGTAATCCATCAGTGGCCCTGAAAAAAGAGAACAGAGGGATCACACACGTAGAAAGACAAGAATTTGAAGCTGTATGTATACAGGGTATACCCCCCTTCTCCTTATGATACCAAACAATCCCAAACTTCCAGTTACACAACTCAGATGAACCCAAGGACAGAACAGTTACTTCTGCCAAGATGGGAGACAACTCTGGGACGTGGTGCCAGAGATGAGAGCAGGACCAAACAGGGCGTGAAGCATGGTCAGCACAGCCATGGTGTGGGACACCACTCTCCTCAGAGCTGACGTCTCCAAGCTCCAGTGGGAAGGGGGTTCTACAATTTGCAAGGGAGAAACTCGCATGCAGCGAGTAAGGAGAACACCGCTATGGCCCCAGACAGAGGGAAGACAACTCAGCAGTAACAAGCAGGTGCAGACATATAAGCAACTGCTGTAGAGTGAAAATGCTTACATAGCACACGGCTTAATGCAGGCTCCAAAGCCTCTCCAAAATCACTAACTGGAGGAAGCAGCTTCTGAGCTAGCCAGCTTTCTGAATGCCCCAAAGAAAGGACAAGCCCAGATGCCACGCTGATCCAATGCCACATCACTGCCATGAATCATCCCACAAAAGGCCTCACATCAGCAGAGAAGAGAGGGGGGTGGAATTCTGGCCCACAGTAAAGGAATCCTCTGGTGAAGGACTAGGAAAAGACAGACCTGGTTCGGCCCTTTGATTTACAATCAGCTCCTGGCTGGGTCAATACCTCTAGGTGCCTGTTTACCCCTCGTGTCCGCATTGCAGACTGGGGATCAAGGAAGCAGGGCTCTGGTGCACCAGCTGAGGTGCAGAAGGGGAGCCCAGGAGAACAGGCCTAGGTGGCAGAGACTGTGCTCTGCAGTCTGGAAGGGCACAGGAAGGGTAACCACTGCAGTCGAGCACAGGTCCTCAATAGCCAGGAGGCAATTCATCCTTTCCCGTTCCAATTTAAAACAACACACGCACCAACACAGGGCACATCAGTGCTAACCATTCCAGGGACTTCCAAATTCCTTCCTTAGGTTGGAAACCATTTGACAAATGTTTTGCCCAACTCCCCTGGTATCTCACTACTTAACAGAAAAGGGGTACAGCAGTGGGGCCCACTTACGTGTCACGAAGCCAACTCCAGGCACGTAATCAGCCAACAAGCGCAGAAGGAGGAGGATCCTGCCCCTAGGAAGGAAGAGAGTACAAACGTGTCCAGCGGGACACCTCCTGCCCCAGCTGCTGAGCACACAAACAGCAACGGCTGCTGTTACGCAAGGGCTCAGATTAACCTGGTCACAGGCACCCGAATCTCTTCAGATCTACTCACCCAGTCCCCTGGCGCTATTTCTGTTAAAAGGGAAATTTTCAGCAAAAGCCCAGCAGGGGCCCCTTACTCTGAATATCGGTCATAGAAAGGAGATCTCAGTAGATAGTACAGCAGTAGGATGGTTCGTCGCCGCAGCTCTGCTCGCTCTCGCCTGTTCAGGTTTTTCAGATCACTCAGCAAGCTCAGACTGGAAGGAGAAGGGCAGAGAGCTAACTCATGGCAACAGCAGCCAGAGGGAAAAGAAAGTGGGTTTAAATGCCCTCCGTTCTCAGCTGCACCAGCTCACAACACAGGGCACTGTCAGTGTTGCAGAAGATACCTAAATGTGTCAGTCTCTCAGTTAAAGGCCAGTGCCTGCACATACTTCTCTAAGTGGGGCCTGCCCAGGACTGGGGAACAGGAGGAAGTGTGACGCTCAACCACCACCAACCTCAAGCACCTGCAAAGACTCTTCCTCAGACTGACCTCGAGATGTCCAGCACTGCTGAGAGGAGCCAGGGTTTCCATGATCTCTGGCCCCACATGCCTAAACTCAATACTAGGAACTCACAGTCAAGGAACAGAAAGAATCAGAGATGTCTAACAAGGCATGCAGGCAAGTGATCCCCCAAGTACCAGCGACACTCTGCCAAGCCCAGAACACACTCTAAGGCAGCGCTGGGGAGCCCAGGGAAGGGGCTGCAGGATTTGTGCCCGCAACTCCAGCAGCTGAGGCTGGCCACCAAGGCGTAAGGGCAGGGAGGAGTACCCAAGCCCCTGCCTAGGCAGAGCAGTGGCAGGGAGAGAGGAGGCTGGTGTGGCACTGGCCTGCGCCAGGGCCGAGCCCACAGCACCCTCTGCTGGCACCCAGGTAGGGCGTGTGCCCGCATGCAGCCAGGGCAGGATACGGTGGAGCAGGGGGCGGGTAAGGTAGATGGATTCTGCAATGGTTTCTTGGACACCCAGAGGTGTGGGAGGTTGGTTCATCTCCTCCGCTCTTCGGCTCTGTGATTCCTCCCTCTGCTGGGGGGACCCCCAGTGCCGGGACTGCAGGGATGGGGCTGGAACAAGGAGATCAGGTCACTAACACAAATAAAGCCTTCCCCACACCACCACCCCACTGCCTTCTGCACTGAGGAGGTGTGAACCGGGAAAGCCTGAAGTGCTGTGCACACAGCAACTGCTGTGGCTGAGCAGCACCCTCAGAGCTTGCCTCCATGGGGTACAGAGCAAGAGAGAGGTGCTCATAAAGTCCTCAAAGCATAACCATGCCAAGGGGCTGCCTCTGTTGCACAGCTCACTTGGGAAAATACAATTCTAAGTGCTACCCTTGCAGCACGTGCCTGAATCCCTGCTGCTTCGATAACCCTCCCACCGACAGGGTCCAGTGACTGGCAGGATGTGCCCCAACACAAGGTTCTGCTCTTTACTGCCCACAACCAGGTCACATATAGAGGGCACAGAGGGGAAACAGCTCAGGCAAGGACAGAAAGTGGGTTCAGCTACTTACTGTTCTGCAGAGAGCGCACCACACGGCTGGAACGCTTGCCAACGTAGGTCTGATCCTTCCCCGAGGAGCTGTCTTCCACATCTGCAGGAGAACACAGCCACAGGAGTCAGGCTCCAAAGGAGGGGGACACACAGTTGACTAACGGTTCAGTGGCCCCAGGCTTAGACCCCTCCACCCCTTCTCTCCAGACTGCAGGACAACCCTGCCACTAAGCCAGCACGTGCTCTGCCGAGGGTAGAAAGTTCAGCACAGCTCAGCTTTGTGTACTGAGGCATTACAGTTCCCTGTGCCATCCCAGCCACTGCTCTGATGAGTAATTCCTAGCAAGGCAAGACATGCGGCCCAGCAAGGTGCCAAGCCAATGATGACAGCAGCACGGGCTCACCTTGGGGATGGAGAGGCTGCTGCTTCTCCCTGTTCAGCGGCATGATGGGAGGAGACGTCTGGATGCCAGCTTTGTACCACAGCAGCAGCAGGAGACGAAGGATGGCTCTGCAGGCAGACATGGGGAAGCCTGCAACACCAGGCTATGAAGCTGGGCTCCAGTTGCACTGGAAACGTGGCTTCCACAGAGGAGGGAGACACTTGGGTCTTCTCAGGGCAACCAGCAAGCTGAGAGGGGGATGTGTCCCTTTCTGTGGCACAGCACCCAGCACACTGTGGGGCCCCAAACTTCCCCAGCCTCAGGGACTGGCAGCTCAGTCCTGCCTGGGCTTCTTCCTGCTGAGTCCCCTCCAGATCCCCTTTCTGAGCGCACACAGCTCCCCCTTTCACCCACGGCACTTACTTG
Source organism: Aegotheles bennettii (assembly GCA_013398125.1). NCBI lineage: Eukaryota > Metazoa > Chordata > Aves > Caprimulgiformes > Aegothelidae > Aegotheles > Aegotheles bennettii. The sequence continues at coordinate 164,065 of VZRW01006250.1, read as the reverse complement.
GCCAGCTGGATGAGGACAATGATGGTCCACCGGCCCATCTCCCCCCACACCCTGGCTGTTCCCATCTCCGCAAAAACCTCCACACATTCTAGCACGCTCAGCCAGGTCAGCAGCTTCTGCTGGGGCAGCGACTGCAAAACACAGAGGGGAGGGGGAGACAGGATGCAGGTTCTGCTCGTGAGTTAAAGGGGGCAGAAGCACAGCTCCGCCCAGCAGCACCCTCAGAAACAGCACCAGATGGCCTTGGAAGTACAGCTCCAGAAACGGAAAGTGGTGCCTCCACTGTAGCCAGAGTGTACACACAAGTCCACTTCTCTACCTCCAAGCAGGGGCTGACTGAGATATCACAGTCTCACACAGAGCTGCTGCCCCAGAAACAGGGAGAACATCACAGCTGTACACTGGGTTGCCTTCTGCCCCACCTGATGCAGCAGGACAGTCTCCTGAGTTGTGGCACTATGTCTGAACTCCAGGGCAAAACTCTCCTCCTCTATGTCCTACAGCTGGGCTACGTAATGAACCTCCTCCCTGGTTAGTGTTGACAAGGGAGCACGCTTGGCGCAGAGGGATGCAGACCCAGAGTCCACAGTTACACCAGAGTGGATGCCTGCTGGGTGCAGCATCGGTCCTGATCGAAGCCCAGGACAGCAAGAGCACTTCCAGCCTGGGCACCTGCTCCCCACACAGGAGTTTGCTGGTGCTGTCAGCCACAAGATTTAACCCAGGGAGAGGCACCAGTGAAGACAAACCAGCCAAAACTCGCTTCAGCCTTTAACAACCAGGGAAGCAAGTCTTCTGCATTTGTCTGTTACACGCCCAACACTCCAGTCAGAGAGCTGCAAACACCCAAACCCACACAGCGGGATGGGGGGGGGCAGAGCAGGCCCTGTCTGTTCCTTGTCTGGAAACACCACCACCCTCCTCATGCCCCAGAGGCTCTAATGAGTGCTGGGAGCCAGCCTGGGGCTCTTGCAGGAGAGACACAGAAGCAAGGTGATAATGTTTGTATTGCCCAATAGTGTATGCAAAGCAGGAGTCTGAGGGCTGGAATCGGAGCGCCAGCACCCCAGAGCCACTGCTCTGGAAACAGCCATGGTTATTCAGCAACACCTTGGCCCATCTAAAGTTCTGAGTTTCTCAAAAACCCACCAGAGCTCCCAGTGCAAGTCAGGGCCTGTTTCCTGTGGTCCAGGGAGTGCTCTGGCCTCTCCTCCCAGTCAGGAGCTACAGGGCAGGGCTGCTGTTAGCCTGTATTGGGATTGCCTCTGGCCTCTACAAACCCGGCAGCAGAGAGAGGCCACAGCAAAGCCCCATTGGTTTCCACAGACACTTCCCGAGAGCTTCTGCAAGGTCCCAAATACTCCACCCACACGCCCCAGCCTTACCACGGGCAGGCTCTGCTGCAGCTCCTTCCGGAGAATCCAGTCGTTCAGCAGCACCAGGAGGTTGGAGGCAGAGTACACTGGGAAGGGAGAGGGAGAACAGCACCGTGACGGCGTGCACCGGGAGGAGACCGAGCGGCCCCGGGCAGGGCTGAGGGAACACGGGCAGCGCCGTCCCTCCCGCAGGATGCCGGACGATGCAGGCGGGCCTCGGGAAAACGAGGGGTCCGGGAACGGCCCCGCACCGGCCCCGCAGCCGGAGGGCGCCGGCCTGGCCCCGCTGCCACCTACCCAGCTCCGACAGCGCGTGGGAGTCCGAGAAGCGACCTGTGAAGGGAGGAGAGCGGCTACCAGCCAGCGCCCGGCGCGGGGGGAGGCCCCCGGGCCCCAGCGCCCCGCACCCGCCCGGGCAGCGGCGGGAGGGCCGAGGGCCC
>VZRW01006250.1:145870-161504 GCA_013398125.1 Aegotheles bennettii | reverse complement strand
CGCAGCCGCCCCGCGCCGGGGGCGGGGCAGGAGGCCTGGAAAGGGCCGGGGGCGCCTGGGGCCGGGGGTTGCCCCGCTCGCGGTGGCCTGGTGTGGTGCGGGGCAGAGCCTCCCTGCCCGGGACCGGGGGTGTCGGGGAGGAGGGAAGGCGGGAGCGGAGGGGGCGGTCCGGGCTGTGCCCCGCCGCTCACGCTCTTCACTCCAGCCCGAGCCCCGTTGGTCAGGCGGGAGGCAGGGGTGGGGACCAGCCCGGCCGCAGCCTGTTGCAGGAGGGGGCCCAAGCCTCTGCTCGGTCCGGCAGACCCATCCGTGCCGCCCTGCCCGGTGCCCCCTCCTCGCCACAGGCGGCTCCGGGCCGGGCCGGCCCCCGGCACCGCTCGGGGTGCAGAGATCGGCAGTGCTGCCCGTGCATGCGGCCGCGCTTCCCTCCGGACCCTCCAGGGTGTGCGGGGTGGGTGAGGGGCGTTCCGTGGCCTCCCGCGGGGCTCCGCCGAGCTGCCCCTCCTTCCTCCTGTCCAGTTACCTCCACACAATGGACGCAGTGTCTGCCTGCGGCTTCCTCTGCAAGAATTACAGTTGCATGGGCAGGCACTTTATCCTTTCGGATCTCTACTCTGCTTCCCCCCTTCCCCTGAGGGTTTGTTTTCCAGCAGGCTGAGTTGAACAAGGGCACGAGATACTGCTGGCAAACAGTCTGGCGCTAAATAAACCTTTTTAGTCAGGATCACATGGATTAGACCCAATTTTCCGCTCACATGCGGTGCTACCTGTGAGCTCCTCTGAAATTCATGGTGCCTGAGCTGCTAGTGGTGAGTAGCAAGGCAGGTGAGATAGCACCTGAAGCCTGCGACAGAGGTCTGGAGAATAGCTTGCTTGGGGGTAGGCATGTGCTGCTGATGACTCTGGGGGCATATCCAGTGCAGACTGCTGGAGCTGCTCTCCTTTAAGGAGAAGCTGTAGCTCTGCCAGACAGCAATCTGAGAGCTGGCTGCCTAGGAGACTGCCAAAGACGCCTTGTCTTCAGCCAGAGGTGAAGCCTGATGCACAAAGTCCTTGGGCTACTCTGAACAGCATAGCTAGGTAGTGTGGTTTTGTCCCTGGGCAAGAACTTTTAGGCAGGCTGCTTCTTCATCCCTTGCCCGCTGCCTCCTTCCCACCCACTGCCTGTCCTGTCCCCCTTTCTGTTCATCTCCCTCCTGCAGTGAGTGAGTTTGGAGGACAGTTCGGGTAGCATCATGCTGCCTTTTTATGGTAAATGTGCTGTGGGGAAGCTCTGTAGGAGGGATGGCTTCTCAGAGCAGCAGTGAGCCCATGAGATTGGGCAAGACTTAAATCACTTTGGCTTGTAGTGCCCACAGTGAGGCGGGGAGTAGCGAGAGGCTGGGTTGAGGGCTTCTCGCCTGTACCCAGAAAGCTCTCTGAGCTGCTCCTTTCTTAGCACTTACTGTCAGCCTGGGTGCTGAGGGTTTGTGCTTACTGGAAATCCACTGGCTGTAACTGAAGCCAAATAGTTCCTATGCTCTGATGAGGAGGGGTGCAGGCTCAGCACTAATGGTAGGAAAAGAAGGAAACCAGAAAAAACAAACTCTCTGCCAGCCCATCAGTGGGTACAGTGCTGAAGTCCAGCTTGCTTGACTGCCAGCGACTCGCTCTTTGCCCAGATCCACAAGACCATACAGTGCCTGACCCCAGGCAGAGCATGGCCATGGGTCTGGGGCAGCTCATCCTAAGTAAGCCAGACTCAAAATATACCTCACAGGGTGCTGGGGTGGGTGAGGACGTGTTCTTACAGCACTTGCCAGCATTAGAGCTGGGGAGTGGGAGAATAGATGCGATATATGAAAGCGTGGCCGTGGCTTGGGAGGCTGGTAGTTGTGGGGAAGATGGATATCTCCCCAACCGTGTTTTCCTGCTGTCCTCCCACCACCGGCAGGGAAGGAACCTAGCAGTGTGAGGTCTGGGACATGGATCCTTCTGGCTGTGGTTGGAAGGGAGCAGTCCTGGTGTGGGATGAAACGGCCTTTCTGGCCCTGTCTCCTTGGGGCATCCCATCCTGCCCACACCATGGTGTGGCCAACTATTTTCTTTGCTTCTGGATGATCCTTTGGGATAGCTAGGGATAAATTGTGACTTGCTCCAAATAACCTGTAGACAGAGGCATGTCCAGGGAGTATTTTAGTCCCTGACACATGAGTCCTGCCTAGAATGGAAAGCCTGATTCACTCCCAGTGTCTTGCTGGAGGCCAACCAACACCTTTCAGGAGAGCTCCAAATCTCAGTCCAATTAGGAGACAAGCACTACAGGCTCCAAGCATGGCCTTGCTGGTGGTGGTAGCTGGCACTTCTGATCTCTGACAGCCCTCTGGGGACCTGGAAAGGCAGCAGCTGGCAGGGGATGTTGGTGGTATAGTCTGTGAATTCCTGAAGTGTTGCTGACAGGTCTGTTGCTTGAAGTGGTAGTCTGAGGGGAAGGGAAACCCAGGTCAAACAAGGCCAAGGGGCCTTTTAATGAGTGCTTTGACTTGAAGGCATTTTGTTGCTGTTCTCTGTCAGGGTGCCCCTGCCCTTCCCAGCTTAGCATCTTGGCATCTCAGGAAAGAGACTCTTTTTTGGCTTCCCAGGAGGAACAACATGTCTGGCAATGTGTGCAGAGCCCTGCTGTGAGACAGTGACCTCCTCCTGCTTCCAGATGCCTTTTCTAGAAAGCCATTTAGAGCCCCAGGCTGTAACTTGGCTAACTTCCTTCCCTGATTCACTAGCAATGTGCAGTCTCTCCCAAATCTGCCTGTGCTAAAGGCCGAGGGGGAGAGGTGATATCTTTTAATAACCATGTGATGAAGCTGGAAAAAACTTCTGGACACGCAGTTCTCCAATGGCCTGGGTTAATGGAAACACTCCAAGGGACAGATGTAGTTGGGCCCTGGGGGAGCGGGTGCTGCAACTGCTTTTGGATGATGGGGGCAACTGCTTGCGGTTGCTGATCTGCCTTTTCCCCCCACCTCACCCGAGCTCCCCTGACCTCACCTGGAGAAGGCAGCTGACCTGGAGATCGGTCCCACCACGCTACAGGTCTTGCAGGTCCCATGTGCGGTGCTGTGTAAATAGGTGGTGGTGGCTGGATTGTAGCCGTTGGACATGGCCTCCACCCTAGGGATGAGGCTCCTGCCACATACGCATGGGAAGGCCAGTGACGCTGGTGGCTGTGCTGTGGTGGATCCCACTGGGCAGCGCTGCCTTATGTGGCGGGCATGTGCCTGGCTCCCCCACTCAGAAGTAGCTCTGCTGAAGGTGCCTTTGGTTTTCCAGCTCTTTGCTATTGAAACTACTTGGTCTTCTGCTTCCTGCTCCAGGTGGGTATCAGGGACGTGGCTCTTACGTGGTGAACCACTCCCTGTAATTGCAGGGCTCTGGCAGCAGCAGAGGGAGGGTTGTAGCTGCAAAGGGGATGTGTGCCAGGCAGACCTGGCACTCTGGTTCATATCCTGTTCCCCCTGTTCTAGAAGTACCCATCTTTGAGGTTCCTCCCTTAGACCCTTCGGTGTGAGGTGGGAGTTGATGCATCAGGATAAGTAGATGGGGATGATGGAGGGGATAGACATCTGTTTTCTGGTGTGTGCCATAGTGTCCATATGTGTCCTCTCTCACTGGCCACCACCTCGTAGCCAGGTACTGAGGGAGACTCGCAAAGCACGAGTAGTGTCAGTCTTTGTTGCTGGAGGAGGGTTTAATTGAGTGGTTGTGGTGCTGTACTTTGCTGGAGCTGCTGGGTTTCACTGTTCAGGTAGTAGCTGTTGAAAATTATTTCTTATTTCCAGCCCGTATTGGGGTTGATGTTGCCTCCCTAGTTTCACGTTGTGCTGTGCCAGGGTGACCTGAGGTTTGCTGCGGCTAGAGGGGTGCAGTGGGTGCTGTGGCAGGGCTGGTGCCCAGCACACTGCACCCTTACTCCTCTGTTCAGCTGGGACAGACCAGGAAGATGGTTTTGTTAGGTTTTGCCTGCTTTGAAGGTCCTGTTCCTCCCGCATCTCAGAGCAATGATGTGTGGATTAGATGGGCTCAAAACTCTCAATTCCTCTCCTATTCCTTTGCCCCAACTTATTTATGTGGCTCTGTGCTTCTGGTTTGGGCTTTCTCCTTGTAAGGAGGTGATAATCTCTGCAGCCTCCTGGAAGAAGGGCACATCCATTCCAGCCTGCAGTTGTGGGGTGTGGGTACCCAACTCCATGAGAGCTGGAAGAAGGATGTGCTGGCAAGATCCCAGCAGAGAGGAAGGATCTCCTCTTCCTCCGAGGAGGAGTGATGTATGGGCCGCTCTGCTCCCTGCAGTGCGGGTTGTGTGGTGGTTTTTGCCTGCCTTCTCTCTCCTCTGCCTTTATCCCTTCTCTCTCCCTGTTGAGCATCTATTTGGACAGACTCTTGACTCCCCTCCTGGGACTTCGCTAGGGTATGTCGCACTGGCTCGGGTTACTGGACATGATAGTTAACCCCTTCATTGCCTCACAAGCTGAACACTTGCTGCTGCTATCGTGTTTGGGAGGGGGCCAGGGAACTTGCATCCCTCCTCCAGCTCCTCGTCCTGCTGAAGAGTTGGTGTGAGGTGAGGACTCACGTGTGTTGCGATGGAGCATGGTGGCTGTGGCTTTGCCAGCGCTTCTGGGGACACTTGTACAGCCCTCTTTGTGTGGGTGAGGAACATGCTACAGGACAGTGTTCTGTTCTGGGAACGTGCAGCACGCAGGTATTCTCCCATGGGCTGAGCTGTGCTTTGTAACACACTGGAGGAAAGGGGCAGACCAAGGTGTTGGGTATTGCTGATTTGTGACACTCTTGGCTCTGCAGGGGACTGTTCCCAGAGTTCTCTTATGCAGTAGCTCTTCATGTGACTGTTTGTCCTTTGGGTTTCAGGTGACGGCAAGCTGCAGAACCCTCAAGTACAGCTGAGATGTACTTCAAGCTGAGGATCCCTCATTAAAGGGTGGTCCTTGCAGCCACCACCAGGCCCTGCCAGCTTCTCTAGCTGTTCCCAGGTGCCCCTGCAACATTGGCAGCCTCCAAAGGTTAGTTATCTTGCCTGTTGAGTAGATGAGTTACATGTGCTCACGCCGTTCCTGTCTTAATCTTTCTGTACCCAAATTGGTAAACTGGGAATAATTGCATGGCAGAAGGTCTTGGCTCTGCAGGCTTCCTCTCAATTGTACATGTGGGTATTTGGGACCTATGGGGAGGTTCTGGAGACTACACAGCACTGTCACTTGTAAGCCCCTGTGGCCCAGTTCTCTGGAAGGAAAGACCAGATTCCCACGCGAATCCTTGGAACAAAGTGTGGTCCCATCTCCATGGTTGTTTCAGTTGAACTTCCCTTGAATGTGCACATCTGGATCCTTCTCCCCAAACACTGCTATGGTCTGTTGCTTGTTTCTTGTGTGATGGGTAGTAGGTGACTGGGACCTGGGCTGAGGAGCTGGGACAAGCTCCTGGGCCAGAGGAAAGGGGAAGACCCCCTTCTGAAGGCTGGGAGCTTTTGCTGGCGTTGTTCTGCCCTAGCAGCTTCTTTTCCCTCTGTCCCTTACACCAAGTGTTTCTGTGGGGCCACTGTTCTTAGTGGCTGCCTCTCTCTCCTCTACCCCTCATTAGTGCAGGGCTTGGCATGCCAGCAGGAGGGAGCCTCAGCCTGTCTGCGCCTTGATCGGATTTGTCAAGGCTCCTTCCCTTTTCTTCCTGTTCATTGAGGGCTGAAACAAAGCAAACAGAAGAGAGGAATTCCAGAGAATAGGAGTGAGGGAAGAGAGGGACGCTGAAGTGACGGGCTGCCCCTGCACACCCGCACTCCCCACATGGGCCTGGTGGGGCAGAGCAGGAGGCACAGCATTTTGGGAGGCGAGGCCCTGCCTCAGCACTCCTGTCCCCAGCTATGCCACCAGCTGCTCTGCTCCTCGCACTGTGGGGCTGTGGTGTGCTGTGGTCCAGGGAGCTCCTATCCCCACTGCACAGGTGGCCTCCCTGGTGAGGCTGTCCCCGTCGTGGGGCCAGCAGTGAGGGACGGAGGCTTGGGCTTGCTGCCTCCTCTCGGCACAGGCACGTAGGCCTGAATGCAGCTCGAGGGAAAAGGGCCATTATTTGAGCTGCATTGTTTGTCACGGGCTGTGGTAAAAGGTTTCCCTCTTTACCTGTGCCAGGAAAGCTTCCCCTGCCTGGCAGCCCCGAACGAGCCCGGCACAGAGCTGAGTGGCCTGCCTGGGTGCCAGGGCAGAAAGGCACCAGCCCCTCCCCAGCCTGGAGCCAGATAAGCGCTTGAACAAAGCCTTTCTGTGCAGACAGGCCTGGGAAGTGGAGACAAACGCAGCCTGGTGCTTGTCTAGTTTCCCAGCAGGCAGGGGACTCTTGAGGGGAGTCGTGGCCAGCCAGGTGAGGCTGCTGCAGGTAAAGCTTTGCTCTGTCTGACAGAGCCCCTCACTGCCTCCTCTGCCATCCCCAGGCCATCGCACAGGTTCCTCTTCTTCCTGCCCTCAGCCCTGCTATGGATTGGGTCGGGGAGGCAACAGGATGCTCAGCAGCCCCGGCATAAAGCACTCAAGGTGAAACGTATCCCTAGCAATGACACCCCTTGCATTTAAGCCACAAGGAACAGCCTTTAAGCCACAGCCTCTGTTTCTTTTCCTTCTTCCTCCTTGTTCTCCCCCTTCTGGCAATCTCTGCTCTCTGTGGTTTAATTAGAGAGTGGAGTAAAGTGCTTAGACTCCAAAATGCACAGATTAGGGGGTTGCTAATCCTCTTCCTCAATGGGTGCTCACATCCTGTCCAGTCTGTTATAGAGCTTCTGTCCCCAGAGTAGAAACCCGGCCAAACTCGAGTCCTCTGCCTCTCCTCTTGCTGCTCAGGGGAGGAAGGGTGAGGGGTGAGAGCCGCTGGGGAGGAGGGAGGGGAGCTGTGGGCTTCTGAGATTCTCAGGGTGGGTTTGTAGTCAGCACTGGCCATCCTTGCTTCTTGTGCCCTGGGTGCTGCTCCAGGAGCAATAAAGCAAGGATTTGGTGTTTTGGTTTTGGGTGCTGTCTTCCTGTTTTGACAAAAAACTTTTTGTCAGAGGAAGCGACTGCTTCCCTGTATATGTGTGTGTGTGTGTTTATATGTGAGGTGATTGAGTTCAGGCCTTGTGCCTTCCCTGTGTGTACGTGTGTCTCCCCATGCTCCCAGCTTCATGTGCCCAACTGCATGTCCCCAGCAGTGCTGTGGGAACCTGGTCGTATCCTCATCTGCGGAGGCTGGGATCCCTTTCTAGGGCATATACTGTCAGTGTGAAGGGGAACGCAGAGTATTTGCTGTTCCAGATGGGTGCACCAGCAGGGAAGAGGGAGTAGGGAGGACGGGTGTGTTGGGAAGGATATGACTCTTCCTGGAGGTAGGAGGAGAACTTGACTCTGATGGTCACAGGATGGGCTGATGTCTGATGCCCCTGTCCCACTCCTGGTGCAGGCTGGGTGCTGCGCAGAGGTTGCTGTGGGTTGCAGAAGACATGAGCTGGTGTCCTAAGCCGCTCATCTGCTGCTTGATTGAGTTGAGGTATGCTGTTTCTTCTCTGGTTTTGTCCTTTGGTGTGCGAGTTCAGGGTTTAGCTCAGCAGTGTGAGAAGCCCCAGGGATGGGAACACCAGGCACAGCAGGAGGGGAGGAGTGCTGAGAACTGGCAGTAAGGAGCTTGGATGTTGGGAGCGTTCTTTCTACCACCTGGCTTTGGGAACTGCCTCTCCTCTGGGATCCACTTCCCCTCCTTTTGTGCCCCCATCAGTTGCTGCCTCATTTCTACATTGCAAAATGCCCCATATGCTTTTTTCCAGATAAGTTTGCAGTCTCTTAGCCTAGCCAGCAGCTCTTCCTGCACAGTGTTGTCATAACTTATTTGCCTCGTGTAAGCATCTCTGTAGCTCAGGTATCACTTCAGATCTTACAAAATGCCCAGGGCACCCTGAGTGGATGGAACTGTTGCTGCTTGGGTTTTTTTAGAGCCTGCTCTGATCCATCCTGGTTTGCTATTTATAGTGCAGTTGTTCCATTCCTCTGTGGACGAGCTCTGCTTTCAGCCTTGCTTGGGCACTGAGGGCACCAGTGCTAGGAATAGCTCTGGGCAGGGAAGACGTGGGAGTGGCTGCTTGAGCACAGCTTCCAGTTTGGGCCAGTCCCTGGTGGAAGAGGCACTGGGCTGCATCCATGAGCTCTGGCTCTCAGTGAGTGTCAGTCTCTTCTGTGGCACAGCTGCTTGTCATGCAGAGGAAGTAAAGGGATTGCCTTTCCTTGTCAGGTGCCCCGGAGGCGTGCCTGGCTCCACTGTGCTGCCAAGCTGCTGGAGTTTGGCACGGTGAGAATTGGCATCCGGAAGAGTTGCTTCAGTGCCAGGTAGCAGTGGGACTCGTGAGGGACCTTGGATGTGCATGACTGTGGAGGTCAATCTGCATGGGAAGCCCTGCTTCTAGCATGTCCTTCAAGCAGTGGCTGTGACCTCTTGGTTGTGTATCTTAAACGCTGTCCACTAGGGCAGGTGGGTGCCTTTTCGATGGGGCCCCTGCCATCCCTCACACAGGCCCCTGCTCTCCTTCCCCCAGGTGAGTGCTTGCTGGCCTCAGGGAGCTCAAGCTGAGGTCTGAAAGGAGCCTGCAGCGCAGAAAACACCAACACCCTGCTTAGCACTGCTGCTTGGGCAGAGCTGCTCCAGACCTTTGGCTCGTGATCCTTGCAGCTTGTCTGGAGAGCAGAGCTGAACAAATAATTACTTGCTTGATTTGGTGCCCAAAACAAAAAGCTGGAGGAAAAAACCCAACACAGCCGAGTTTGAGACACCCTTTATCTTTTCTTTTAAATGTAACACAGCTCAATTTCAAACAAAATAATGCAAAATGAGACTTTTTGCTTGGAAAACAAAGCATTTTGTTCTTGTCCAAAACTTGTCATGAAGCAGCAAATAGCTCTGAGCTGTCTGGAAGCTGCAGTTGTCAGTCAGTAACTATTCAGCTGAGAATACCTACCCAGCTCTGCTGGTGGCAGTGCACAGCAGGGACCTAGGGGCCTGGCTTGCAGACATGCCCCTGGCACCTTCCCGGAGGTGGCAGCGAAGATGGTATCCTTGTGGTCTTTTTAAGGCAGAGTGCTGGTCTAGGCTTGTTGGAGTCCCCTTGCCTCCTTTTTTGCTGTAATTAACCTAATTAATTTTGTATGAAATGGTGCAGACTCCAAAAGCATGTGTAAGGATTAGGTCTTGTCAGATGTGCTGGGATATGGTCGCCCATGTCCCACCAGGGAGCAGCTCTTGGTGCAGGTTGTTCAAGAGCATTTTGGGACATCACAGAGATTGGGGGGTGGGGATGGGAAATCTCCCATCTGTCCCTACCCATGGGCACTGCTAGCTGGAAACTTGAGACATCACCAGTTCACAGGGTGAAATTCCTACCGCTCTGCTGTATGGGGCATGGCTCCTGCTGCATGCTCCAGTGGAGCTGATGGAGGAGCTGGAGCTGGCAGAGGGCTTGATGCAGACTAGCTTGGATGGAAGTGGGAGCTCCTGGCTGCTGACCCTGCTTCTGTCTCTCAGCTCTGATCCCAGGAACTGCCATCTGCCACAAGCCCGCAGCAGCGGAAGCGTTGGGAAGTGGCAGGGGTGAACAGGTATTGGTGCCCGGAGCACATCCGGAGACTGGGACGCAGTGAACCTAATGGATTCGGAGCTGGCCATTAGCTGCAGCACAGGCATCAGCAAAAATGCAGGTATTGGAAATCTGATCTCAGCAGAGGGAAGGGAGCTGGAGATCAGCCCAAATGCTACTCCTCTTTTGTTTCAAGAGGCAGACAGGGTCCTCCTGCCCCTTGTAGTGCCCCTGCACTGTGCCCAGGCTTGGTCCCTCTTGTGCCTAGCTGTGCTGGCCAAAGGGGCACATGATCAAATGATCCAGGACTTTGTACCCTTGTGTTAGTGTCAGAGCAGTTGTCCTCAGTCAGACTTCTGTTCCATCAGGCCCAGCAAAAAGCCAGTCAGTGGCAATACTTCAACTGCCAAGTCAAACCTTCACCTCCTGGCATCAAACAACTTGTAGTCCAGGGAAGTAAAACTGGAAACAGTGTGTTGAACAGGTATCTCCTCTGTGAGCTTGTTGGGGGTCTCAGCAGCACCTGACAGGGTTTCATGGGGGCAGGAGGCACTGGGGACAGCTCCAGGTGCTATGTTGGAGCAGGGCTGGTGTACCCCAGCAAGCTGTGCAAAGCAGGGGCTTGGTAGGAAAACCATGACTGTCATGAACACGCAGGGTGCTCCCTTGCCCTGAACCTGGCACTGTGGGCACAGGGCTGGCTGAGCACTGGGGGAAGGTGGTCTGCTCCAGAGTTGGACAGCCCATGGTTGAGGGGCTTCCTGCTGGCAGGTAGTGACTTGGTCCCCGAGGGGTGATCCTTACTTTTAGCCTGGGGTGAGACCCAGCCAGCGGTGTTGGCATGTCTGGGTGGGTGACCTGGGCAGCACATCTGGTGTGCTGCAGCTCTGCTCACACAAGCTTTCAGGGTCTATCCTACCCTAACCAATGGGCTGCCGTGAGGGACAAACTCGGCACATGCAGAGGAGTGCAAGCCAGCACCCTGCTTTCTGCTGCCCTGGTGTCCCCACAGACATGGTTGAAGGCTACTGTCAGCTGGGGCTCTGCCAGGCGGCTGAATGTGGCGCCGGGTCGCAGGCAGGGGGGCTGGCTGCAGTGCTGCTCTGCAGAAGGCCCCTGTGTCTAGCAGGGCCTCGTGATCAGGGTCCCTGCCAAGGGGAGTTGCTCCCTGATGCATTCCTGGGGTTTCAGACACGGAGAGGTAAGCAGTGAGGCGTGTTACTGTGCCAGACCCAGCCTGAACTTGCTTGTTTCCTCTGAAAGCAAGGAAACAGTCTGGTGATGGAAGTCCCTGCTGCAGTGAAGCTCGGAGCTTCAGCTAACACCCTTCAGAGACTGTTAGCTCCACTTCTCCAAGTGCTACACTTCTGTCAGCGAGGAGGAGACGGCTTTTCGGTGTGACCTTGGCTGAATAAAAAGCTGAGCTCTTAGAGCAGCGGAATTGTGTCTGGTGGTAATCTTATGAGCCTGAGGAGAGCTTGATGCATGACAATGAGCCATAACTGAGGCACAGGTGACTGCTGTCCCAGGAAGACCTTCAACTTCCTGGGCTTCTCTCTGCAGCTTGGTGGTGTTGGGGGCAGTGGGGAGATGGGAACACTTTCTTCTTTTGCAGCTCATCTGCTGGAATCTGACTCTGTGGCTGCTGCTCAATCCCATCTCTAGAATATGGTGGCTGTTTTGCCACAGGTTGCTCTTTCCAGGGAAATACAAAGGTGAAATTCTCACTTAAGTTTCATTTATCATAAGACTAGGGAGGGAGGGACAAGCGTGGTAATCCGGAGCATGGGGTTTTAATCCTGCTTTCCTGGCCGAATTCCATTCTGCCTCTGCAAATTCCTGCAGCTGCCCCGCTCTGTGCTGCCTGTGTGGTATGGCTGGCTGGCGCAACCCCCTCCAGGGGCAGTGTTTCAGCCATGGGCAGGTGGGCAGAGAGGTGACCCCAAATCGCAAGGCACTTTGTCAGATGGGTGCTGTGGTACGTGCGTTAAACGTGACCTGCTGAAGAAGGAGCCAGCCTGTCCCCTCCCATCTCTTTGTAAGAGCGCGAGAGGTCGTCCCTGGTTGCCTCAGTTCAAAGCACGATGCCTTTTCTCAGTGCCGCAGCTGCCGGGCCCTTTCTCACCTCCCGTGAGCCTGGGAAGCTGCCCTGTTGTGCTCCTGCTGAGGCAGTCTGAGCAGGTCAGCTAAACTGTTGCTGCTCTTCCAGCTCCAAAAATGAGATCTGGGAGGAGGATTTGCAGTTTCTGTCACCTACAGCTAGGTAAGACAATAGGCAGCACAGCTCGGTGCAGTCACTCCTCTCCTGGCTGGGGCAGCCAGGCCGCCTCTTCCCTGGTGATGCCGGGGGGGACACAGTAGGGGGGCATCAAAGTGGGGGCTTCCCCTGCTGCTCACGGCTGCTGTCTGTGGACTTGCTGTGCCCCAGCAGCTCCACTGCATGTGCACATTAGGTCTAGGAGTAGGTGGTTGGCCTGGATGATCTTGCAGGTCTCTTCCAACCTTGATGATTCTAGGAGAGGCAGCAGGCTAAGACACCCACCTTGCCATGGGCCTTGTTGCCAGCTACAGTGCTGTGGGAAAATAGGGCTGCTAGTGCCAGCTCTCCCTAAACATTAACTGCTCACCTGACAGCCACTGAGCCGTGAGAGCGAAGGCCAGCTGGGCTGAGCCATGCTCCTGTGAAAGAGGGGGTCTTGGAGGAGCAGGGTGCCAGCACAGGGGCAGCTCTGGGGGAAGGTCTGGGGCGAGCAAGGTGGGTGCACCACCCTGGGAGCAAAGGCAGCTTGTGCGTGGAGGGGTGGCTGGTGGACAGGCAGCCCTGGGCTCCTGCCCACGCCTCGGAGGCTGGTGTGAGCAGGCATGCGGTGTTTGTGCAGCTGCCTGGCTCTGTTGGCTTGACATTCCCCATGCCCTGGTGATCACCCTGTTGTCACTGGAGGCAGATGTGTCCAGGCATTGAGATGAGACCAGGGTCCTGTCTGCCCTGTCCCTGGTGTCAGCCACCAGCCTCTCCCAGGGGGAGGGGGGACCCAGGTGCCTCTTTCTGTCCTGTCCTGTGTCCCAATCCATGCCATATCATGAGTCACCCTGTCCCCAGGAGTGTGGGGGAGGGAGGATAACTTGCTGCGAACAGCACTTCTGTCCCACACCCTTGTGCTGGAGTTGGAAACTGACAGTATTGGGAAACCTCTCATCTTACTGCTGGCTGCACTTGTCTGGCGCGAGCAAGGAGACTGAGGGGGAGGGTGAGGAGGCTGAGTGCCATGGCAGCAGAGATGGGTAGAGCTGGGGTGCTTGTGTGCCACGCCACGGCTGCCGGTACCTGCTGTGCCCCTCACCTGGGAGCTGCTTCCAGCCTTGCCCTCCACTTGCTGTGCCTTCAGCATCTCACGGGAGGGCGAGAAGAGGCTGTGCAGCTGCCTTCCTGCTGGCCATCTCCTCTCCACTGCTATAAACATCCTAAAACACCTCTGCCTTGCCTGTGCTCCTCCAGCAGCGTACCTGCTCCTGCCCTGGCTGGTGAGGGCTTGGCGCTGGGCCCTCGCTTGTGGGAGCGAGCAAGACAGGGAGGCTGGGAAAAGCACGTGGAGAGGCAGTGGTGGTCAGCTGGAGCAAGAGGTGGTTTTCTCCCCCGGACCAGTGCTGGTGGCAGGAAGCTGTGGGAGGTCTGGGCTTCTCCCAGGAGCGTGGGTTAAGCCCTGTGCAGCTGCTGCCTCCGATGCCTCAGCTGGAGCACTTGTTACATGATGGATACCATGGGGCAGGGACAGGACAGTTCCGAGGGCTGAGCTCCATGTGCCCCTGGGCCAGGTGGGGGAGCGAAGGGAGGGCTCCTGCCCTTGGGAGCTGCTGGCGAGTGGGCCGGGGGTTTCCTCCCCCATCTGGGGCTGGGCTGGGCAGAAAGGCACTGTTGAGGAACAACTGCCTGTTGTAATGGGGTTCTGCAAGGGCAAGCAAGAGCTGCCTGAGCAGGAGACAAATGTGTCTCCCCAGGCAGTGATTTCTGCCCTGCCTGAGCAGAGACCCAGCCTGCCCCTGCCCTGGGGCTCGGGGGCTGCCTTTGCAGGTGCTGCTCAGTCTCTGTGAGGCGGGCTGGGGCTTGCTGCGGCAGCTCACCCTTGGCTTACGGGGTGGGGGGCCACTTACATTTCATCTAAACTGCTGTGTACATAGGTTGCATCCTAATCCCCCTGCCATTCCGGTGGTGGTCTCCTCTCACCACACCCTGCCTTCTCCAGGCATCCTCTAGCAGGCTCTGCCAAGGCAAGCGGGAGGGCAGGGGGCTCCTCTGTCCCCTCCAGCTGGGCCAGAAGCCTGCTGCCTTTCCCCAGCCCTGGGGCCAGGCATGGGGGGAGCTGCAGGTAGAGCCTGTTTCCGCATAGTTGGCATTCCCAGCCTCCCGCCCCTCCTGCTGCCATCCTGCTCACTCCTGGTGTGCTGGGCAGGTCTGGGGGATGCTGTGCTCTCTGAGGAGCCCTGATCTCCTGGGCTGGTGAGGCTGCAGCAAGCCTGGGAAACTGAGGGGCAGCTTGTCCCTTCTCACACCTACAGTGGCGTTTGCACCCTGTCCAGCTGAGGGGCTGGTGCTCAGACCCCAGTTAGTAGCTCCTCTCCCTGGGTGGCAAGGACTGCAGCCCACCCTCGCCATGCTTGCACCCTGGGCTGGCTGTGCAACCCCTCTGTGCCAGCCGAGGCGAGACAGGAGGGCTTCTGCTGCCTTCCAAAGCTTCCCCAGTATATCTCTGTGTGGACAAAGTCTCCTGCACCTGGCCCAGGAAAGGAGGAGGAAGGTGCTGGGTAGGGGGTAAATAATCCTGATGCTTCCCTTGTCTCAGCTAAGGAGAGAGATTTGAGGCCTGGAAGTGGGTAGGGGGCTGGAGGGAGGGCGGATTCCTCCCCACCTACTTTGGGCAACTCCATGCCCCTGGCGCTGGGGGCTCTTGAGTAGAAAGCGAATTTAATCTCTTGTTTTGTTTGTTCTTTCTTCCTCCGAAAGGGGTCCAGCAGGACGTCCAGGGGGAAGCTTGGGTTTGAGAGCGAGGAGGAGGGGGGAAGTGTCAGATCTGAAAGGGAGGAGTAAAGGGAGGACGGGGAACGGCAGACCCGGGCGGGAGCACACAGCAGGCTGCCAGCCGGCCGGGGAGGCGCCCGGGCAGGAGGAGAAGGGGGAAGGCAGGTAAGGAAATCACCTCCTGGGTGGCAGGTGAGTGGCCAGGTGAGGAGGGGGAGAAGGGATGGCAGGAAGGGTGAGGGTGCTCCTGGGGGAAGGACGGAGTCCTTGGGTGCCTCTGGGAGGGTCTTTGCCAATTGGCCTGCTGCTGGTCCCATCCTGTTCTCCAAAATTGCTGCCCTGGTAGCCACATGCAGGCTGGGGATGGAGTGCTGTTCCCTGTGGGAAGTACCCCCCCGGGGGAGCAAGCAGGAGCGGGAGAGGTGCTGCTGTGTGCCCACACCTTTTCTCTCCTTTATTCCTGCTGAAGTCCCCTTCTGTCCCTTGGCTCCCCAGGCTGCTCGTGGTGCTGGCTGACCTCCCTAGTGTCACCTCGCTCCTGCCTCATGGTACAAGCCCAGCACAAAGTTTGGGGGGTGTCCGGGCCAGGCAGGACGGGTGGAGATCGGCTTGCGGGAAGGGGGACGAGCTGGCAGCAGCGTGCAGAGACCTCGCCAGGTCCGGCACGGCTCAGGGCTGTGGCAGGGTGAAGGGGCACCTGGGCCTGGTGTGCTCCATGCACCAGCTTCCTCCTCCTCGCTGGGCCTGCTCTGTAGGGTGAAAAGCAGGGTGAGGCCGGGCCCCTCTTGCAGGGAGCCGTGGTGCCAGCAGGACCTTCCCCAGTAGGCAGAGGGGTGCAGCCCTCGGGTTCCGTGCCTGCCGCTGCGGGGGCTGGGCTGCATCCCCGCTGGGCGAGGGTGGCCGGGCTCTCCGGGCCGGCCTTGCCCCAGCCCTTGCAGAGCCTGAGCCTGTCGCCGCCTGCCCCTTGCCGTGGTCCCTGCGGTGGGCAGGTG
>VZRW01006250.1:78815-145471 GCA_013398125.1 Aegotheles bennettii | reverse complement strand
GGCGGGGGGGGCTGGGCCGGCCGCGTCCTTCAGGCCGCGTCGCAGGAGCAGCCCCGGCCCCGCCGGGCTCCGCAGGAGGGGGGACCGCGCTCGTCTCCAGGGCGGGCTGCAGCAGCCGCACGGCCTCACTGCCCCGGGGTCCCGGCGCCCTTCCCCTGCCCGTGGGGCGGCAAGGGGCGAGGAGCAGAGCCGCAGTGAGGTCGCTTTGGGGACCCTCTCCCTCCGTCCCTCGTGCCGTGCCTGAGGGCCCCCGAGAGCCGTGCGGCCACAGCGGGGGGCGGGACCGGCCCCGGGGATCCGGGTGCCAGCCGGGAGCGGCTGCCACTGCACAGGGGTGAGGGGCGTGCGTCCCACCGCTGCGCTCCCTGCGCCGTGCCCTGGGTGCACCAGGAGACGGGGGACGTCCTGCCACGGGCTGTCGAGGTGCGGGCTTTGGGGCTGCTGGTGACACCACTCTCTGCACCCCTCGCCCCTTGCAGGCTCTAGGATGCCGGGACCAGCCGGGCTCGGGCTGCCCACCTGATCTTCACCACCCCTGTCCCACTGGCACACCATGCTGCGCTCCTGGCGCGTGAAGCTGAAGCTGCTGCTTGCCACGGTGACCCTGGCCATCCTCATCTCCTGGCTCTATCTCTTCGTGGGCAGCCTGGAATGTGAGTGGGCAGTCCCCAGCAGAGGGTGGGCAGGGGAGGCTGAGGCCCTGGGATAGTTGCTCTGGCCATGCGAGTTGCTGCAGCTGGATCTGAGCTCTGCATTTGCAGGGGCACCCCTGAGGCTCTGACAGTGACTGGGCACACGTGGGGTGTACCAGGAGCTCTCAGCTGAGGCTCTGCCCCCCCATCCACACCCAGTCCCTCCTGGCCAAGCTCTGCCTTGCTGTGCCCATCGCGTGCCCTGTCTCTCCACAGATGGCCGCTTCCTCCTGCTGCCGCCCTGCCTGGGCGAGCAGGCGCGCGGGGACGTGGAGCGGGAGGCGCTGGCCTCGCGGGTGCGCAGGGTGGAGGAGGAGAACCAGCAGCTCCGCCTGCAGCTCGGACAGGTGGCGGGGCAGGGCAGCGATGGCAGCCCGCCGTGGGGGCCCTCTGCTGAGGATGGGGTCCCCCCCAGGGGTGAGAGGAGCAACCGCACGGCCTGCCCCAAGCAGCAGACAGTGCACAAGTGTGAGGTGGGTAATGGCGCCGGCACGGTGGCATGGTGGATAGGGGGTGTTGGATGGGAGACTGGAACTGTGGCTGAGCACGGGTGGATGTGCAACCTGCCTGGCACTGCTCACCTTATGCTCTGGCCGTGCTGTGGCCTCATCCTGCCTTTCCGTGATGTTCAGTGGGCCAAACTCGGCAGGTGAGGGTCTCTTGCTTCTCCAGAGAGGGAGACCGGGCAGGAGGAGTGGCAGCCAGACTGCTGGTCCCTGCTTCTGAGCTAGGGGGACTCCCACCCTTCCCTGGGCTCCTTCCCCAGGGGAAGGACTGGGTTATGGGGTCTCTCCTCATAGCACACCCCCAGGGAAGAGCTGGCAGGCCCCTGCATGGTGGGGGGTGTCCAGTCTCAAAAAGGCTCTGTTTGTCTCTCGGCAGCTCCTTCATGTTGCGATTGTGTGTGCCGGGCACAACGCGAGCCGGGATGTGGTCACCCTGGTGAAATCCATCCTCTTCCACAGGTAAAGGGGAGGTGCTGTGCCAGAGGCCTGCTGGTCTGGGGTTCCCAGATGAGCTGCTGCAGCCTGAGCAGTGCTGCAGGAGAGGGGCTCTAGGGCCTCTGTCTACTCCCTGTGCCGCTACTCAGAGGTGGACTTGTTTCTCCCTAATGGCCGATTCTCTCCATCTGCCCCCTCAGCTGATGTCTGTCCCCTGGCAGGAGTGGGAGGGGTGGACACCATGTGCTCTTCCTCCTGCTGTGGTGCTGAGTGCTGCTGTGCTTGCCCTTGGCAGGAGAAACCCCCTCCATTTTCACTTCATCACGGACTCAGTGGCCCACCAGATCCTCCAGATGCTCTTCCAGTCCTGGATGGTGCCCTCTGTCCACATCAGCTTCTACAACGCCGATGACTTGAAGGCAGGCACTCGCACCCCCTTTGCCTCGTCCCAGCCCAGTGCTCAGAGGCCTGAGGGGAGCAGCAGAGAGGGTGAAGCAGGATGGGGTTTATTAACTCTTTTCCTGCTGGTCCCTCGCTCACCTGCACTCCTTTCTGGGCTTGTTGTTGGTCCAGCTGAGCAGGGACCACAGAGTTGGTGCTGAAGGGGTGGGAAGGCCCCATGGGGTAGCACTGCCTCTGTGGCAGAGCTGGGTCCCCCACTGAGCACTGAGATGCTGGGGTTCAGGTGGGGTTTCTGGTGACTGGAGGAAGAGCAAGGTCGGGGAGAGGAGGGGAGGGAAGGGAGCAAAGGAGGAGACGCAGCCAGTGAGCGCCCTGGGAGAGAGGTGTGTGGGTGCTGGTGGTGCAGCTGGAGGAGATGCCCTAGGCTCAGCTGGCTCCACAGCTCTGTTCTGCCCCTCTGCTGGCCTCCTCTGCATGGGGTGCTGGGCGCACATCCCTCCTGCCCGGGCATGGCCATGCCCAACCCCGAGGCTGTGTCGCCTTGCAGCCAGAGGTGTCGTGGATCCCCAACAAGCACTATTCGGGCATCTACGGGCTGATGAAGCTGACGCTCACCAAGGCGCTGCCCTCCAGCCTCTCCAAGGTCATCGTCTTGGACACTGACATCACCTTCGCCACCGACATCGCTGAGCTCTGGGCTGTCTTTGGGAAGTTTTCTGGTGAGGACAGGGTACCCCTGGGACATGCTCGTGCCCTGGGTGCTGGGCTCAGGGTGGCAGTCCCACCTGCCAACAGCACCAGCACGGTGGGTTTGCTTGGGCCCTCTGAACCTTCAGCAAGATGGGCTGCATCCATGTCCTTCTGTGTCCTCAGACAAGCAGGTGATCGGACTGGTGGAGAACCAAAGTGACTGGTACTTGGGCAACCTGTGGAAAAACCACAAACCGTGGCCAGCCCTGGGACGTGGGTTCAACACGGGTGAGTGTGGGCTGCTGGGGTGGGCACAGAGAAGCAGCATGTCCCAGGGGCTGAAGACATGCAGGCTGCTGTGCTCCAGCTCTCTAGTGTCTGGGTGCTCCTTCGGTGACCCAGTGCCCTCCTCCCTGGCACCCAGGGGTGATCCTGCTCCTGCTCGACCGTCTGCGTCGCCTGGGCTGGGAGCAGATGTGGCGGCTGACAGCGGAGCGGGAGCTCATGAGCATGCTCTCCACCTCACTGGCTGATCAGGTAATGGACCCCCTCCAGGAGAGTTGGCTCTGCTGCGTTCCTGTAGCACTGCGGGCATGGGGGGGCCATGCTGTTTCCTCACCCACCAGTGTACTCGCCTTTATCTCTCCTAGGACATCTTTAACGCAGTGATCAAGCAGGACCCAGCCCTGGTGTACCGGCTCCCCTGCTTCTGGAATGTGCAACTCTCGGATCACACCCGCTCTGAGCAGTGCTACACCGAGGTCTCGGATCTCAAGGTGGGTGGGTTTGCTGCCTTTGAGACTGGGCAGGGCCTGAAGGAGGGTGTATGTGCTGGAAGTTCCAAGGAGTCAGCATGAGGTCTGGGGGCTTGGGGAGCCCTGGGTGCTGCTGACTCCCCCTTTGTGGGGTGACATCACTGCCCTCAGGTGATCCACTGGAACTCGCCCAAGAAGCTGCGGGTGAAGAACAAGCACGTGGAATTCTTCCGCAACCTCTACCTGACTTTCCTGGAGTATGATGGGAACCTGCTGCGTAGGGAGCTCTTTGGCTGTGCCGGTCTCCCCAGCCCACCCAGCAACCAGGTGAGGATGACTGTGACTCTGCCCCCAGTCCCAGAGTGTGGGATAGGCAGAGACCCCACGCAGTCACCCCAGCTCCCCGTGGGGCTCCTGCTCTCCCTCATCTTTGCGGCATTACAGCTACAGCAGGCGCTGGAGGAGTTGGACGAGGATGATCCCTGTTATGATTTCCGCCGACAGCACCTCACACAGCACCGCATCCACCTGTTCTTCCTGCAGTATGAGTTCCTGGCCCTTCCCGATCCCACGGATGTCACTCTTGTGGCCCAGCTCTCCATGGACAGGTACTTGTTGGTGGGGCTGGTGGGAAGTCGGATCCCACCTCCATTCCTCTGGGGTGGCTCCACTGTTTGGGAGCTACCAGGGATCTTGAAACACAGGTTCCGCACCCTCACATCAGTGCTTTGCAGCGAGGAGCAACACCCCAGGCTGGGAGCAGCAGTTCCTCCTGCTCCCTCTTGAACTGCGCTTGACTGGCACGTGGCTCACAGGCAGGCACCCAGTCTGGGTTTGGCCAAGCTGCCACGGGGCACATCTCCTGCTCACTCATTGCCCTCTGCTTCACAGGTTACAGATGTTGGAGGCCATCTGCAAGCACTGGGCGGGCCCCATCAGCCTGGCACTGTACATGTCAGACGCAGAGGCTCAGCAGTTCCTGCGCTACGCCCAGGCCTCGGAGGTGCTGAGCGCCCGCCGCAACGTTGCCTACCACATCGTCTACAAGGAGGGGCAGTTCTACCCCATCAACCTCCTGCGCAACGTGGCCTTGGCCAACACACAGACACCATACGTCTTTCTGACGGACATTGACTTCCTGCCTATGTATGGCCTCTATGATTACCTCAGGTAAGGCTTTCTTCAGCCAGGTCTTGCTCAGCCTGCCAGGCTCCCCAAGGAGCAGGGTTTGCAGAAAACGCCCTGGGCAGCAGTTCTCAACATGCAGAAGCTGTTTCCTTTGTGTTCAACCTTGGGATTCTGCCCTTGATTTTGTCAGACACCAGCAGACAAGGAAGCAGCCGTGGCTGTTGGGGCTGCTTGTTCCTCCTGCCCCCGCAATGGCACCACTACGAAGTGTCTAAACCCATTAATACTCTTCTGGGCAGGCTGGAGGGGCTGAGGAAGGAGGCTGTGACTCACAGCCAGGGAGACCTCACACCCATCTTACCACCACAGGAACTCCATCCAGCAGCTGGAGCTGCACCAGAGGAAGGCAGCTCTCATTGTGCCAGCGTTTGAGACCCTGCACTACCGCTTGACCTTCCCCAAATCCAAAGCAGAGCTGCTCTCCATGCTGGACATGGGCTCCCTCTACACCTTCAGGTAGGCACTGGAACTGCCCTGCTGTCCAACAGGGCTGTCACACAGCAGGTCAGTTTCATACCTTTGTCTCAGGGAGCTGCCAGCTTTCCTTGATCTCCCATTTCCATCTCTCCCCATAGGTACCATGTGTGGCCAAAAGGCCATGCCCCAACCGACTATGCTAAGTGGCGGACGGCCACCGTGCCATACCGTGTAGCGTGGCAGCCAGACTTCGAGCCTTACGTTGTAGTGAGGCAAGACTGCCCCAAATACGACCAGAGGTTTGTGGGCTTCGGCTGGAACAAGGTGTCCCACATCATGGAGCTGGATGCACAGGTGGGTGAGGGGCTGCTCCTGGCACCGTGGAGGTGCTGGATCTTGGCTGGGCAGTGACGTGTTGCTACCACCAAGCCAGTGCTTGCAGTAAAGGTTGCTGCTCTGCCCCTAGGAGTACGAGCTGCTGGTCCTGCCCAACGCCTTCATGATCCACATGCCCCACGCACCCAGCTTCGACATCTCCAAGTTCCGCCTGAGTGCAGGGTACCGGGGCTGCCTCCAGACACTGCGGGAGGAATTCCACCAGGACCTGTCGCGGCGGTACGGGGCTGCCGCGCTCAAATACCTCACTGCCGAGAGGAGCCTGTGACGCCTGGGGACAGTGGGTGCGGGGTACTAGCAGCACGCTAGAGGGCGAGGAGCACAGGGCCCTCCTCCTGCCCTGGTCCACCACCACAGCCTGGCCTGGGGGAACCGAGCTGGCAGCAGCACAGCCTCTCCAGCCCAGT
Source organism: Aegotheles bennettii (assembly GCA_013398125.1). Lineage (NCBI taxonomy): Eukaryota > Metazoa > Chordata > Aves > Caprimulgiformes > Aegothelidae > Aegotheles > Aegotheles bennettii. Next base: position 139,583 of record VZRW01006250.1, on the reverse strand, counting down.
GACGGGATGCCTGTAGATAAGATGGAAGATGCCAGCTGCGAGAACCAGCGGTGCCTGCAGGTCAAGCTGCTGCGGCGTGGCCAAGGGTTTTTCAGATCCGCAGCCTTCCTGCGTTACAAGGGAATCTCCCCATGCCAGGGGCCAGAGGGACCGGTCTTTTCACTCCCCTGTTTTAGCAGATGTGGATTCTCAGCTGTCATTAGCTCACCTCAGCCTGGGGTCTGGCTCCTTGAGAAGCCTGGGAGCTCTACCTTATCAGGCTCAGCCTCAGCTCTGTAGTCCCAGGTCCCAGTCCCCTGCACACCCCACCAGGGCTTTGGTGAGTGGGAGATGAGGATGTAGAGCATCCTTTTGCATCCTTTGTGGAGCCTGGCTCAGAGAAAGGGAGGTGGGGCCAGGGAGTACCAGGAGCTGTGGAGACCTGGTTCAAGCCTGGACCGAGGCTGACTGGATAATAGGGCAAAATATTGTTGCTGTATGGATGGAGAGTCTCCAGTGGGGTTGGCCCAGTACTAGTGGTGTGGGAGTCACTCAGAGCAGGATGGGCTGTCTGCTGTCCCCAGCAGTGGGCTCCCAGAACGGGTCTGTGCCTCCCAGCTGGAAGCAGCCATGGGAGGCAGGGCTGCGAACCACGCCAGGCACCCACTGCGATGGGCGAAACCACAGCTTCTCGGGCCAGCACGTGCTTGGAGAAATTCCTGGCAAGGGACCACCTCGCTCCTCCCCAACTCATGGCAGCGCAGATGTTGCCATCGACAATCAGGGATGTGGCTGACACTGGACAAGACCATAGCTGAGCACTGGCGGGATTCCCGTGCTGGATGCAGCTTGGCCAGGCACTGTTCCACTGCTATCACACACTGGAGCACAGAGGATGCATTGCTTTCCTCATGCTATTTAAATTATTTAATACTTCTCTCATAAGAATTAAATGATTAGGGTGTCTTGGGGTTTGTTTTTTTAATATTTTCTTCCTCCTGGATGATTTTGCTGGTGGCCCTGGAGGTTCTCCAGGCCAGTTGCTGCTGCAGCCTCCGCTGTTGTCTCCTTGGTGTTACTCCGGGCTGCAAGAGCCAGCTCTGTGCAGGTGTGAGGATTTCCGTCCATGGTGGGAGCGGCTGGGAGGAGCCATACAAAGCACAGGGTATGGAAAGGGCACAAGCGCCTCCTGCTTATTCTCTCTTTTTAATTTAATTTTTAAATTAAAGCTTTTTTTATTCTTTTTCACATCCTTGTTAGAACTGTCTGGTTATTAATTTTGATCTGCTGTGAGCCTGCATGTGTCCCCTGGAGGGAGGGCAGTGGGAGGAGAGCAGTGCAGGGGTGGCCTGAGCCTCAGCTGGGGAAAAGGATTGCTGTGCTCGCTCTACCTGGCATGTTTGAAGCTTTTTCCCTTTCTGGCTGGCACAGTGGGAGGGTTGAGGAGCAGGGAGCACCAGCAGGCAAAAGAAATGCCCATGACACCATGTGGCAGGTGTCCCAGTCCCCACCAGCTCTGCCCAGGGAGGTTGTGGAGTCTCTGGAGACATTGAAAACCCATCTGTTTGCGATCCTGTGCCAGCTGCTCTGGGTAAACCTGCTCTAGCCAGAGGGGTTGGACTGGGTGCCCTCCAGAGGCCCCTTCCAACCCTGACCACTCTGTGATTCTGTGAAATGGCTGGTGGTCGCTGACTGCAGTGAGCTCAAGCCTGCCGGTTTCTGGTGCTGCGGTGGGGCTGGCAGCCTGCACAGCCAGCGTCCTTCACGCGGAGCCTGGGGCTTCACCAGCTTAGGCATGTGGGCAGTTTAATCACACCCAAGTAGAAGAGTGGTGGTGTCTTCTGGCGATGCTGTGGCTTGTCCCCAAGGTCACTGGGTCAACCTGGTTGCTGCACCGTGACCCACAGGACATTCTTCTGCCTGCTGAGGACAGGCGCCCAGCTCAGGTCATGTTCAGCTCCCCCACTGCATGGCCTTGGCTTTACAACGATGTGAGGAATAAACACTGGCTCTTAGGTGGTACGGGCCGCCAGCCTCGCATCTGCAGAGGGAGAGGATAGGGGTGGTACATGGGGAGCAAGTTGCCAAGGCTTTATTTGGAAAAGGGCTGGAGGGACATTGCCAAGCACAGTGAAGCCAGGTGCAGCGCCACTGGACCAGTCCCTAGCAGACTTCTGTTCTCTCACACAGCCGAAGCTCGCTGACACCCCTCTGCTTCTGCACTAAGCAGCAACACCGGTTTCGGTCAGGTCTAGACAGCCGTTCAGCCTGCTCGCTGCTAGAGACATGGTGGTGGAGCAGCACCAGGATGGAGCAGGCCTCTTCTGGGCATTTCTTTGAGGGGTAGATCGCTACAGAAGTGCTGGCTTTGCAGGTTTTTTGGAAGGTGCACTGCTATGCCTATAGCAGGAGGAGTGTGTGCCATCATTCAGATAACCCTTTTCCCAGCCTAGCCAGCCCAAAATGTGCCCACAAGGGTTTTAGGCGCCTGGAGTAAACCCAGCTTGGCTTTGGTCTCCATGTGCTCTCTGCCAGGTGGCGGCAGCTGGAAGCAGCCAGAGTCAGGGCCCGCAGAGGTGTTCCTAACCAAGCACAGTGCCTTTTAGAGCTAAAATTCATTCCTACTAGTGCAGCACCCTTCTCCCTGCGGAGGAAGCAAGCCTGGAGCTGGGCCCATCGCACAGATCCCCACTCAGAAACCCCTCCTGGGGCTGGGGATGTTCTGCAGCACTGCCCTGTCCCTGGGGCCCGCAGGACCCGCTGTGCCCACCTGGTACACACAGCTAAGGAGACAAGAGGTTTTATCGTGTTTTATTTAGTAAAATGTTAAAATAAATAAATACAAATTGATCAGATGCTCTGTACCCCCTTCCTCCCAACTTTAATTTGCTAAAATCTAAACACATTTGTACCAAAACTGAAACCACAAGGGACGTGAAGGCAGCAAAGAGACTGCAGATCACTATGAGCATCAGACTAAAAAAAAAATAATAAAATAAAATAGAGATATTTAAAAAGCCCAAACCATCTCCAACATGAGTTGGTGTTCTCGTGATGTGATTCTGTGACAACAGAGCGGTGCTGGTCAGAAAGGGCACCTCACACCAGGGTCTGCCAAGATGGGAGGTTGGCGGGGCAAGGGGCAGCACAGGCTCACGGTGGGCAGAGCCATGGCTTCCCCTTGTGGAAACCCAGCTGGGACTGGCCCTGTCCCCTGGCAGCACCAGGCCCGCGGCCCAGAACTGGGGGCTGTTTAACTAAAAGCACCTGGAGAAATCAGGCAGGCTGGGGAGGGACTGGGGCTCGGACAGGGCACCCTTCAGTGTCAGCTCCTGGTCCAACCCCAAGCCAGGACTCCCGCTTTACAGCTTGGTCTTGGGTAAAACACTGAGGGTGGAGCGGATGGGATGAAGCACGGCACATAGGTGGGGTGGTGGCATCAACAAGTCTACTGAGATGGTGCCAGCACAATTGCAGGAATGTGAAGCTGTGATGGAGGCCTGAATATTTTCTCTATAGAAACAGCGCTGCCTTCACAACCTGCTGGTCCTCAGCTGCAGATGACACAGTGGATGTTTGCAGATTAGAGCCAGTCAGCCCCCAAAAGACAAACCACGGCATGGGAAGCCACCCCGCTGCTGCACCAGACCTTCCAGGCAAGCAGCTCACCGCCACCTCTCTGCACCATGGCCTCCACTGGCTGTTGATGCAACACAGTTGTTTCATTCCTCTGCAGAAGCCTGAGCAGGTTGGCGTTAGCCATCTCCTCCCGGTTGCTTTGCTTTATCTGCTTAATGGAGTTTGAAACAGCAACCCGTGCCTTGCTTCTGTGGGACTACGAGAGGTGGCTGAGGCACCTCTGCCAATGTAAGAAGGTGCTTGGGGAGGCCCTGCAGCTGTAGCTGGGGTGAAGCAGCCCAGGCATGACTGCCTGATGGCTCTGGTTGCATGGGGCTGCCAGGAAGCTGCCCAAGCCTCAGGGGGCTATGTGGTAGCAAAAACCCTCCTTGAGGAGGGTCTTGGCTGCCTTTCACAGATGGCATCGGGAATGACTCAGAGACGATGTACCTTCTGGAAGTGAGAGCTGATGGGTAAGACACTACTCCTGGCTCCAGAGTCAATCACTGTTTTGATACTAGTGATAATTAAAGTAATGAAACATATGAGACTGTGATTAGAAATTACACATTAGCCCAGAACAGGCAGAAACACGCAGCCTCCTGCCGCACCTGGCACGGCGCGCGACTGCACCTCTTCCTTCTACAGTGCCAGCTCCCAGTGCCTGCAGCCCATGAGAAACAGCTCTTGGTGTCAGAACTGCCAGAAGGGAATGCAAGGCACAAAGGGATTCTTCCTTTCTCTTATAAGTAAGTGCCCTCTCCACCTCAATTTCGGCATGCCCCACCTGACAGATCTGGAACATGAGCAAGGGAACACAGGGAGCCCCCTGCCCTTGCTTGCATGGGCACAGCGTCTTCCCAGCACTGCTGCAGTATCAACCCTCAGCGCTGGGGATCCAAAATCAAGGGCTGACACTGAACACATCCCCAGGACCTGGCCTCTGCCAGCACTGGACTGCCTAAGCCACTGCTTCCCTTCCCCGCTGAGCTGCACCCCCAAGGCCACCTGGGTTGCTGACTAACAGAAGTGTTCTAGAAGCTCAGAAGCAACAATCCTTCACTTCTTTTCCAACAACACAGATAGAAGAAAGCAGGCGACAAAAGAGCAGGAATTGGTTGAGGTCTACATTTTCCAGAATTTAGGAAAAAGAAAAAAGATGCAAATTCCCCAGGTGCTGAAAAGTCTGCTGGGTGCCAGCAGACCCGTACTGCTCACTGCTGCTGCCTTCCCACGCCACCTCTCCACCCAGGGCAGACAGACAAGCTTGCGAGGCTTTCGAGTTCTCCAGGCACTCCTGATAGTAAACATGCCCTTAAGTACTTCTTCCTTCCTAGATGTGGTCTGGGCTGAGTTTCTCTGTCTGAAACATTTGATGCCTGCTTGGATACTACAGAGTGAAGAAGAACAGACACACAGAGAGCTTAACTACCCAGCCAACACATGGGAGCTGGACAGGCCAGCTGTTCTCCCGAGAGGGTGCCCCTGGGCTGCTGCTTAATGTAGCCTTGATGCAGGCCCTCAGCACGGCTCTCCAGGCTCAGCTCCTGAATGCTTACACCAAACTCACCACACGCCCCTGTCTAGCTGCTCTGATGAACTGTCTTTGTACACGTGTCCCTAAATAAACCAGATCCTAAGAAAACAGGGAGGCATTGCTGCACAGAGCGGTTCTGGCACAGAACTGCCAAATGTGATGGCCCAGAGAACAGGAACCTTGCAGAGATATTCCAGGAAACAGCCAAGAAGTACCTGACTCACAGGTCCTGCCTGGCATCATCCCCTCCACTCACTCAGGACCCAGGGCTTCTGGAAGCTGACACTGGTTTCAGTTAGGCTGATTGTGGACACTCAATGAGGAAGGTGCAACCACGCTGGCGAGCCAAACCTTTGGCTAGTCCCAGAAGTATTTCAAGCCAGGGAAATTTTTAATTTACTCAGTCTAGATTAGAGCAGGTCCTGGCTGCCCCAAGGTCTGCCTGACCTGCCTCGTCCCATGTTGTAGCACAGAAGTCAAACAAGGCTCTGGTCAAGGTGGGATGACTCGGCAGCAGAAGCAGAGCTAGGGATAACTCAGTGCCCACTTCTTCCCCATCTGCAGCTGAACTCTTTTCTCCCACTACACTTGGTCCTTTTGGATTACAGATAACCCCAGTCAGAAATCGAGTGAAGATAAAGAGCCTTTTTGTTGTAGTCTTTCCATTGTACTTTCAACCTCTGTAACTGCAGGGATACCTGTCTCCTCACAATGGAGCCCTATTTGACTGCTGGATTTTTCCTACCCCCGCTTTCCCTCTTTCTCATCTCTTTCCATTTCTTCTCTCTGCTCTGCTTTACCCCACGTAACCTTCCTTTCTTTTGCTCCTCCTGCTTCCCTTCTTCCTTTCCCCCGTCTCCAGCTCTGTACCCCTTCTCACTGCCCTTGCTTCTCAAAAAACGCCTCTGTCCTTTCCTTTGTCCTTGCAGCATCCACCTCTGGCCTGGGGAGATGAGAAGCCCTGGCCTGACTGCTCTCATGAGACAGACTCCAGTGCAGCACAGCGATTTTCAGTGCCAATGTTCCTGGTGACCCTGTTACCCATTCACTGCTTAGACAGTTTAGTAACACTGACGGGGGATACAGACAGACCCTCACACAGGTAAGGTCTTGGTTTTCTGGAACAAGCCCACATCTTAAATTAACCTCTATGAGAGGTGTTTGTCTTTTCATGGGTCTATAATTACCAAACTTACCAGTGCACGGTAGAAATAATTTTCTTTATTGGCAAGTTTCAACTATGTGCTCAGCCTATACAAGACACAATGATGCAGCAAGTTCTTGCCCCAGATAAACATGGGGAAAATGGGAGCTAAAGGTAAAGGACAGAGAGAGTCATATTTTTCAAGTATTCCATTCCATTCTGTTGGTGTTACAAACAGGACTGAGGCTTAAAAAAGGATTTGAGTAAGACGGCAATAACCCGGAGACAAGATGTCTGCAGCTCTTGTGTTCTCCTGGTCCCACCTGATTTTTAGGGCATTCCCTGGTCCAGGTCTGACCACTGAAAGCAAGGATCCAACAGCGTGTTGCTGCGAGGCTTGCTCGCATGCCTTTCAAGACCAGTACCTAGCTGGCTGTTGGAAGGGTTCTGTGAAGACCTTTTGTCTTCTGAATGCCAGAAACTACAGAAACCACCTAGTGCTCGGGAATGACCTTTGCTGAGGTAGTTTGTTGGCCAGGCAAGCCTAAACGCCAAATGCATTAGCTGCATGACAGAACATCTTCCTCTTTCTCCAGGTTCCTGACTCTACTAAAGAGTTTCTACGCACTCATGAGAAAACTCTTTGCAGTAACCCAGCAAGTCTGAACTTGCCCTGGATCTTCAGAATCCCAAAGGAGGACAAAAGGAGGTGAAGAAGGGTCAAAACAGTTCTGAAAAGACACAACAAATTCTGCCCAAAGGGGCATGGTCAACAAGGAAGTGTAACATCAGTATTTCGGTGGTTATCTGAGCAGCTTACTGAGAAAGACCCTCAGTATAAAAAAGTGAGTTTTGGTTTGACATCTGAATATGCTATTTTAAAAACATGTTTCATTAAGAAACATTAGTTTTCATCATTAGTGCTTCAGAAGCGAAGACGGCAGGGTGCAACCCAGCTGGGGAAAAAAGAAGGAGAAATATGTGCACTGCAAATTCACAAATATTTTCCATTGTATCCACACGGGAAGGAAATTCCAGAGTTTACTCCCTGTATTGTAGGCCACCACAGCTTGGTGGGGCTAAGAGGGAGATTTCACTCTGGGTCCACCTGAATGCTGATCATCCTGCTTTTCAGGGCTGTTTCTGCCATAGTACAGGGAAGAAGATGATTTGAAGCCAAGGAGGTCAGAATTAGGGTTCACATTTCTAGACAGCTGGAATACAGATGTGCTTTCTTAAGCCTGGCCAGCTAGGAAGGGTAAAACACAATACTGCTTTTTCTACTAACAACAAAACCAACAGATCTGCCCACAAAATTATCACCTCTTTAATTTCTAGGTAAGCAGCTTTTAATTCATAGCCCCACTGACAGAAACTTACTTGCAACAAAGTTCTTATTTTGCTCATGCAAACCATTAGTTCATCCTACCAATATGGTAACTCTTGGCTAATGATGTCCTCAAAGAACCACCCATGCTACTCACCCTGCCTGTCAATCATCCCTAGGAGTATTGCCTTTGCCACGTTTTGTACAGTGCTAAAAGCACTGCTGGCTTTAAACAAAGATAATGAGAATGCTAATGATAATACGAATTCTTCTAGCCAGGTCACACACTCGCTTTCCCACTCTGACCACAACACACCTTTCCAGCTGTTTACAGAATGGATTGCAAGGAGGAGGGAAAAAACTACTTTGGCTATGTTTAATCCATTTCTGAGCAACGAAGCAGGGTGATTTCTTAAAGCCCTTAGCACTGGGCTGAGAGCCAGGACCATCTCTGATACGAGCTTCCCCTCTGGTCTCATCCCCTCCTTTACAACAGAGATTTAAAAGCCACTTAATTCCCACCAGTGACAAGCAATGACATTAGAATTAGTATCTTGATGGCGGTTTGGAAACACAAAACACCAGTCATTATGACAGCTTCCCGAAGAGCAGAAGTTTAGCACAAACTCACTCTATCTCAAATATTACACAAGAAAAAAACCCAACCCAGTCCAAATCCAGAAGAAAAGCTTGAGCTTTAAGCTATCAAAGAGTTTAAATTTCTCCCTTGATTGGAACCTCTTAGAGCAGCTAGAAAAAAACATTCTCCTCTCTATTAAGCAAATGTCATTTCCCTTTCTGCCCCATTGTTGCTAATTGGGCAGAGATAACCCTGATTTACTTGTATCTATGTAGCGGCATCATTGTCAGTGTCAGTGAAGCCCTGGGATTGCTCCTTGCCTATTGTCAGATACTGCTGCAGAGCCAGGAGGGAAAGCATCCCAGCACGATCAGCGAGAGAGAGAAAACTACCTAGCAGCATCAAAAAGTCTAAGTTAAGACCGTTTCTCTGCCAGATAATGATTAACTAAAGGTGTCCTTTTACAGTCTGGAACAAAAGGGACATAAAAGTCTATACTTTGATTCTGGAGACAAGCAGATGCCTCAGAAAAGCAGTAATAGATGTTTTAACATCTCCTGGCTGGTTAACTGTGCTCAAATTTAAATATGGCTACCAGTGAATTTTACTTCCCTCCCCTCCTGAATTGGCAAAGGAAACAGAAGGACTATCAAGTCTTCAGGCACAGTTTGCTACTCCCAAATAGTGCAGTGCTTCCAAAAGAGCTCAGAAGATAACAACAGGAATAAGAATATGAGAACCATGAAGACTCAGCACACCTATCTCTAGAGACTGTCTCTTAGCAGGAACATACTCAATGCTTCAGAAGATGCTAAGAATTACCCAAGTGCCCCACTAGAGAACAAGCCCCACTAGAGCAACAAGGCAATTTCTCCTGAGTATCTGGCTGATAGCTGCTGACTCAATATTCTAAAGAAAGAAGGCTCACGTTCAGTTTGGTTCCTCTCCATAGTCTCTTATTTAAATGCTATAGGTTGCTGGGCCAGTGCTGCCCTATGGTAACGACCCCACTGGTAAATGGGTTGATGTGGGGACATTCTTAGTTTGGCCAGTTTTGACGTTGTCTGCCCAGCTGTCTTCCTGCCACTTGTGCTAACTTATCCTTTCAGTTCTGCTAGTTCCAGAACAGAACTCAAGCATCAAAAGACAGAGTCAAGGTTATCACAGGCTCAGCTGTGAAGTGCACGTAAGAGTTGCTTTCCCAACTACAGACAGATGTGAGAACTCGGGATATCAGTTCTGAGCTCAGAGCTGAAAATAGTGCATGCTCCTATAGAAGGAATAAAAGTCCTTAAAGGGCAGAAAGGCAACCTAAAGGAAAGGGAAGAAAACAGCTCCAACAACCCCACAGAAGCATACTTGGCTGTGGCAGCAAAGAGACTCTCTCAGGCTACGCAGTGTCTGGAGTATTCACTTCTTGCTCAGAAATGCATCCTTGAAATCCAAAGCTCATCTCTCTCCCACCAGAAACAACTGAGCATGTCTGCCTTGCCACTTGACACATGCTCTCAAGGGCACCACACCAGGGACTCTGCCCCAGGCTGTGTATGCAGCGGCTCAACTCTGCTCCCTCTGGAAGTAAAGGGAGTTTTCCCAGTACTTCCAGTGGAAACAGGGTTTGCCCAGGTGTTTACATGCAGTAGTTAACCAGGCAGCTCTGGGACACAACCCTAAGTGACCAGAATCAGCACTCTAAATTGAGGCAGACCCCACAATAACAGAAACCACAAGACAAGCTTTGCTATCCAGAGTGAAAAGATTATACGTAAGAGATGAACTTCTTAAACAAGAGGATGTAACAGAAGACTATTTCAGTCCAACCAACTCATTCTCAAGCTCGAATCAGTCCATATCACAAAACTATAAAAGCCTTAAACAAGCACGCTGCCAACTGCTTTTCTCTGGGTTACAAACACATGAAAGAATGGGGGAGGTATGGCAACAGCAGAGACAAGCCTGGCAGATCCTCCAGGAGGGATGAGATCCAGCACTGTAGGACTTGACTCTCTTTACAATTTAGCCAGTAGCATGTATGGTATAATCTATGGAAACTGTCCCATTGGATTTTAAAACACAAACACAGCAGAATGTAATCATAAATAAGCAAAGTCTGTGTTAAAAAATTCTAAGTACACAGCATTTTCTCCAGTTCTGACACCTTTTTAATAGAAATCACTTGTTTAGGAAACAAATAGCACTTTTGTAATTTTTTTTTTACAATGTTTCTTACCTTGATCTTATTTTAAGTAACACTAGGAAGACCTCAATATCTTTTATTTTCCTTTTTAATTTAAAAAAGTTGGTTTTTTTTCCCCCAGATACAAAGATTTTGCCCTTGCATAAAAAAACAGTGCCCAAAACGATGACACAAGGACTCACAAAGACTCACTGTATCTCACTGACACTATTACTTCTAATCTATACCATGCAAGGTCCCATCTACCTCTTTAATTAGACTGTCAGCCTGAAAAACAGCTTTTCTATTCCTTATTTAGTTCTTGTTACCAAAAGAAGAGAAAGGAAGTGAAAGAAAAGGATCTCTGTTTCTCTGTTCAGTTCACACATCTGGGTTATGTGCTACTTTGTTCAGGATACCTTTGTTTTTTATAAATATAGAAAAGGGTTGGAATCTCATTTTCAAGTAATCAATGCACATTTTCGTTTGGGACACCTCCGTCCAATGCTCCAAGCTGACCCTGGATTCTGGCCCTCTGTTTTCCCATTCCCAACACAGGCTTTCCGGATGAGTGTGAGGACCCTAACCAATTCAGCAAAGCATGTCTGTTGTTTAATGTGAAGAAACAGGATTAACCCAAAGCTGTTGAGACAGTAAATTCTCAGCTTGTACATGTGCTAGTTACTTAGTGAAAAAATCCATCTCCTTTCCTTTTGTACGTCTCCTGTCTAAACAATAGTAAATACTGCTTATTTGATAGACTTGTCCCTTCTGGGTACTGGGATTTGATAATTTATATTTTTGTTTTTTTTGGTTTAATAGTACTGAGAGTTTAGAAACAGGAAAAGCCCACAGGCTCTTTGGACTTGTTTTTGTTTTTCCCTAGCTAAACAAACTGTTCTGCAAATAAGGATTTGAAACCTGCTCTCCTCCCTCATCCCTGCTCCTCACCCCGAACAAAAATAAAACAAACCTATAGTGGCTGTGGAGGCTGCTGCAGGCACACACTGGTGTAAAATATAGAGAGAGTAAATATATTATTTCACTTGGCATGGTGCTGGCAAAGAACCCCCAGCTGGCACTATTCATGTAACATGATCCAAACTTTGCATGTACACACAGAATAAGAAGGATCAATTGGCAAACTCCGGTGCCGCCTGGCACAAGCATCTTCACGCTCTCTCTGGAACCAAAGAACTAAAGAATTCTGCACTTTCCAGAAGAAATCCAGTTTTGCTTTTCTAGAGTTTATTTATTTTGCTCTTCCTCCTCGCCGCCACCTCCCTTGGCCCCTTCTTAACTTCACTGTGTTATTTAGTCTCATCGCCCTTGTTACAGTTCACCATGCAGCTCTGGGAAGGGGAGGGGGCTAAGGTGGAGGTGGCAGCATTAGTATTGTTAGTGGAGTCCATGCCATTGGAGATGGCTACTGAACTGACGTCAGAGTTTATGGGTTTTGAAAGGTCGATGCCTTGGATGAGTCGGATCAGTTGTTTTACCTTCTCCAAGGAGCTGTGCATCTCCTTCTGTTTTGCAAGGATGGTATTCTTCATTTCCATGCATTTCTGCAGCAAAACAGAAAAGCAGTAATAAGTTCAAGTTTACGAATGAAACAAGGTAAGAGAAGGAATATGATGTTCACAGATCTAAATGTAAGTATGCAGAAAAGACTGCAGGTGCAATCTCACTTTCCCAGCCTAGGTGAAAAAGAGCCTCAGGGCTGTGTTCACAGAATTCGTATTTGAAGGCCGAGGAATTAAGTTGCCAGTACACAGCTGTCACCTGGTATGGCCTCCTTTCATCCCAAGGCGTTTGCAGATCCAGAGAGACAGCCCAATCCTTTTGTGTTCCTTTTGAAGGGAAACCTCCAAGTATATGTTCTTATCATTTTTCTACTAGTGTTGCATTGCTGAGATTTCTTTAGCTCAGATCTGCAAACTCAGGCATCCTACTGCAGCTGACAGTGTGTGTGTATGCCACTAATGGGATACAGCCTTTGCTTTCACATACATTTTAGCAGGAACATCACTTCCTCCTCTCAATAAGTAAAGGGGCACTTGAAAAGAAAAACAAGCCCCTCTTCACTTAAAAATCTTATTTTGTGACCACTTCCTTTTGTTAGAAGTGCTAGTAACCTAGCTAGCTCATCAGTTAAGAGTTAGGGTAAGGTAACTTCAAAAAAAGCTCACAAATTATGTTTCAGGGGTGAAAAACTGCTTGTACCTATATTTGAAACTCTCAGAAAGGAGGAGATGGTAGCTACGTCTGTAACAGTCAGGTTCTTACATGAAGATAGCAACCTTCCTACATTTTTTAAGCCTTTTATCCACACTGATCTCCAGACACTCTTGGTTTCAGCTTTATTATTTTCACCCGCAGCCCTTGGCAACATAAAAACACCACAAAATTTAGATGTAATGTGGGTTTTTTTGACAATTCCAATTAAAGTATAAACAAAGTATAAACAAAGTTAATAGAAAAGAAACCATTCTCCTTACCTACTGTCAATCCCTCATGTTAAGGGCTTGCATCTGCCTAGGTGCATCACTGAGAAACAGTGTTAATGCTCTAATGCTGCTCAGGTCCTGACCAGCTACTGCTAACCAGAAGATGACAGCCTCTAGAACTCCTAGCCAGCATCTCTTACCACTCGTTTGCTCACAATTGTTTTCTCTGTACCATCAGCATTTAGGGGTCTTTAAACACGGAACACTTATTTTCTTCTAACAGGTAAAGACGGGCAGAGCAGAAAGTACATCTATTTTCAAAAGTCTGCCCTTATGTATGCAGCCTTACAGATACTGCCATGTAAGAAATGTCAGTATTTTTTGTTCTGTGATAAAGACTAGGGCTATGCTAAGTAAGGGGCTCAAACCTTACACAGGTAACTCAAGAGCCTGATTCACATATTAAGGTGAGAAGAGAGAGAAAATTAATATGCGTGCTCCAATTACTCTGATAACCTAAGGTGGAAACTACAGCTTCTGGTTAGAAGTATGACGATGTCCAATTATTACTATGCAGAGGCACACATGCTGCCCAGCTGCTGGCTGCCAAGGCAATGTGTCAAAAGCCTGAGAGTCAGTCATGAGTCACTTTTGTATCGGGAAGGTCTGAAAAGCACACCAAGACTGTAACTTTTACTACACACAGAGGCCCAACCCTTCTTATTTAAGTGAGCCACTGGAGAATTTGACTCAATGTACTGCCCACAGACAACAATGCTCTGGGTCATGTTTGTCACCTGCTGATATTATAGGTTACTGTATGTCTACAATATACAGTCAGCGTGGACCATGTATAAGTGACTCAGTATAAGTATATGTTGCCTGTGTTTCATTCCTGCTCCCCAAAGTCCTAAAAAGCAAAGGAAAGCGCTCACTCAATTCTCAATAAATCCAGCAGAAGACAGGTCTAGTACATGAACTTGCCCTACAGATTTCTCTTTGCATTCTGGCACCAGAACACAGGTGCAGAGTTATTGGGGAGGGCAATACTCACTGTTATTGAATTACTGAGCTGTTTGACCTTCTGCTCTAGTTGTTCTCTTTCTTGTTTTAAATCTGAACTCCATTTAAGTAGTTTCTGTTTTTCCTCTTCTTTTGCTGCAAAACAGAATATTAATCAGAATATTTAAAATGTTCCTGTTACAACAGTGGATAGAGGCTCTAAACTGCTTCATGTAAATAGGGTAACTGAGTTTAAAGTCAATTCAACAACTTTTGCACTAAATCACAGCCAAAGCCCAAAGTTTCACCTACGCACACAAGCATCACAGAAGGCTTAGCAAATACTTAAGACTGCTGTTTTTACTTCACTAGTGATTAAGGTTCTTCTCTTTTCATTCCCTGTTGTAAAGGAAGTACCATTCTCTGCCCCTGCCAAAATAACATCTTCCATTATTGAAAGTGAAACAAAAGTATTGTTCTCCATTTTCATACCTGCTTTATATGCAATATACGAATGAACAATTGCTAAAGTTCCTGGCCATGGGATTGCTTCTTCCTTCTTTAACATCTGAAAGAAAAGTGTTTATAGATTTAGCTAGTATACAATTTACCTCTAAGAAAGCAAAAAGGAGAGAGGGAAAGACTGAGGATCTTTTTTTATGGCTATCGCAGATCTGTTCTGAGATTTAACAGAGGGAATTACTCACAACTGTATTGTGGCTCCCAGTAAGTAGGCCTGTTTCTTACAAATGTCAGCATTTTCTCAAATACCCTCCATAGCCACAAATAAAGTCTATTAATGAAATTGAACAGCTTAAAAGAGGAATGAAGAGATTATCTGAACTCAGACTTGCTACGAGACATAAATATTATTTCAAGGTTCAGACAAATCGCTGAACTTAGCTGTCTGGGAGATAAGTTTTCATGGTGTAGAGCAGTCTCCACATCATACATTCAAATATCACACTTCCTAGCTAGTAAAACATGAAATTGTCCTATCTCCCCTTCTTATCAGTCTTCTTAGTAGAGTCGTCAAATCCACTTTACAAGGGTAAGCACCATTTACGTCTTTCAGATCCTTCCTACATATTCCTTTCTAGCAAATTTTATTATGAGAGGAAAGACGTGTATTTTTTAATAAGTGAATCGGAGGGGTGTCTTGGAAGATAGAGGACTCGATCACTTTATAGTGAAATAACTTAGATTTCCTCCCCCCCCCAATTTTGTGGGAACCTATCTCAGAAATACGAAGAGGAGGGATAAGGTTGAGAGTAGGCAAGAGCAGGAACAGGGATGTGGTAACACCCCCTCCTCTCTTTTAACTACTGACCAAGTCACATGAGTTTTGCATTTTCATTCTTCTGAACAGCATTATCATATACCAGGCTGTTTTCTTACATTACCATCTGGCCAACCAAGGTCACGTTGGTGATCAAGCAATATGCCACATCAGACAGAATGCTAACAGCTTCAGGCTGCTAGTTAACAGCAATCCTTTGCAACTTTTGGAGTTCCATGTAAGGGCTAGGAATACAATAGTTTACTTCTTTGTCTCATAATCTCAATGCAATTATAAACAAAATATTAAAATATCATCTGCTCACTTCAATTGTGTAGTTTCAGAAAGGGATTCACTTTCAGAAGAAACCACCAAACTGTTCACCTATCCTATTTATACTGATGCTGGATGACAAGATTACGGAAGACAACCTCTCTGATGTTTGACTTATATGAGAAAACAGGGGCTTGTATTTGCTCTATCTATTGAGGTAGGCTTGTGCAAATGTTTTATTTATTTGTCCAGAAGAATATACCAATAACTTTTGAAGAAACGAGCTTAAGATAAACAGCAAAACTTCAATGGGTCATAGAGAACCTTTCCCAAAAGTTTGTGTGCTTTGGCCCAGAAAAAGAGTACAAACACAAGGGTAACAAATAAAGACTCCAAATCCGGGAGGAAGGCCTTAACAGTTTTGTATTTGCATGCACTCCAACAGAGGAATTCACACAAGCCTTATTACAGATCAAGTAGATTTGTTCTGTGTCAGGCTGTCTTGATCTAAGTCAAGCGATATGGTTAGAAAGAAAACTTTAACATGGAAAAATCTTTATAGTGCATTGTATATAACTCTTCCTGTCAAACAATACCTGGTCTTGACATTTGGGACAGATCCACATGCCCTTGGGAATGGTTTTCAGAGGCGGGTCCAGACAGTCCAGGTGATAAACACGTGAACAAGTGTCACACATCAGCAACTGCCCGCTTTTTCTGCAAACACTGCAAAAATCCTCATGGATATCACCCTATAAAATTGAAGGGAAGGGGTGTGGGTGAGAGAAAGAGAACGCAAAAGGTGAACTTTGACCTTTGACATCTACATCCTAGTTGAATGCAAAGTTTACAGCACAAACTTTTTCTAAGGGGATTCCAAATGGTCAAGCCCTTTTTAGGACGTGAACCAGGAAAACCAGGCAGGATGTCAGAAACATTGACATCTGTTCTCTCAAACGCTCCCTCTGTCCTCCCAAGGCAAAATGTTACAGCAAACATTTATTAGCACAGCTTAACAACTGCTACCCCATTGCTTGTCTTAAGATTCCCCTTTACCGTGCTATTTTTTGCCTAAAGTGATGAGCTACCCACTTTCTTAACCCTTCTTATTTCTAGATGTAAGCACAACTCCACTTCAGGAATGCTGATGCGGCTGCCTCCTGCCAGTAATAATATATAAGAAACCCCAATTGAGTGACTTAAAAGAATACTGTCAAGTATTTAGGTCACCTTTAAAAATGAAACTGGAAGGAAAAGGTGTTGTGCTTGTAAATGAAAAAGAACAGAATTAATTATGTTCTGAGACAATTCTTTTTGCTTCAAATTGCACGAAAAATCCGTGACTCAAAATTTTCTCATTCTCTGCTGCGAGTGGTTTATGTTTCATCACTAACATAGGCCGAGAGCCAGGATGAGGGAATACCAAGAGAGATTTTCTAAGTAAGGTTTTTTTCAAAGAAAGAATTGAAAACATTACTGGCAGTGTCTCTTAAAAAAACATTTAGTTACTATGGCATCACCATCAGAGAATTTTTTTTTCTACAGCCATTAACTTCCCAGAAAGGTAGATCTCACTTTTGTCACTTTTTCCTGTCTCTCTTTCCTCCTGTTACTCCCATCTCATGTCCTTTCCTCTCATTGCCTGTGGGCTGTCCTGGCAACTTGACATATTCAACGTCCCATCTGGAGTCTGAAATACACACTCTCACTGACTTGGGTCAAAGTTTCACACACACCAGACCTGCATGCTCATGACCTCAAGATGTGTGTGTTGAGTCAAACTGTACGTATACACTCCCACTGTATGAAATACTGTGTGCAAGTTTTCATCCTGACTCTACAGACTTTTCACATGCATGAGTAGGTTCTATCAATTTGGAGAGATAGCAGACTTGGCTGTGCACTCACACATTAAGTTGCCAGGCAAGAAAAATGACACTAATCTCTACTATGGATAAAACTAGTAAACATATTGGAAGAATGACACACAAGCAATCTGCTCAGGTTTCTACTCCCCATCTCTATTGCTGATGAGGCCTTTCTTCAAAGGGAAGGCTATTCTTCTCTTCATTCCCAAGGTTGGCACTGATGTCCTGTTTTGTAAAGGATTAACCTGCAGTGAATTTTCAGTGCCATGTTTTGATTCCATAACTCCCAGGGATCACTGAGAGCTGGGTTACGGTATTATTTCATCCTTTAACAACAGACAGCTCCTCAGTGTTAAGTGAAAAATTAAATGAGTGAAATTTCGTGCCTCTTGTGAAGTGATCTGTGTAAACATGCTGGGAAGGACTTCTTTTCCTCTATCATGCATTCTGCAAGTACAAGGAAAAGAAGGCAGGGAGGAGATGTCATATAAGCTAAAACAAAATCCTCTGCAACCTAAGGAAAAATTTAAGACGAAAATTCTCACATTTTAGAAGATAATTCTCTTTCCAGAGAATTACATGTGTTAAGATGCTTTGGTTGCCACAGACTACATGATTGCAGTTGGTAACTGGCTCAGGTGCAAAATTTTTGGTGTGTTGAAAACCAAATCTGTTTGGACTAATACCCTGCAGAAAGAGACCTACACAAGAGACACATGCCATCGCTTCCTGAGGGGGAGACATTTAGAAATTTAGACCTAGAACCTTCTAAATTCAACTAACGCCGTGAAACCTGAAGTGACACAGCTGATCAGTGTGCTGCATGGCTGAACATGCTGAGATGACAACACGCAGGCACAAAACCCACCGTCCTATTTTTGGTAATGCAAAATTCAGTAAATTTCCTTAGAATTAATAGCTGGTCTTACCAAAATTCCAGCCACTGTTTGATCCCAAGAAATGCCCCAGGTTTCAGGACAGTTAATAAATATATGCATAAAGGAGGGCTGGATTTGATGTTGTGACATGCAGCCCACTAACCTCAGCTTCTGGACCATCCCTGTGAAGGCTACAAGTGCTCAACTTAGGGCAGAGCAGAGCTCACTGAGGCTGCTCTAACACATGCTACAGGCTGAAGGGACTGAAGAATAATTTCAGAACTGAGACCATAAAAGGTGATTTAACATCACTTTTTGCTCTACTTCCTTTGTACCAAGAGACCAGGAAAAAAAAAGAAAGCTTTTTTGACAGCTAACAGTTGTCTTTATTTTTATAAAGTGTCTAGAGCAGTAGGGCCTGGCTTTAGGCAATAGAACTGAATAACACAGTATCAAATCAGAAGTATATGTATTCTGTGTGTTTGAAAATGTAATATCTATATTTATATGTACATTTCACTGGAACAACATGGGAAAACTAAATATTCTGCAACAGGAATTGTTCATGATCATATAAATAAAGATTATCATAATGTATGACATAAGCAAGTTAACTTATCAGAAGCAATAATAATCCTGGAATTTCCTAACTTTCAGGGACTTGACTTTTCAATCTGAATGTGTCCAATACTCCCCTCAATTGAAATTTTGTTCTGATTTTAGAAGTTTATTAATAAATTGGTGTTTTGTGACCACAGACTAGAACCATCACTAGAATTTTTGTACTGTTCTCACTGCTGAGTAATTGACTGTCAAAGACAATTGCTATCTTTCAGATGAATACGCTACTAGTGTGTGAGGGAGAATCACATATCACCAAGTGGTTCAAAGCCAATTGCCAAATACGAAAAAAAAAAAAAAAATATAAAAATAAATGAGAGAAGTTTTGCTCAGTCCTACCTACTGCATTACTTCTTTCCTTTTCCCAGGATCTATTTCCACTTTCTACCCCTCCACCCTTATCACCAATCCCATCTCAAGTTCCTGCTTCATCCTCCCTTCAAAATTTATCCCTGTCATTCCAAGAATGACAATTCAGGGGAAAGGCAAGAAGGCCATCCTGGGCCATGGTGCCTGGTGCCAAGTGCTTGGCCTAATCTGGAATTTTCATACGCTGGCTAAAGACAAAGATTACTCAAGTGCTATATATCAAATTTCCATTCTAAAGCCTGCAGGAATTAGATGCCAGCAAATTAATGCAAAAATATTTTCAAGATGGGCAAATCTGCAGTTTTTTTCTACATCTGAGGAACTGCTCAATTGTTTTAATTGAGACTTCTCAAATAGCCTTCTACTTAGGCATGCACTTGTCGTGCTTTAATTTTTAAGTCCCCAAAAGCTGGAGGCTGTAACTACCAACAACATTTTCTGTCCTATCTAGAATAAAGAGACCTTTCTATATTCACATCATCTGCTAACACTGTAGACTCTCTCCAACATGACATGCGTGGACTGGCCTTATTGCCAAAAGAAGTGATCCTGCCTTCTCTATACGCCCAGACGCACATGTCTGTCCCCTGCATGATGCTGGCACAAGAACGTGTGTGTCTATAAAATTAACCAGAGTAGGGCATGATCTTGGCTAAGACTAACATTTTTTAGCTGTGCCAGTTCCCTTATGGAGATCACAATGTGGCCTCAGATATATCTGTGCTGGAACAACATAGGAGGCATTTAAGGGATGAGAAAAGACTGCTGGAGACAGGCAGGACAGTTCTTCTCAGTGGTAGCACCGGTCATAAACTGTGGCACAAGCATTTCAGTGTATATGCTGTTCTTCATATAATTAAGCTGTGAGCTCCTTAAATGCAAAAGATCTATTTTTCCCCTTTGTCTTCAACTCCAGCATGACTCATACTCTTGGTGTTTAAATATGTAGTACTTTTCCAGCACTATATAGTGCTTTTCCAGCCCAGGATACTAAAGGTTTTTGCCAGTATTGCTCAGCTCTCAAAACTCAGAGGGAAAAGGAAGCACCATGCCAAACATATAAATGGGGGAAACTGAATCACAAAAAAGGGACGTGACTGCACAAGCTTATACAGCAATTTTGTGAGAATATATTAACAGAAGACTACCTTCCAGCTCATGGTGGAAATAGAAAACCATTCCTGTTTACGATTAGCAAGTAAGAATTGCAACATGCAATGACAGAAGAACAGATCTCATATGTACTTCCTTTCCAATATTTTGCTGTCTTTGAAGGTTCAAATTTTGGTTAATAGCCTATTTCTAAATTAAAAAAATACGAGCACTTTGAAATAATTTTTCTATTTTTACATGTATTTTATTTTATATGGAATTCAATACCAAATATTTCTGAACACTCTACCAAATTAGCCCAACTGATAGCAAATATGCATTGAATGGGATATTGGGATCAAATTCTTTCAAAAAATGAAACCCACAAAAACGTTAGTGCTCTTGCATATGGATAAACTAAATGACCTGTCTTGAAACATGCTAAAGGAGATTTATGATTCTAAAGGAGAAAGAGTGCTACTGTGCTGTATTATAATACAGGCTCAGGTAGGAGAGAATGTTAATTACCCGCAGTGTAGTGTTCCACTGTCTCCACTAAACCACTTCTAATTTCATTAATTAACAACTATTAAAGCAATCCAGAACCTAGGTTTAAATACTATCCAAATCCAGAAAATTCAGGGCATTCAGAACTCTATTTGAATGCTACAGATATTCACTATTTTTGACTTAGCTTGCTGCCACCAGGCAGTGCAGAAAACTGAGCAACAACTCACTATATTGTTTTGAGAGCTCTTACGCAGTGGGGAAAGACTCAGCAGCATACACACAGAAGTCAGAAATGGAAAAGGCCCCCACCACATTATCCAGTCCTTCTCTCGGGGCCAATGTAAAAAATGTGTCTTCCAGACATGCTGCTAGTTGTTTGTACTGCTTACTTTTAAAAGTCCCCAGAGATAGAGCTGCCCCATCTCCTCCCTGGGGCTGGTCCACAATTCCATTCATCTGACTGTCAGGGAAGGGGTTTTACTGTGAAGTGCTATTCAGCTCTCAAAAGTGACTGTATAGAAGAGAACCTTTTAATTTCATATACATAATCCCTGGGTATCAGAATTGCATCTATTTATTTCAGTGACTCAGACACACTTCTACTATTTCTATTCCTGTTAGCTCTGCAGAACAAATACAGTTCAGAGGCAAGAAGCTGGCTTCTATTCCCTGCTGTATGTGGCCAGTAGAGTTGGTCTCTCAGTCCATGTACTTACAGTGGTGCAACTGTGTAGATGAAAATCAAGCAGTTCAACTCTAGTACGTTTCAAATGGTTAGGCCTCAATTACATGTGATAGTATGTCAAAAAAAAAAGCGGATTAAAAAAAAGAGACATCACTCTGACTCAGATTGCAGGAGGAGTTTGTGGTACTGGTATGAAAAAATAAAAGCAAGCACCTTTTTATTTTTAAACTGTGCCCAGTAAGTACTATTCATTAAAACACAAGCACTTTACTGGAAGTACAACTCCTGGGAATTTTGGTGCAATCAACTGTTTCACCTATACTGAACAGTAGCAGTAGACTTTCAAACAAACCATAGTGTACAGTCTCTTCGTTATGTCATTTTGGACCTACACAGCAACTCAGTTCAATTCTTCCCACATTATTTGTCTTCTAAAGTTTATGTATGACCTATAATTTTTTCATCATGGTTTTGCAAGAAATAGAAACAATGAAATAACTCAATAGTTCTCAGCAACTTAAAAAAGGTTGCGCTTTCAGTAGCAAATCTTATCTTTGAATTAACTTCAAATAAGGATACTCAGTCCTTCATAAATTGTAACAAAATGACCAGATTTTTCTCAAGGCAGATTTTGTAATCTGACCACAGGGGCGATGTATTTAGTTATGCCAGTACATCAGAACTGCCATAACCGCTGCTGTGAGTGCTGCTCCTGGCTGCCTGCGTGATCCAAGAATTTTCCCTCTTTCTCCCATTACAGAAACACTCTAACTTTTTGTTATTATGGTCTGTAAGTAATACTTTCCATTCTTCCCTTCCCCCTTTTTCATGGATGTCACATTCAATTCAGGCAGACAAGATCTCAGACGCTGCACAAAGGAAATGAGCTCATCTGGCAGGCCTGGTGCCTCCCAACATTCCAATCCACCAAAAGAGTATAAATAAAATCTCTACAGGAGAACAACATAGGTGCAGGAGGGAAAAGGAAGGCTGTTAAAAGAATGCTGGACTGTTTCTCTGCACTGAATCAGGACAAATGATGAGTGCAACTAAAGAAACAAAATCTGCAATGGTTTCCTTGTGGCTGTTTCTGTGTATCTTTCTAGAAGTTACCCTTCCCCAAGAGTTACTTACGTCTGTGGAGCTGGGGCTAGGCAGGGACACAGGCTGAACAGCTGCGGGAAAAGTAAATGTGGTCTCTGTCTTTTCATTTTCGGGGGAGTCAGGATAACTGGACAGAGGGGACGTGGGGGTCAAAGCCCCGAACCCCAGCACCGTGTTGTATTTAGGTGGACGACCTACATATCAACAACAGGGAACACAAAAAAAAAAAAAAAAAAAAAAAAAAAAAAAAAAAAAAAGAAAGGAAAAATGATCTTACATACCTTTGGCCAGTGGTCCTCATTGGCTAGCGTGAAAAAGGAAATGATGTAGCACAGAGAGGAAGTTAATATAAAAGTTACAAGTAGAAGGACAGAAGCAAAGATTTAAACATTTTTTAGAAATCTTTAAGTAGAATTTTGCAAAGAAAGAACATTCAAAAGATGTATTTCAGAAGGAAATAGAAATAAGCTCTGTAGAGAGTCAAAGAATCACTCCCACAAAAGCAGCATGGGGACACGTGCCACTCAGAAATGAGGCTGTTCAGTTTTTAGGGAAAACATATTGGCATCAAAGCTAGAGAGAAGCTACAATAACTACTACTACATCCTTTCGACTGTTATCTCACATTTCTCTATCTTTCTAGTGCCAGCATAAATCTACACAAAGGTTAAGTCCTTTATCAGAAGCCAACACCCATCAACCCCCTCCTTTTCTTCCCTTTTTTAAACCCATTCACCCACAGATCAGCACTTTCTACCCTACTGGTACATTTTTAAAATTAGGCTACCTCAAGAACGGGTCCTGTTGTCTGATCCCGTAACACCAGCACTACCAGCCGTAACCTACAACTGGTTACCACTGTAACCCTTCCCAAATTCTGTACCCTTTCCTTAGGCTTTCTCAGTCAAGTATGTTTGATCGTGCACAACTCCTATAAGCTCCTTCACACTAGCAGAAGTGCAAAATGTGTTCGTAACAATTTTCACAAAACTGTGTATGCAAAGCAAGACAGCAAAAAACCAGTATGTAGCCATTATTTCCACCTCCCTTATCCAAGGTAATTTATGGATATGTAAACATAAAGGAGTTAGGATCTCAGAGTGATTCCCAGATGTTATGTTTACAGATTGTCAGTCTATACCTATTAACATGCTAAACCTTGCATTTCAGGTCTGGATATGTTCCAAAACTAACTACGTCCTTGGAAACGGATTTCTGATACTGATGTCTACGGCTGAAATTTCTGACATGCTCAGCACCATCTAGAATTAAACTAAAGCTCTCAAGGGCACATGCTTGCATAAGCTTTTCACCTAATATACTGCTATACTAAATCACAAAAAAAATGTACACATCCAAATTTTTTGTCGATTGAAAATGTGTGCTACTAATTTGATGCTGATGCAAGATACAGGCTCACAAGAGGGTGTGAGAAAAAAAAGAAGATATAATAGCAGTCGGTGTGCAAAAAAAGGCTAAAAGAGTATCAAGTACAAAAACATGCAATTGTTTTCATTGATAGAGTAATTGTTCACAATGAATTATAAAATAGAACTAAGAAATTATTACTAGAAAAAGGAATGTTTGCTTATCCACAGAATAAGTGCAGAACTCTCTCTCTCTCTCAAATATATATAATATAATTTTAAATAATACATTTAATGTTATTAGAGGATTGCAGTAGAGACTTATGTCTTTTGTTTAGAAACAGCACAACTGCAGAAGTGTTGGCTTTGCCATCTTGTCTGCTGGCACATGTCAAATGAATATTTGACCTTGCAGCCAAAAAAACAAAAATAATGGAACTGGTAGGTAGGACTGTGGTTTTTTTAATCTGATAAATTAATTTTTTTTAGACAGCAAACTCAGGAGTAGAGAAGGTATTATGAGTCTTTAAGGACTGCAGAAAATCATCAAAAATCAGGGAAAGATTGTCATATATGTGTGGTTAATGCTATGCACAAAAAATGATACCACATTCTCTCCTATGCTGCTCTGACTCATCTGTTTCACCATAATCTAAGTCTTAAAATTTCCACTGTTCTACACAAGGATTTCTACTGAATAATACCACATACCTATATGAAAGATCATCTCTCATTTTAGGACAAGTGGCACTCTGGTTGCAGAAAGTGCTCAATATGAGCATGACAGCTTTTCTTGCTGAAGGTAAGTTCTTTTAAAGGTCCCATCTCTACTCCCAGTGGGGAACAAAGCTAAGTTTCCTCTCTTATTCAGGGCACAGTCGCTTTTTCCACAACAACCTTCTTGACAGTAACAATACAATTTAGTTATTAACAAGAGGATCTTGACAGCAGCTTTATACCACTAAGTGAAGTTCAAACATCTCACCTTTCACTCTGCTCCATCTATTGTATTTTATTCTTTTTTATGGAGAGTGAAACTGAAATTAAACATTGAGCTGCCTAATAAAACCTACTAGGTTAATCCCTAGAAGTCATGATCTTTGTCTATTATGGAAATTTTCTGGACAAATGAAGTAGTGCAGAGGCCTTCTTTATTTTGCTCTTCAAATCAACAAGGGGACAAGAAAAGCAAGATGGAGGAAGAGGCATACAGCAAGGAGACAGGTCTAAGTATACCTCACCTCTTTTACGTGTCCCAGGATGCATTGTGCTGTTCAGGTACGTGACTGCGTTCTTTTTGCGCTGCAGGGAAGAACATAACAACTTATACTGGCTAACATTTTTGGCAACAACTATATGCAATAGCTGAGGAACAGCACAGTAGTACTAAGTGAGACTACTGGCTGGTCTGTTTTCTGAAGCATGGCTTCAGAAAGGTTAGCTTTTTTACACTACTTCTGACATCTGGATTGCTTCAGGCTGATATGCAAGCTGACCTAATGGTAAGACTAACACACGCTGCCATTTATTGTCAGCTTTACATAGGAGAAGGCAGAAAAAGTATCAGAAGAACAACCCAATGTATTTCTATTTAAAAATCTGAGGGTCGTATTGTTGCAATGGCCTTTTGAATTATAAATGATAGCTTGCCTGTCTAGTTAGAACTGCGATTGCTTAGGAGGAAGCAACATGGCAGAAAGACACACAAGCTCAGAATGAAAATAACAGCTCCCCCCAGCAAAAAATTAATACCTCAGGCTCAAAAACGGCTCCACTGTACACTGGATTTGCTGTTGTTCTTCTTTTCCTCTCTTGTCGCTTACTTTGGATTTCTTGTAAAACAAAGCATTCAGGTTAGAAAACAATGGGTTTCAGAAATTCTACAAAGTCCTCAGAATTCAGTCTGCATGTGAGGAAAGCTGTGAAGATTCCAACAGAACACCAATTATGCTAAATATAGGCAATTTTTTTATACTTCTAACTTCTGAAGGCTTTCAAAACTAAGAGCTGACAAGGAATACAAATACAACGCTCAAGGGACTAATGAAATGACCACCATCTTCTCACCAAGTACTCCATGACTAAGACATTTTAAACTCATGGATAGTGTAAATGGGATCTAAAACAAAAAGCCTGTGGTAACCTTGTTGATACTTAAAAATAAATGCAGTACAGAAATATGCAAGCCATTGAAATGTTAGGCTGTATTTCACTGTATAGGATTAAGGACTTTAAATTATAAAACCAATTATAATCTATTAACTCATTCACTACACATTACAGTCCCATGAAATCATGAAATACATTAAAAATCCAGATGTGGGCTACAGTAAAATTAAGCATGGTGTAACTTTGCAGACACAGGGGTTGTCCAGAAAGCAATGGGATTGTCACAGACTTCTTTCCTACCATCAGAGGTAGGAAACCCACCACTTTCTTCCCAACCACTGAACTCAGCTGCATAAACAACTGCTTTGTTTCAATGTGGTAAGAGGAATAAAAAAGTATGCACAACAAACTAAGTTAGATCAAGAGTACAGACATCCCAAATGTACTTTTGTGCAAGAAAATACTGCATTTAATACAGAAATATTTTGGAGCTGTACTTCCAATTTAGAATGGCCATGAAACAGAAAGCTCAAGAACCAACTTAAGATATTTTCCCTACCTTCCAGATGGTCATGAGTAACTAGTCCCAGAGACACCATGAAGGCTAGTTTCTGTGAGGGGGGAGAAAATAAAGATCATGAGAAATCGAACCCTTAGGATAAGCTATGTCACTTAGGCCCTTTAAAGTCAGTAGACAGGTAACTAAGCAACAACAATGTTATTAGTAATACTTGCTTCTGTAAAACATGTTTCATTCATATATGTCAAACTGCTTTACCGAGGATAGACAATAGTTCCATTTTCCACATGGTAACCTAGGCTGAGATACAGGGAAATGCCAATTGCTCGTGATCAGAGTTGGCAGAGCTGGGGACAAGAAAGCAGTTTCTTTGCTTCCAGTCCAGCACTGAACCAACTACGTGACTGGCTCTTAGTAAATACCAACACAGTTCAATTGCCAGCAAAATATTGCTAGTTGAAGATCATTCTCTTTATATTGTGAACTACATGGAGCAACTCTGGTTTACATTTCCCACTCAAGAAGGGCTATGGCTTTCTCAAAGGATTCTCATTTTAACGTAGGAAGTGCACGGACATGTAAAAATCAGAATCTGCATTGACTACAGTTAATGCTCATACAGTAGTCAGTTTTAATCAAAACAAACATAGGAGAACATTTAGCTGTAATCAATTCCAATGCTCTGCATCGCAGAAAGGCTTTAAGAAAACAGCCATTCTGACCACTCTTTCTCCCCAGAGAATGTGAACATATATGACTCCTTAAAGCCTGCTCACCAGAGCAGAAATATTTTATACAGCAAAATAAAGACATTTCTCCAGCATAAAAAATAACACCAGAAGTCTAAAACCTCAAAGGAATAGAAATCACTGTAATCTAAGCCTCCTGATTGAAGGAAGTATCAGAGTGAAATTATGATCTTCTAACATACAAAAGACTCAGAAGTCAAATGCATTCCAGGACTGAAAAATGCAATGCATTATTTTTATTTACATTTCTTATTCTGTAGCCTTATCAGCTACTGATGTCCAACAGGAATGCATGGAATGTTAAAGTTAAGAAGTCTTGAGGTAACACAGGGGAAAAATGTTTTCTGAAGGGCAGTGTTTCCTTTTTTTCTTAAAAGAAAGCTCTAGATGTGTTCTGATACCTGTGGATTTTCTTCTCGTTTTGGCTTTGGTGCAGCAGGTGGAGTAACTGTACGACTTTCTGTTTGCTTCTCTTCTGCTTCCACGTGTGGCTTAATAGTCTGAAAAGAAAGAGTGTTTCTCTCATTCAGTGGTAAGAATGACTTTACTTTGACTAATAAAGCAAAACAAATACTTTTGAAGATACAGAAGAATAGTTTAAAGCTGCCAGTGTACTAACAAAGACTTAATTGAGGAGTTTGACATGAGAGGAATGTTAAACAAAATGTTTCCTTCAACAAAGGATGAAACAGCCTTACCACCATTTCACTAACCCACACGACCACGCAAGCAGTATTAAAGAGTTAACTCCATTACAGAAATCACTATAAGGTATGGGAAAACTAACATTTTAAGAAAAAGCATCTGATGGAAGACTTCTAGGTAGAGACCATTCTGTATGGCACGTGCATTTTGTACGTCTCACTCTTCAGTCTTAATACTTCATAGAGCTATGAATGGCCCAAGAATCGTCTCTCTGACTCCTAAGATCTCAGAAGCTTTCTGAAGCTTTTTTTGTTTTCCAAAGTCATAATCTACTGCAATGGTGCCACAAACCCTGCATGACAATCCTCAGACCATGGCATAGCTGTTGAGGCTACAAACTGAGTGAGGTAAGCTACGGAGAGATAAACTTTCCCCCTTTATGATATGGAAAAAATATACAGAAAAAATCATGTATTATTAAACCACCACTGTTCTTCTGTATGTTTTTCAACCATTGAATCACCGGTAACTATTTGAAGAGCAAATGGATATTGCTGACATCAAAAGGAATAGGCATCAAAAGTATAATATTGTAGAAGTACAACTTCAAATCACACAAGAAGGGCATGCATTGCTGAACAATTTCTGGAACAGCCTTGAGGTACGCATAAACCTACTCATGAGAATTCATAAGCAGAACTCAGTATGAGCGTATCGATCATGCACGTGATTTTCACAGTCTCCATAGGTGACTTCAAGGCACATTAGTACACGAAAGTGTTACAAATTAAAGATATATTATTTATTATATAAATTACAGAAATATTGTATGCTCTAGATAATGTATTATATAGTATGTAATATTATACTAGCATATAATACACAAAAGAGTTGAAAGTGAAATACAAGATTGTGCTGCTTTAACTGAATGGCAAGGACTGAGTTGCAATCCACACGGACTCAAGTCATGTTCTATTTTATAGACATCTCTTCTGGAGACAGACTAAAACTAGACATCTAGAATTCTCTGTTTCTGAGGGTCTCCTTTACACTCAATCAATTCAATTTAGTCATGGGGAACTATGAGTCTTCAGAAGCTGAGTGAGACTTTGGAGACTTTGTCTCCAGTCACAAGACTCCAAGATCAAGGATGAAATGGCTACATTTATCATACTTAATACCCCTACAGTTTTGTGTATTTTTTGCCTTCCACGTAGCCACCCTTTGAAAAACAGAAACAGAAAATATTTTTCCAGTGTTTCTTAAAGGCTTGGTATGGACTTCAGCTGCAATGTATCCAGCTTATAAACTACTGAAGTTAAGACAGTAGGGGGAGCATAAAGACACTGAAGCATGAGAAAAAGATTGCAATGGGCCATCCATGTAAAGGAAAACGACAACCCAAGGGTTGCAAGTCATTCCATAATTTGCACTGTTGCTGGGACATGAGTATCTCCAGTACTCAGTGAAAATTTCTCCATGGCTGTCATGCTCTCCAAACCAGTAGAGTAAAGCAATAAAGCCAGTACGTTGCATTAGTACATACTTCCTTATCTATACCTGTTTTTCAATGTTTGGTTTGCTGATCTGTACAGTCTGAGGTCCAGCGAGTCTGGTA
The DNA here is from genome assembly GCA_013398125.1 of Aegotheles bennettii. Classification (NCBI taxonomy): domain Eukaryota; kingdom Metazoa; phylum Chordata; class Aves; order Caprimulgiformes; family Aegothelidae; genus Aegotheles; species Aegotheles bennettii. Next base: position 110,086 of record VZRW01006250.1, on the reverse strand, counting down.
CCCGGTGCTGCTATCACGATGCTGGTGAGCTGTGCCATAGGGAAAGTTTTGGCTATGGTTGCTGTCTGCCCGTTAACTACACGAACTGGATGTATGGAGTTCTGAGAGTTGGGTAAAGAGGTGGGTGTGAACTTTGTTGTCAACATCACAGGCCTCTGAATAAGCTGAGGAGCTGCAAGCATTGGAGGAGGTGCTGGGGCAATAGGAATGTTATTTTGGGCAACTGGTTTAGGTCGAACCTACAGAAAAAAAAAAGAAAAGAAAAGAAAAAGAAAAAAAGAGAGAGGTATTTGTATATCAGTATTTCAGATGAACTTTTTTACTAAGTCTTTCAATTCAGCCTGTATGTCTGCAGAAGGTTGCTTGATTTTTTATAGAATGTAATTTTTAGCATAGTGTCCCAAGTATGCTGTGAGAACGAAAACACCGCATTTTCAAACCTACTTGCATAAAACCCATCCATAACATTTGCATATGCAGTCACTGTCTCTGAAATGGTATTTGGAAGCACAGACACTTATATTGCATGTTTACTGCCAAGTGCTGTATCTGTATCTAAATCAACATACTGTTTTGCAAGCCAAAAAAATCATGTAACATTTACAGGCACAGCTGAGGCTCTTATGTTAAAAGTGTCTCAAGGCTTTATACTGAGCCTCCAAGAAATCATGAACTGTTGATTATGCCATGAAAGAAGCAATTAAAATTTTCAGCAAATCCATGACACCTTTGTCAACTCTATAGATTCTTTAGACACCTGCACAACCAATCTTGCTAAGCAAAAAAATGTTAAGATTACACATTAATCCCCCACTGAAAGTGCTAAGGGCTACAGGTAAATGCAGTCATTACTCTCTTCTTCTTTCAAAAGAAAGAAAAGAGCCACAAGAATCTTACAATCCTCCACCACCAATACTTGCTTATTTCTTGCCCATTGTTAAGTTTGTACTTACCACACCATTACAGAGTACAGAAGTTGAATATATTACTCTGAAAATAGAGACTTTTTCCTTATTTAATTTTTATTGTCCTATCTACCTTTAATACTCCATAATGCATTTTATCATGTAAAACTAGGTCACATTCCAACAGACCTCACCATCCCAAAATCTTAATCAGACACCAGCCTATACTTTCCTTTTTATTTTTGTAAAAGATTCATACTTTTATTCACAGTGACACGTATTTCTTAAAAATGAAATAGTTCCTTCAAGATGTTTTTTAAATAAAGAAGCAATCTGTGTCTTTCCCAAACCATGGGAAAAAAGTAAACCAAAAGCTTTACTGCTCAGCTGCAAACAGAGGTCAGTTTGCTGCTTACAGAAATACTTGGGAACAATCTGGAGACATCTTGTTGGTTTTTTTTGCTCAGGAGAAGCAAACAACAATTAGAGCAACTGAAAGTGATGCTTTGATTTTGCTGATGCCTGTTCTGTGGGTTCATTTCGTATGATGCAAACAGGATCATATATCACAGAATCACAGAATCCTAGGGGTTGGAAGGGACCTCGAAAGATCATCTAGTCCAACCCCCCTGCCGGAGCAGGGTCACCTAGAGTACATCACACAGAAATGCATCCAGGCGGGTTTTGAATGTCTCCATATGATCACTAGATGTGAATTTCATAATCACAGGTTGTGAGGCAGCTCAGGAGGTTTTGTATTTGGTCTCCTGCTCAGAGCAGGGCCAACAATAAATGCAGACCAGGTTGCTCAGGGCTTTGTCCAGATCAGTCTTGTAAAACTCCAAAGATGGAGCTTCCACAATGTCTCTGGGAAGCCTCTTCCACTCCTAACTGTTCTCAAAGAGAGAATTGTTTTCTTATACACAGTCTAAACCTTTCTTGTTCCAATTTATGATCATTGTCTATAATTCTCCTGCCAAGCACCTATGTCTCCTCCATCTTTTTGTTAATTTCTTTGTTTATACTGGAAAAAGGCTGCTGTTAGGGTGCTCCCGAAACCTCTTCTTCAAACCAAACAAACACAGATCCCTCAGCCTCCCTATGCAGGTCATATATTCCTGCCCCCCAGCTATGTTAGTGGCCTTCCTCCACTGGATTGATTCAAATTTATTAACTTCTTTCTGATACCACGGGGTGCAACACTGCATGCTGCATATCAGATCCAGTTTTAAGGCTGCTGAGGAAAGGTGGGTAATCTCTTACCTTAATCTACTGGCTGTGGTCATAGAATCATGATCCTGTTGGTACAGCCCAATATGCTGCTAGGCTTCTTTGCTGCCAGGGCACACAACTAGTTCAGCTACTGTCAGCCAAGATCCTTTAAGCAGTGCTGCTCCCCAGCCATCCAGTCCCCAGCCTGTACTTACGCAGGGGGCTAGTCCATTCCAGGTGCAAGACTTTGCCTTTTTCCACACTGAAGCTCAAGAGATTTCTGCTGGCCCATTCCTCTCTCCTGTTTAGGGCCCTCTGAATGACAACACTGCTCTCTGGAATATTGACTGCACCCTCAAATTTGGCATCATCTGCAAACCTCTTGAGGATGAATTGCCTCCTCCACCAAGTCACCAATAAAGACTGACAAAAATAATGTTCATAGAAAGTGTCTCCTGTCTATGCTATAATTAAGTTCCTACTTCTATTGCTTGCTCTCCTCTATTCTCCTACCTCTATTGTTTGTACACTCACCTGTGGAAGAAAATTTGGACGAGGAGTAAGTCTGGGAGGAGGGATGAACTGCGGCACTTTTATGGGCTGAGGCGTAGCCTGCACCTGCTGTAAGAACATAAGAGTTCAGTAAGAGGAAAATAGGTTTTAAGTTTCTCACCAAAATCACCATCCTGAATCTATTTTCAGATGTAATGTTCCCAGTTTTCCACTCTAAATAATTTTTCACAGTACCAGGTTCCTCATTAGAAATATATTAAAGACAGAACTAATCTTACTTTCTAGTTCCTATGCATCTTGCTTCATAAACTGAAGTTATCTGCCCTTTTAGTTTAACTGTACTGACTACTGTGCTCTGCAACCTAAAATTATTTCATTTGAAGATAATAAAAGCTCCTATTTGTTTTAATAGTTAAAAAAATTAGCTTTACAACAGACAGAAAATACTAACAGACTTTGATGTCCAGCTATATGAACCACTGTCCTTCCATACTGAATGGCATACAGAAGAACGGAAGAGCATCTCACACAGATAGAAAAGATCTGGAAGTTACAACTCTTTTAGCAATATTAATGACACTACGAGGGGCTCTAAATACACAACTTGAAATTTCAGAAGTAGGCCATCCATTTGAAACAATTACAACTTGATGTTAAAGCACCCTAAGTACTTCCCTGTCTAACTGAAATCAGTTGGATGGAGCTGTCACGTGATTAACCTCTGAACAGCACTAGTAGGTACCCTAAGTTGAAGACTCGGTGAGATTCTCTGAAATTAATGTCCACATTAGTTTCCGCCCTTCTGTACTTCTGTCCACCCATATAAGATTGCAATTTACTTCAAAAAGGTCTTGTACTGATTAATTGATGGTTGGGAAAATATTCTTATGGGTTTTTATGAAATTTGCTACAGAAACATAAATCATGGACTATTATTAAACCAGAATCACTTCCCCAAGCCTAAGTTATTCAGCAAAGAAATGAAGCACAGACACAAAGGACAGATAAGAGTGATGGACACTGGAAAAGAGAACAGTAGAATAAACTCCACTCAAACAGTTTTCTCTATTTTGCTTGTAAAGATATGTCATTTACTTCAATTTGCATTATTAAACTGTATTTTTTAATAAAGATAAATCGGATTTATGTTTAGTGAAACCTTAACCTTTACTCCAGAAGTAAAATTTCCCTGTCATGATGCTATACAATGCCTGGTTTCCAGACCAAGAAGCCTACATAACCCAATGGTAAAACATCACTTCTTTTATTTCTAGGTGGCTAACTACTCTGGAAAATACTCTGTGATGTAATCAAAGCCCTTTCCAAAATATATGCTTAAAGAAACAGGTTTTGTATGCATGTATGAAAAAGGGGTCAGTGAAGAAGACATGGTAGCATGCAGTCAAGTGCTGGGTCTAACACTAGAGGCTTTATCACACAAAGGGAATGAGAGAGATTGACTCAAAAAAATCTAAGATGAAACTCCAAAGATCAGAGGAGAAAGTCTGACATCTCCCTTACCTAAGACAAGAGTAGGAATTCTGCAGAACACAGCCACATAGATTAGGTAGGGGTGAAACAATCGCTGCTTCCTCACTAACAATTACTAACAGGGAGAGACTTTACACAGAGGTGATGATAGCACCGACTTAATTCTACAAAGCAAGACAGTAATAACAACCCGAATTGCAGCAAATGCTTTCTCTTAGACTACCATTTTAACAATGTCAGCTAGAGAAGACTCACAACATGTCCCTGCTATTCTTTCCGTGCAAAAACCTGACTATATTTTTTTTCAATAGCCCTTTTGGTAAAATAAACCCATGTATATCTGCAGGGTAAACACATGAAACGCTTACCAAAGTTACTGTATTTTTTGCCACTATTTGGACTGCCTCAGCTCCTGGCCCAGTGACCTTATTTGTTGTCTGAAGGTTGACTGGTGCATTCTGCGCATCAGTGCTGAGGACTGCTTTCTGATTGTTGTTGATAGCAGTAACCATGGCAATGGTAGGTCTCTGACCCACAACAGAGGCAGGCATGGTCGCAGTTGCTGCTTTCAAGACGAGAGGTAGTGTCTTAGTGGTGATCATAGAAGCTGTAGTTACAGTTTTCTAAGGGAAACAGAAAAAACACTGTAAGAGACAGAGACACTTTGTATCAGACAGGACATGGGTTGGTTAGTGAGAAACAACAGACAGTAAGAGAAAGTGAAGGCAGCACTGAGTCTATCTACCTATTGTTCAGACAAGCACATTACCTTACACCTCTGAAACCTGGGTAGCTAGACATTTGGGGCACCTGTTGGGTATATTTCGACCATCTGCACAATTATAGAGTGATTGAAAACTAACTCACAAGAAAATGACAACCAAGCATCAGTAGTGGCACATGCGTTTTTGGATCTTTTAGTTTCATACTGCTTCCAAACATGTACTGTCAATATTAAATGTATAACGTGGAGGTTTATGAAACATTCCAGCAAAAACTCAAATTTTCAAATGGAAACTTTATTTACAGAGATCCTCACAATTGGAGGAGGAGGGGAAAAAAAAATCACGAAGTGGTTTCTTTAAAAACAAAAAAATATTTTGATTTTGGGTATTCCAAATTTCAGCTCTAGCCATACATGCTTATTCAGGTCTGTAACGTTCTTTCAGAAGAATAACAATAGGGCTATCCTGAAGTGGTAAGAGCTGGCTGTTAGTCTGTACTACTGCAGGCAACCAGGTTTCACTTCTGTGGAACAGGGTGGGTTTGGAGCATACATGTGACACCATGATTGCTCTTGGTCTATTTTTTAAAGAGAGTGGTTTTGAATCACTTAATGCCATCATTTATCTGAAATGCCCGAGTACACTATGCCCACAAATTCCAAATTTAAAACAACTATAATTTCATAATTTTGTTTTAAAATGTCTGTCTTCTAAGATATTAAGAGAAATGGACAATTACAATTCTCACTCCAAAAGCAACAAGGCTCCATATAAAACCAGAACACAATGTGCACAGAAAACTCATGACAAGTGACACTCAACAGAATGGCAAGTGAGCTTATTACTCTTTGGTATAAAAAATCAATTGTATCAATGGCACTGCGTCTTCAAAACAGTTACTGTCATGATCAAATGCCCTTCCTATGAAATAACCACCATTCCCTCCTGGTGTCAGCGCTAGGCTCTATAACAGGAAAAAAGGGCAAATCGGGGATCATGCAGTCTTTTTTGTGTTCTGAACATGCCTGATTTAGACTGATTGATTTTAATCACACAAGACCTTTCTCTTCTTTTAAATAAAATAATATATATATATTTCCAGTTTGATATATTCACTATTTTCACCAGTATTTTCCTTAAGCAAAAATGAGGTTTACCTTCACACCACTAGTTTTATAATGATTAAACTACATCCCCAAACTGTTAATTACACACAAGTGCAAAAAAAAAATCAAACACTGTATAATGCCAAATCAAGGATAATTTCTGCTTCAATTTTATACATTTATGCAAAATCCAGACATAATTAACTTTTCGTTGTCAAAACATGAACAATTCCCTTAACTTTTTATTGGGGATTCAAGAGCTTCTTATTGACCTCTGCTGCACCTTCTCAAAGCAGGAGGCTCCACTCCCCTAACACAGTAGCATTATTCAAGCTTTTCCACTGAGATGTAACACGGTATCATTTTCACAAGCATTACATTCACCCATAAGCATTTTAAGGAAAAGTGTAATCAATCATGTAATACAAGACCATGACTCTTTCAATGGGTTCTAGTAAGTCTGTAAGTACTAAGAGTATAGTTCCAGTCAGCAGAGCACAGAGCTTGAATATCCCTGTTACTTTGCTGAGCGTTAATTACCTTGGTTAGTCTAGAAAGTTTTCAATACATGAATTCATACTGAAGTGGTGTTCATAGTAAGTCTGCATTATTTCACATACCAACATTGCAATAATATGACCTTTTAGCAGACTTGCTGCTTTACAAAAATTTTAAAGGCTCTACTTACTGGACTATATTAAGTATATTAAAATGTCACTATTAAGGCAGCATACATACATTGATTCCTAAATTTAATTACTCTGAAAATAACCACTGAAAACATTCTCTATACTGACACAGCCTTGAAAGATGTATTACTTACAAAAGTAGGCACCAAAAAAATATCTAAAGAGATAAAATATTTGACTTTTTTTTGCTGAAAGCGATTGAGGGGCAACAGGACAGAGGCACAATCTTAGATGCAAAATATGTACACAAGCAAGTGAGGCTACTTCAGAATTATACTAATATAAATACAAACAGAAAAGTGTTAAGGATTAAAGCTGGCTTATTTACTCAAATGAGAGGATGACCTGCCTTTCAGTTTATAATTCCTTTCCAAGTACAACTGTGTCAATGATAGTCAGAAGGGTGTAGCAGTTTTTTGACTGTTTCACTAGAGGGCTCTTTAACTTTGAAGGAAACCTCAGTTTGCTCAACCCAGGAGATGACCCGGAAGCTAACGCATGAATGTGAAGTGTGGAATACGGAGAAATGCTTGAAACTGCTTTCGCAGTCATGTTTCCTGACTGAAAAGCAGAGAGCAGTGATACAGCAAATAGTGATCTGTTGTTTGCCTGTAAATATTTTAGAACACAGTAATATTTACTTCTTTGTTTTGCTTTAGCTTTTATATAGATGTTGCTGTTCAAAAATGTCTTTTCCTTAGTTGAGTTTGCTTCATTTCTTCAATATTCTTTTATAAAAAATACAATTACCTAAGTCTCTCAATTACATTTTTAGACAGCATCCAAAACAACCTGTTGAGTTAATGAGAAAACTAACAGGCCAATTGTTTCTCCTCCCTCTAGTTCCAGGAAAAGGGAAGACAAAGAACCGCAATCGGCCAAAGCTATGGTTGTGTTTCACTGCGATGTGCATACAGTAAATTTCATGGGTGAATTCTGCCATCTGCCTATCCAGGTAAACATAAGCTGCTGAGATTGCATCAATGCGAAAAAAGACCTCACATACACTTTGTTTACAAAACACCTCCCTGAATTTTCTTGCTGTTTTATTAGCATACTTTGGGGATTCAAAATATGTGAGCAGGAGACTGAATCCGCTTGGAATTCCCCTCTCAGTAATAGCAGACAACTTTTTCTGGTGATTTCTGGGATTATGTCTCTAATCCTATAATGTACTGAAATGCAGTGTACCTTCCCAATAAAGATACCACTTTCTAAAATTCAAACTTTGCAATTACCATTGTATACTTTTAGATGAATCCTAGAAGGTTCAGATAAGTAGTATTACAGTGTGTGTGACATCTTTACTGCTTCTTGAGACCTATTGGGAATGGACAGACAACCATTCATGCACATATGGAAAAGATAGGTGCATTTGCTAAACTGCCATTTATTTTTAAGAAAGGTAATACTGCCACCCTTCTTTACTGTGAGGTTATGATCGGACTTCAAAACTACATGTTTTCTACTCAAATAGGAAGTTATTGCTGAAAAAACCTCTAAGGCCCACAGGTGCATATGCATTGAAGGAGAAATTCATATTGGTACACTAATGGATGTAAGAGAAGCTTTGTAATTTGCTCTCTGCACCTTTCATTGTTTTTTTTTCGGTTTGTGGTGGGTTTTTTTTGCAGTGAACTTCACCTTCAACAAAGAAAAGAATTATAGGAGAGATTTTTACCTGTGATCCAATCACGTTTGGAGAGGGTACAGTAGACTGCTGCTGCTGTTGATGGTGATGTTGCTGCAGCTGTTGTAGTGGTTGCGGCTGTGCTGTCTGTAGTTTGTTTTCCGACTGTGCCAACGGTTGTATTTGAAACTTACTATCTGGCTGTTCCTGCTTTACTATCAAGTTCTTTCGAAGCTGTTCCACCACTCTTTTCTACCAGGTAAACAAAAACATAAGCAGAAATTATGACAGTTATTTAGCTGCACATAGTAGAGAAGATAGCAACACCTAACATATTTGTTTGATGTATACAAAGAACTGCTTGGAAGCTTAGTGGGATTTTTCTTTTTGAAATTTTAAATACTGGTGTTATCTAATGGGCAGAGTATCAATATAGGCCACAGAGGAGTCCTGCTGCCCAGCAGGGTGACCTTGCTGCCCTTGCAGAAACCCACCCATCCAAATTCAGCCTATTCACAAACCGCTGCAGGACCTCATTAACCCATATTCACTTGAGATGTGTTAGCATTCAGATTCCAAACTTTCTCTCTCCTTCAAGCATGTACCATTCCTACAGTGACAAAAAAGAACTTCAGGTTGAAGCCTCAAGGCTGACTTGAAGGCAACAGGGATGCCACTTTGTACCAGGCACCTAAACTGAGTGGAGAGACAACCAGTTTGAGTGCAAAGTGGGGAACAGGAAGGGATGGATGTGTGGTCACTCTGTTAAATATTGTCACCTGAAAGAAAATCTGACTGGGCTACCTATGTGGGGAGGAAGCTGCACGGATTTATTCCTCCCAAGCTTAAAGGCTTCCTATTACATTATAGCTTCCAAGAAAGTTTGAAATTATTTTAAAAAGAAGTTTCTTCTCCTGGCAGCCATTGTGTATCTTTAGATGGTAACTCAACAGATTTAAAGGCAGACCAGGTGACCTGCAGGATAAGATACCACGTTGCCACATGGGTAATAAGGGCTCACAATTTATGTTCACATTATACTTTAGCGTGAACAAGGGTGAAGACATCATGAGACTTTTTTTACCTTTTGTGGGAACGACAGAAAACAGGTATTTTTTCCTAAACTTCAAGCACCCCTAAATTAGCTTAGCTTTAAAAAGATTTAGATTTATACTTAAGCTCCCTTGATCAAGAACATATGTGCACTCCAAAACAGTTATATGACAAGGCTGACTTTGAAGGAGGACAGTAAAGTCAAAAGACATGGCAAGGGCTCAACTGGGAGAGCTCTAGTGGCAACACCTCTACTAGAGCCAGGCACTGACAGGGTGGGCTGCCTGAAGTAGTTCCACTTACACAGAAAGGAAAAGAAAAAAAACATTCTGACAACATAAAATATTTTAATGTTTGTTCTGAAGCATTGAGACACAGTACAAAACAGAGATGGAATGAAAAAAAAATATGCCTATTTACAACCAACTGAAACAATTTTTTCCCTCAAATTTCTTTTACACAAGATTATGAAATTCTGAGCTGACAAGATACCTGTTCTCTGCACTGTCCTCACTGATATACTTTAGACTTTTGATTCTGAGTATCTTGCTTATGATGAGTTAAAACTGCACGGTGCCTCACACACTGAATGTGCACCTCTAGCCCAGAAGAAGGTAACAAAAGATGCAGGGTCCTAAACTGGCAGATCTGAGAACTAAAACTTTAAAACGCCAAATAAAACACACACACACACACACCCCCCGTTCCATAAGGTTGAAATGGGTGAGCTCACGACTGACCTTTTTTGCAAAAAACTGAATTTAGCAACTCAGAGCTGTACAGGAGGAGGACTGCCTGGCTTCTACAGACCCCATCCCTGACTGGGGATGCTCAGCTCTGGAGACAGCAGAAACACAGGCCAATCCCCACCAAAAAATCAGGGAGTTTCTAATGGGTGGCAGCATGAAGGCCTGTTCTACACTGCACACAGAAAAGTGCTAAAAGCTGTCAAAGCCTAAAAGCTGTAAATTGTTTGTTCCCTTCTAGAACAAGAACATAATAGGAGTGTAGAAGGCATTCTTCTAATTCAGATATTTTACATAGTTTTAAATGGTCTGTGTCTATCAGCTCATTCGCACATGTAATAGCTGAACAATCATTTAAAATCACTTTCTGAAAAGATCAACCACATTAACATGCAAATGAAAGTGCCATGTCAGCAAGCAGGTATCAGAGCTGAAAAAACATTTCCAGAGAGTAACCCAAGGGGAAGGAGAGGAGAATGGAGCAAAGTAGGAGAAGAAATAATGCAACGTGCCTATGGAATACCTGCCAAAAAATGGACTGTACATACACTGCACAGGAGGCTAAAGAATTACTGTACCCAGTGTGAACAGGGAGTTTTTGTCTTCCACTGCTGCATGTGTGAAATTCAGCAATAATGGTGCTCTTCTACTGGAAGAAAGGAAATCAGCAGCAATGGCCCAAAAATTCATTTCAGTCTCATTCTTTACAATGGGAGGGAACATTAGTGAGAGGATTTGAAAAAAATAAAAGAAGAGAGAGAGGAGGGGGAGAGGCAGGCTGGACGACGCTTCTGCCATACTGCTACAGCAATGCGAGAGCCAGCAAGGATAGGAGCAAGGGAGCAGGAGTGAGGTGAATCACATCGCATTCACATGCTGCATGTTCCACCCCCAGGCCTGAACCACGGCATGCAGAGCTGGGGAAAAACAGGACCGGAGCACAACTTTTATTAGTGCCTTGTGCAAAAACTGAGGCTCAGCATATTTGGCACAAGACGGATAACGTGAGTGGAAAAACAGCGTTGCTCTGGAAGTCTACGCTAGCCTGTTAAGAGACTGCTGAGAGCTGCCTGGCAGCAGCATATCCTGCCATCCATATCCATTATGCAGATACTAAATTGGAAGAAACATCTAATGCTTTTAAGATTCAGAGAGTAAAACTGAAGTTTGCAGTGCATGCCAATTGCTTATGCAGTTTATTAATCTGCTTCTACCAACCGTCAGTGAAAATACCACACTGAAACTACAGGAATAATTCTACTATATGCAAGGCTGTTGGGATTATCTGTTTGCTAGTACTTTCCAAGAGGGACTCTCAACATATTCCACAATTACTTAGCTTAACTACCAGACGAGACTCTCAGGGTTGCACCTACACAGGAACTAAGACAGATCTACACCCATTTTCAGCACTACCCTCTGCTGCGTCCCCCTCTGCACGGTCTCAACCCACAGTCGGTCTGACACTGCACGGCTCCTCCATGGCGTCCTGCTGGAACCACTGCTCTGCAGCCGCACAAGAGCCTGGCACGTGTCTTGTCTGTAGCAATGTTAGCAGAGCCTTGTTTTGTAGGGGATTAAATAGGAGTGCAGTATGAAAGAAACTCTTGTCTACTGTCAGACTTGATACTTCATTAAAACTGTATTTAATATTGTTCTTGATCTATTTGACTGCTCTTAATCAATTTTGAGGTGGTTCATGCTGCAGAAAGTACGATCTATACACTGAAACTTGTCAAGGCTGGTATAAAGTCCAAGCTGTGTGCCTTAGAGATCGAATCCCAGTGAGACTGAGGTTATCTGAAAGCACCATGGAACTCTTCAGAAATATTCTTAATTCTTTAAATGTAATTGTTGCCATTTCTCCTTCCCACTCTTGTTTAAGAATATTTAATTTAATTAAACTCTGACAAATTCAAAATTTTAGATTGAGATTAATTCAGTAAGCACTTCATCATAAACACAGCATAATAGTTTTCTGCATGTCAGAAAGCTCTATTCTTCCCCATGTTCCTAAAATAGTTTCTTTTCCCGCAACACTACAAACGTATAAAAAGCTTTAGTCTTTTAAGTTTACTGAATTTTCCTCAAAGCTAAATACCAATCCTCTCCTTACATCCAGAACATTAAATAAATTTATTATCACATCTTTTCTTCCAAACTATATTCTACCCAAAAAGTAACTGCTAGCCCTCCACAATGGGACTACTCTGTCGAACAGTGCCCTGTACGCATACTGCATCATCTCATCAAGACCTCTCTTGCTGTCTTGACACCTTCGTCACTAATATCATCAAGAACCATTTACGCAGCAGAGTTCAGAGCCCTAGACATCTTCTATCACCCTTTTCTAAAGGTAGTAATTGTAATCAATACTGTGACATTTAGTGATACTGCCTTCTCATTCATGTCACAGGCCAGATCCTAACACAGCATTAGAAGATTATTTCGGTTTGATTAGGCAGAGAGTCTGTCTCTAAGTCTCGTTGGCCATATGTGTGTGCCAAAAGGTGTCTTCTCTGTGCTCATATAAAAAACTATCATGAAGATGTTGCTATAAGAGTCCTTGAAGCAAATTTAAAGCTTAGTAATGTTTAAGTACAACATTATTAGCTAAGCATTGTTTCCATCTTAATCAATCAATCAATCTGTAACAAAGCAGTTTTTGGAGTACAGCAATTATTGAGAAAAGCAAACATAAATAGAGGAGGGTCTGTTTTTAAACTTCAAAAATCTGTAACAATTAAAATATTAAAAACTTCTAAAAATGAGAAAGAAAAGTAAAACATTGAACAGTCTTGCAATGCATACCTTTTATATCACAAAACCAAAGCTGATGTGGCTGAATTGCTCAGCTGCCTGCTGGTGACTTGCTTCCCTGCTCCACCTATTCCAGCAAGGCAGCTATTAGGGATACTCTGTTACCTGTTCCCTCAATGACCAAGAAATGTTCTCTGGGATAAATAAGTTGCCAGTTGCTGAGAATTAAATGGTAAAAGAAAGTAGTGACTTCAGATAAGCTCCAACCCAGTAGTGGGCAGGATGGAGGGAATTTCACCACTTTGCACTCTTCCTTTCCAGCCTCCCTCCCTCCCATTGCAAGCCCCAGCCCTGCCGCTACCCAACAAGAAGTGAAATACCTCTACTTTTTGACAAAACAGAAAGATATAAAAAGTTATGTGGCAGAAAGAAGCTAAAAGATTTTGGAAAGAGAATGCATTTTGAGAGCGAAATTTGGGAGTGGAAAGATTACAAGCAAGGAGAATAACTATACACTCATCTACTGCTTTAAGATAGTATCTAAAATTTAAAACAGTGAAATCCAATTATAGAAATTGATGACGCATAATCTACACCAGTGAGAAAAAAAACTTGTACAAAAAAACTTGAATTTAATTATACTTAAAGACTGATGAAAGGACTAGAGAAATACTTACAGCTATTTCTGTGGTTATCCTGTATTTTTATGGAATTTTGCGCTTTTGGCTGTGCTTCACTCATACCCAGATCTTCTTACCAAAACAAAAAATTTAAACCAACTAAATTTTATTCCAAGAAAAAAGCAGAGTGCAATTTCCTGCTTTTTAAAGGCAATCAAACTGGCGCCTATATCTTTCAGTCAGAGAAGACTCTCGCAGGGCAAGGGTGCTTGTGTGCTGAATTGGAACTTAGCAGTGGGACTGGAAGACCACCTCCATCTCATACTTGAATGCCTTACTGGCCATCGTTACTGAAATGTGCACTATTTCTTCTAATAGTTTAAAACCATAATTTTTTTTAAGCTTTTGGTAAATGCACAGATATCTTAACCATACCCAGTCAACGGCTGCGTAGCCAACACTCCAGTAACTATGTCAAAGAGCACATTCTGCATTCAGCCTGCTGAAAACATGGCTAAAAGCTGCACAGGAATACAAGGACTTCTGCGTGTCTAAAAGGGGTTGTGGAGCACGTTAGGGGAACTGAATGCTATCTCCCACAGGATAAACTGAGCAATACACTTATGATACCAATGAGCACTACAGATGGACTGAGACAGTACAGTTAATTCTGGTATGCCTTAAATTAATGAGCTTGCTTTGCACTCTTAGTATCTTTAATACAATTACTGAACACAGCATAGGGTACTTTGTGGAAAACAGGACTTAAGTAAAGTGACAGGACAAGAGGAAATGGCCTCAAGTTGTGCCAGGGGAGGTTTAGACTGGATATTAGAAAAAATTTCTTCACCAAAAACATTGTCAGGCACTGGAACAGGCTACCCAGAGAAGTAGAATCATAGAATGGTTTGGGTTGGAAGGGACCTTAATGATCATCTAGTTCCCAACCCTGTGCCATGGGCAGCGACACTCTGCCACTAGACCAGGTTTCTCAAAGCCCCATCCAACCTGGCCTTGGACACTTCCAGGGAGGGGGCATCAACACGTTTTTTGGGCAACCTGTGCCAGTGTCTCACCACCCTCACAGGAAAGAATTTCTTCCTAATATCCAATCTCAATCTACCCTCTTTCAGTTTGAAACAGATTCCCCTTTTCCTATCACTCCATGCCCTTGTAAAAAGTCTCTCTCCAGCTTTTCTGTAGGCCTCCTTCAAGGACTGGAAGGCTGCTATGAGGTCTCCCCAAAGTCTTCTCTTCTCCAGGCTGAACAACCCCTACTCTCTCAGCATGTCTTCCTAGGAGAGGTGCTCCAGCCCCCTGATCATCTTTGTGGCCCTCCTCTGGACTCATTTCAGCAGCTTTATGTCCTTCTGATGTTGGGGACTCCAGAACTGGACACAGTACTCCAGGTGGGGTCTCATGAGAGCAGAGTTAAGGGGGAGAATCACTTCCCTCGACCTTCTTTTGATACAGCCCAGGATACCGTTGGCTTTTTGAGCTACATGCACACACTGCCAGCTCATGCTGAGCTTCTCAGCAATCAACACCCCCAAGTCCTTCTCCTCAGGGCTGCTCTCAATCCATTCTTCACCCAGCCCATATTTGTGCAGGACCTTGTATTTGGCCTTGTTGAACTTCATGCAGATTGCATGAGCCCACCTCTCAAGCCCCCTCTGGATGGCACCCTTTCCCTCCAGTGTGTGACTGCGCCACACAGCTTGGTGTTGTCAGCAAACTTGCTTAGGGTGCATTCGATCCCACCATCCATGTCGCTGACAAAGATATTAAAGAGAACTAACTGATCCTAGTACTGGTCCCTGAGGAATGCCACTTGTCATTGATTTCCACTTGGTCATTGAGCCGTTGACTTTAAGTGTGACCATCCAGCCAGTTCCTTATCCACCAAATGGTCTATCCATCAAATCCATGCCTCTTTAATTATAGACAAGAAAGTCATGCAGGACAGTGTCAAATGCTTTGCACAGGTCCAGACAGCTGCTCACAGAAGGCCACCAAATTTGTCAGGCACAATTTGCCTCTAGTGAAGCCCTGTTGGTTGTCACCCATCACCTCCTTGTTTTCTGTGTGACTTAGCATAGTTTCCAGGAGGATCTGCTTCCTGATTTTACCAGCCACAGAGATTAGAGTCACCATCCCTGGACGTATCTAAAGATGTGCAGCTGTGGTGCTTAGGGACATGGTTTAGTGGTGGACTTGGCAGTGTTGGTTTAACAGTTGGACTTGATGACCTTAAAGGTCTTTTCCAACCAAAATGATTTTGTGATTCTAAATCTTCAGTCCATAAAAATCTATTTTGACATTTTGTCAGATAAATATTGTTATACAGCATTGGCATGATGTGAAAAGTACTTCTGTAATGAAAAATGCTGGTAAACTTATTCCACTTAGTTGTATTTTAGCCTATTTAAAATAATTGCTACAGGTGTGATTCTAAAACAAATACACAATTCACACATGAACATGCATCCTTTGAAAAAGAATGTGGGAATTTTCCTTTATGATAAACACTACTTGAAGTTGCTAGAAATCATTCAGAATTTAATTACGTAAGTTCTGAAGATAATGTTCATTCCTTCATTCTCAAGGGGAGAGAATGCTTATCATTTTTAAATTTTATTTAAAAATACAGCTAGAATTATAAATGAAATTGACCAAAAATAGCTGCTGTGCTATTGTGCTTTATGTGACTTCTTGATTGCTTTATTTTCAGTACCATGGCTTTTACCATTTGCAGCACCACAAGAACAATTAATTTTTGAAAGAGAATGTTGTACCGTGAAATGCCTTATGCATCACCATCTTCTCGTTTTACAGTTTTTACTCTTGCACAAAGTAGGAAACAGAGACTGAACTAGTAGGAGCAGCACAAAACCAGTGTTCTCCTGAAGCTTATATATTAAATAAATGTAATATCTACCTTATTAACCCAGTACTCATGTTAACAGAAAGAAACTTGCAAGAACAGCTACAATAATTAAACAACGAAGCAATTAATGAGTCAAAAATTACGTGTGTGACAACAGGCAAAACAGAACAGGAAAAACAGTTAAGTGCAGTACTTTGAATGCAATTAAGGA
Source organism: Aegotheles bennettii (assembly GCA_013398125.1). Classification (NCBI taxonomy): domain Eukaryota; kingdom Metazoa; phylum Chordata; class Aves; order Caprimulgiformes; family Aegothelidae; genus Aegotheles; species Aegotheles bennettii. The sequence continues at coordinate 93,538 of VZRW01006250.1, read as the reverse complement.
CGAATGGAATGAAAGGAATGAAATTAATTTCATTAAATTTGACAAGGTTTGATAAGGTTTGTTTTGGTTTAGGTTTTTCTGCTTCCCAGAAATACTTCTGAGTACAAATACAAACTGGTAAAAGGATGTGGGGATCACCTCAACATGAAAAGGCTGAAGAAATTAAAAAATTAAACTGCTGACTTTCATGGAAAATTTGCTTATCTTAATTTTATCTTGCCCATCTCCACATTGTTCTACCCCATTTGTCTGTTTCAGGGAAAAAAAAATCTCCTCAGGAAAAAAAAAAGCCACCTAGATTGTGCAGAAATGAAACAAAGGTTCTTTTGTACTTCAGCACAAAGTGTGTTTCTGTGATCTGATGGAACCTAGTTTTCCAGAAGTGTATAATGTGGTCTTACAAAACCTGTCATGGACTGAAGCTTGGAATACAAAATGTCAGCACAAAATTTACTGTGGATTATTACTCCTATGCAGGAGAACACGCAGAAACAACCACCCCCATGGGAAAGTCATTCACACCTATACACAGTAGCCAGTTGCCCAAACTAAACACCTCTGCCAGGGAAGTCCTTGCTGCTTCTCTTCTACCTCTGGTTTACTTCATAATGTGACAACCTTTAAACTGAATTTCTCTGAATTAAGCAAGCATGGTACAGTAATTTAAACTAGTAAATTTATTTCACATTGTAGAAACAATCAATCTAAATAGAAGTCTACTTTCTAATCTAGTAACTCTTTATGTTTTTGAATAACCCAAGTGGAAACAATAGCCATCAAGTGATTTTACAGTGTACTACCACACTGTAACACGGTCCCTTGAGTAAAAATGAACCAGCTTCAGCAGGATCCTTGTGCATCCTATAGCTTTTCCCATGACTGGATCACACTTCCTCTCCTCCTCATGAAAGGAAACACACACAGTTCATGCTCATGCTTCACGCATGATGGTAATTATCAAGCAAGATGACTGGTTTTGTTTCACCACAGAATGCAAACTTGTTCTTTTGTGAACAGAAAGATCTGGATGCTCAAACTATATTGTACAACCACCTATTCATTACTCCGACGTTAATAGCATCCAATGTTTCACTTCCACAGTTGCTTTACAAACTCCCAGCAGCAGACAGGCTTTTCCCTTTAGTGCCAGTTCAGTTAAAACCCATCGCTGACAACATCACATCACATCACATTGCAATTCTCCATTTTGTAGGCAGAATGAGTTATCAGATCAAGAAGTCATAGTTTCATCTCACTCAAATGGGGTATTTTCTTCCTAGTCACTTAAACAGTGTATCAAATACAGATATTCTGCCCGACTACATGCACCCGCTGTACTATTCTCTTTAGTTAACCAAGCATGATCAAAACAAAGAAAAATGCCTGCTTCACAGAAAAGACATCAAATTAAATCACTGCAGAAGATTCAAACTGCTGGTCTTCAACCGTATCAAGGTTTATGGATCAGTCAACAGTGACTCTGGAAAACAAAGCAATGGTTCTTCCTTAGCATCCCAATTTAAATGCCATGGGGAGGGGGACTTTGTCCCTGTACTTAATTATCTCAGTGCAAAAAGCACCAAAGTAAGGCTAAGACTAATCAACAACTGAAGATTTGGTGAACTTCCACCTCCCTGAAAAACACCCAGGACCAGGTGCTTTGCCAAAAGAATGGAAATCTACCTTTTTCATGAGGGATGCAGAGCTACTGGAGACAGTTCAAAGGAAAACCACAAACATCATCAAGGACCCAACAAACAACACTTTGTAATGTGAGACCTACTAAGGCTTAGCATATCGAGTCTATTGAGAGGTGACTTCTCTCTGAGTATAGATATTTATACGTGGAAAAGAAATCTGATGATGGGAGGGTTTTTAGTTTCTCTGAGAAATGTAAAGTGATGATTCTGTGGCTGCAAGTTGGGAAGGCAGACAAATTCAACCTTGGAACGAGATGCAGAGATGGTTAAATGCTGGAACAGCCTAAAACGAGAGGTAATGGCCTACCATGGTTTGAAGCTTTCAGGACAAAGTTATACAGCTTTCTAAAGGAAATGCTTAATCTACGTTTTGGAGGTGACTGTATAGTACATGTGAGGAAGAGAGGGATCTGGGACCCAGGAAGCCTCAGCTCATTCCCACCCCTTACCAGGGATAGTGCAAGTGCCCGCACTATTCCTATCACGCTTCTCCAGCACTGAAACTCCACATAAAGACAGCCTTACTCTTCAAAATATGAACATGTCCAGAGGCACAAACAACGAGATATACTCAAGGTTGGATTTTTACCTTCCTCTGAAACACAAGGTATTGGCCACAGCTATAGAAAAGAAGCCAAGCACAGCAAGCTTATCTTCTTCCTTTAATGCCTTTTAGTGTATGCCTTCTTTACATATTTAGACTCATATTGATTTTAGACTTGGAATGGGAAAAAATCTCCCCAGGTCAGACTTGTTGGGATGTTGCTTTTTTCCCTTTCACTGCAATGCAGGATGTGGGCTGCCTGCTAGGATTAGCTGGGCAAATTTCCCCTAATCAACCTGCTGACATTGCAAGGGCCTTCAGAATAACTGGCAGCCCAATCCACCACCTGCCTTCTGGAACACAAAGATGTGGAAGACAAAAACTTAGTACCCTGATAAACAAACTGTCTTAGTCTCCCTGAAGTTAGAAGATGTCACACAGGAGTACCAGAATAGAATATAATGACCTCTAACATGCAGGAAGTTAAACTGGTCAATCCCCTGGTCCTCCTTGAATTTGACTTCCTAGATGCAGTTTCACAACTGAAGGTTATTAGTATTCTTTGGAAGAAAGAAAAAATAAATTGGCGTGCTAAATGAAAGACAAAAAACATTTTATGAACATGATAGTTTTCAACAGATATACCTAGCATCTAATTTAATTAACAGGATCAGGCATTAATATCTAATCTCAAATTACGTACCCAACTCTCAAACTTTGGTTAGTTCCTGGAACAGAAGCCACTGTAGCTGTTCTTCCTCCCGTCAAAACTCTTCCCTATGAAACCTTAATTCCTTGGTATCAAAATACCTTAGGAAGGTGCCATCACTTAACTCTGCAAGGTAACAGTTATGTGAGGTGCAGAGACAAAGCCGTCACACATGGAACACAGAGATCTTTCTGGCTTTGATGGACACCTCACAGGAAAATGCATTTGAGACCTAGCTGTATGAACACGGACAACATCCAACATGAAAAAAATACTAACAAAGACCAAGTAAGGGAATGTAAACACTCCTATCCGTAAGTTCATACTACTTCTTCACAATGTGCTTGCTTATTGACAGTAATACTGTCATAATTTTAGGCTGTTAAACCTCTGCTCTAGGGTTTATAAAAGATCAGAGCACTTGTCACTCTCAGTGCAGGTGGAGTGAGATAGAGTGGTTGAGCAGTTCATTTTTCTTTCTAATTACACTCCATTAACCTTCCACATGAGAGCTCCCCTGTGCTTTCATACCAGCAGCACCAACTGGCTGTGTTTGATAAGGCTCAGCAGAGCCTGCAAGACCAGCACGTGGAACTAAAGGAACACTTCAGCACTGCAGACTTTGCAGAAGCTGGGCTGAAGCTGTTACTGAGCAGCAGTCATATTCAGCTAAATTATACACAGATGGACCCAGACTCACCCTACCCACTTCTCTCACAACTCTACTCCATGAACTTCATAGATACATGATCTAGCATTTGAAAGCCAAATGCAGAACCAGGGAATTATTCACTATAGGGAACTGAATAGCTACTACGCTTCCACCTCACTGCAGAGACCTGCCAAGAGAAATGCATTTAGAGCATTAAAGCATGCAGGGCTACAGAAAAGAAGCTGTCGTTACATTATAATTAGATCATGTTAGTGTATGCAACCAGAGTACAGAGAAGGAAAATCACTTTTGAAATTTAAATCTTTTTTTAATGCACTTTCAGTATCCGGGGTTGTCTGTTGTATGTTCTGAAGACCGCACTGTTAACAAACAGCAATATATTTATCTATAACCTTCTCAACAGTGACCACATAAATGATAGGCTTTTCTAAAAAGAGAGGCTTCTTCGATTAATAATGTATTCTGTGGGAGTTTTAAACTCAGTGCCAGGAAACCTATTTTCCATGTGCATGAAGGTAGATTAGCATTTGTGTATACTGAGCAAGAGTGTCGGCACATGCTTACACAGATAAAAGGGAAACAAATTTGAAAGGAGGGATTGTAAACAACCTGGAACAGAATCCAAATTATTTAAAAAATAAATGAAACTCTACAAAATCTGCACTTTCAAATGATGTTTTATACTGTCCGCTGGAATTTTTAACTATTTCAAATGGCTTCACAACATAAAGTTGTATACAGAACTATGTAAGTCAGTAATGGTGATATTCTTTTCACTACTATCTCCTTTATCCTTTCCCATCCCCCTCCTGTTGTTTGATGTATCATGATACTCACATCTGCATGCATCTCCATATAGAAATATAACTTACTTCTCTTGTATGGGAAGTTTCCCAACCTTCAGCTAATATTTTGAAATGATCTGCTGTTTTCTAAGTCGTGGTAACTTTGAAGTGCCTGAAACAAAATCTGTTTGTGCTTCAAGTCAAGCTACAAATCCAGCACCGTCCTTGTTCAGAATGGTACAGGAACTTTATATTTTAGAGTTCTGGTGAATGTTGTCAAAGACCCCCTGAAGTACAAAGGAAATGGAGGTGGCCCTTCTCTTCTAGCAGACGGGTAAACACTGATACCAAACCCACCTAAAGCACCAGAAAGAGACTTGGTTTTCAGAGTGATCATTAAAGGCTCTTTACGCAAGACCCACTTTCTATGTCTAAGTAATCTTCTAATAGATGATTTTGGACCTCCTTTCCCAAATTTTCTTAAATTTAATCTAAAGCTGTCAATTCAGTCCTTAATGCAATTTAACTTGTGCCCTCTAAACCCGTAATATATGACATAAATTCAGAATTCATGGATGTGACCCAACACATGGATTCCAAAACTGTCAAGCTGCTGAGGTTGCCTCAGGAAAGCTGAATAGTCAAAGGACAATCAGTTCTTCCCTCTTAGACAGGCTTGCTCAAAGTGCACATGTAAGCACCTTTGGAACAATAATTTCTTTGATGAAGAAAGAATGCTGTTCTTGATATCAACTTGATGCAATATGAGTTTTGTCAGATATAATTTCTGTACTGAAGAGATGTTCACTCTCAAACCTAATAAATTTGAAACATGTAATTAGGACATGCTATAAAATCACCTAAAGCATCCTTAACTCGTTTTGTAAAAATGTATCTACAGTGCTTCAACACTCTAATGCAATGAAATCTTGTTTGAGCTGGGATTCAAATTTGTTGGGACAGTCAGGATAGCATTGTGAAGGAAGACAGAAACCACACCTAGCTCTTACTTCTGTAAAAACGGATTTTGAATTTATGTACACGTGAATTGTACTGAATGCCTTTATAACTTGCTCGCTCATCATTTTTGGAGTACATACCAGAATCATGACTGAAAGCTCCAAAATTCCTGACTGTAAGCATCGAGTGGTGAAACTGCTTTCACAATAAAGCATTGCGGAGGTGCTTCCACTTCTTGAGCATTCTCATTGCTGCTATTTGGAATACTGTTTTCTGACAAGTGAGCCAAACTCACTGCTGAAGAATGCAACATTGCAGTTGATGGGACTTTTTTTTAACTCAATACCCGAAAAATGTGACTCTTCAGAACTTTCTGGTAAGGTTTGTTCTTCACCCAGCACCTCTTAGAAAATATTTTGTAAGGAAATATTCTGCTCTACACTGGCTCATCATTCTCTTTTCACAGAAGACCTGTCAAAAATAATGCAAGTACTTTCTTTTTTTATTATGTCAGTAAAGAAGAGGGTTTTGAGGGGCCATGAGGTGGGTGAACAGATCTTTTAACCTAAAACATGCAGAAATACACAGCCTGGTGAAAGACTCCTGGAACAGAATTGCTGAGGCTTTTTATACTGTTGTTGTAATAATCCTTGAAGACAGAGAGACTGTTGATATCACAAATACTAATGTGAGAACCCCATTACAATGGTGGGAAAAGAGTCCTAGTGCAACTGGCTAAAACTCTCTGTTCTTTGTTTTTTGAGGAGGAATATTTTTGTTAATAGTATTTTGTTAAAACTTCTGAAGACAGACTGTAAATGTTACAGATGGAATATGAACTCTGAAGAAGCCTTTGATTAACTTCTATAATTCACCAAGAAGTTCTCTGTCAAAGAGAGGTAAGAAATAGGAAATAAGCTCTCCTGTAACTCCTCTTTATGCAATACTAAACATATATAAGAAGTGGGTTTTTGGGGGAGATTTCTTATTTGCCTCTGCAGGCCCATGTTAGATTAAATAGGCAAATTAACTTAAAAAAAAATTAAACAAAAACTACTGTATATTTTCATCACATAATGAAGTGCAAGTTCCTTTTTAAGATTGTATGTTTGACTTGCTACTTATTGCAGAGAACATGCAATGTGTTGCTGGATGAACACATTCCTTGCTACAAACCAGTCTGACCAGTTAAGCCTGCACTCAGAGGTATCAGACAGTCTTAATGAAACTCAGAAGTATCATCTCATTGGCCCTCACTTGGCATTTCTTGTGTGAATGCACAGACTTCTAAAAACAGCATCAGTGGGTCTCTCTCCGGCATCTCTAAAGATACCTATAACACCTGTCTCTAAGAGCTGTAAATTACAAAACAGTAGTTTTCCTCCCCATGGTTTCACATGGACGGATTTATTTATTTTTTTAAAAGGAAACACATGTTGCTCTGTTGAGAAAGGATGAAAGATTACAGAAACCTAGCAACTGATACACAGCCTATTACAGCAAGTCATCTTGCTTTGTGTCCTCAGGTCTGGTAACTTACTTCATACTGGGATCTCAATCTCCATTATTAACCCAGAGAACTACCTTAAAGCTGCACTGTCTTTGCAACCAGAGTCTAATTAAAGTTTCATACACATAACACGTACCCTTTCCAATTCCAGTCCACAAAAATAAGCCCTCATATAACTGTCTCAGATAACTGTCACAAAACAAGAAGCAGAAGAGGATCTTCAGCATTAGGGAGCTGGTTCTGTGGGCTCTGAGGTAGGGGGGCCACTAGAGGAAAGAAGCAGCTGAGATAACATTTTGCCTCATATTACCCCTGAATAAAACAAAATTATGCTGAAACATGGGGGTGCTTTGGGGAAAAAAGCTTCAGGGTTTTTTTTGAACAAATACAACAGGGCATATATTCAAGAAAATAGGGCATAATTATTTGTTTTGATAAAACTACCCTCCGTTGTATTTCACCTGGAGTTGGGGTAGAATGTAAGAAGAGGAAAGAGGCTTTCAAAAGACCCATGCTACACACCCACACATTTATATCAGTAAATACATGCAAGGGCATGTAAGTAACTAGTGATCTAACTTTGCTTTAAAAAAAGAAACACCCTGACCAAAGTCTAACAAAATATTAACCAATTGTAATAAAAATATCAGTGTGTGACCATTATTGCAGGATTATTTTTTTTAAAAAGGAGTAAACATTTTGATGTGCAAACAAAAACACCTGACTTCACACTGTATAAGCAATATTCGTTATGAGCAGAGTAGGATCTTCAGGGTAATTGTTTGGAGGATCATACCAGCATGTCAGTATCAAAAAAACACTTAATCCAAAACACATTTGTCAGTCTGCATAGGAAGACAGTCAAGCTGTCATTGATTGTAAGGAAGCTCAGAAGAAAACAAAAATAAGCTCCAAACAAAAAAATGTCAGGAAATACAGAAAGGAGTAAGAAGAAACGGGTTCACAGAAGCAAAGGGCACTCCCAATGTAAAGCTGATCCGAAAAGTAGTGAAGTCTGACAAGGAAAAATGAGTCCTTTCTCACTGGCAGGCAAGGCTTGCAAGAGAAAGTATTGTATTTTACCAGATCAACTTGGAAAAAAGGGCACACTTCCTGTCACACAAGCCCCTTTTAAAATGCCTTCTCACTGATACATCAGGCCTATGCCCAGAGGGATGTCCGAGGTGACACAAGTAGTACAGGGCATAATTTGAGATTTTTTTCCAGGTATTAGAAATAACTCTCTTACTGAAGAAAGTCAGTCCATACTTCATATACACATACGCAAAAACTGACCAGTAAACCATGCTCAATTTAAGCCCACGGACCCACATGCTTAATTGTTTTTCCTCTTTTGTTTCCCCACTGGTAGGTTGCACAATTAGCTTGTACACTCTTCAGGCCAAAAACATAGTCTGCAAAAGTATTTTTAAACATTTAACACATAGTAGTACTACACAAATAGTAATGATAATTCAGTGGCCCTTTCCTGCTCTGCATTTTGAATGTATTTACTATGAGCTAGACAAATAATGCAGGATTGTAGCATTCTGCCTCTACATTTCTCATCTTCCTCTTCCAGTTTACCAGAGCAATGATGAAAAAGGAGTTTTTCCTCCAAGCCTTTAACACTTTCAGCACAGATTTTCACACTGCGTAGCTCTCTGAACTGGACGATCCACCTTTTGCACAGAGGCAAAAACTGATTTCCTTAATTAATTCAAAGAAGATCAGAAGCCCGCCTGGTGACCCACATTGCTCAAGAAACTGCACCAGCAGCGGAGGCTCATGGAAGCAGCTGCTTTTAGGCCAGCAACAGCACGCTCAGCACGAACAGACTGTACTAAGGTTTTTCTCCCACACAGAAAACCAAACTGTTCCTGTGCCCCCTTTGTGCTGACGGAGCCTGTCTCTCGGTTGATAAGCAAGTCGCTATTTAGAAAATAACTTCTCAACCTATTTTGGAAATCCACAATCATGTACAATTGGCTGTGTTGGTTAGTATTCAGTGGCGATTTCAAAGGTTCTTTGTCCTGGGGATGAGATACGACCATTCACCAGCACGCGGCAGAACTGCTGAGTACACAGCTGGAGCGTACATGGGGGAAGGGAGACGGTGTATGATTCTGCAACTATATCTGTTAAATCCACACAGTTTTGAAGAATGATCACTTGCCATTTCTACTATTTTGCAAGTGAAAACTTTAAACACATTTGCCTGAATTATTTGGCTGTCTTTTCCTGTAAGAGGATAGAGGATCAGTGCAGAGAAACGTTAAGCCACATGTACGTGCTACGTAATTGGTTCTTTCAGCTCCTTGCAGCACAAAGTGATTTGCAGTAACATGCTCTGTGCCTCCTTACTAGTTAGCAGCCTAATCCAAGACAAATACATCAAGAAAAGATAGAGAGGAAAAAGCTGTGGACAAGATTAACCACACAAGCTTGGCTTTTTCATGATGCTCATGTTTTTTCTATTATCCAGCTGCCAGATATTCAAAAGAAAACAGGGTGTACTATAGCAACTGCTACAACAGGCCACAAGAGCATAAAACCAGTAAAAAACCTTTCTGTTTGGCTCTTCACAGGGCTCTCACTTGTACTAGAAAAACGTCACTTTGATGCCCTGTTTGCATTCCATTTTCAACAACAAGGAGGAGGATAGAGGTCTCCGGTTTCTATGACAACCCAGATGGGCGACAATACAAGATACTTACAAATGTTCAACTGCAGGGATGCCAGATCAAATTAAGCTAGAGTTTACACTACTTCACAGAAACTAAAATGAAAGAAAAAACCCAAACAAAACACGAATGTCAAAGGAAGGATGACATTTCCTCAGCATATTCCAAAAGATTTCTGAAAGTAGATGATAAAGAAAGGAGGGATTTTTCTCTACAAAAATAAATAATAATGTCAACATAAACAAACAGAAACCCTCATTTAGATGAGTAAATGTTTTCATTAAAACTAAACTACTGGAAAATTACCATCAGACATTAAAAGCAAAAAACAGGTCCCAAAACCAACATGATTTTATTAATTTACTTAACTCGTTATGAACTCACAAATTTTTCATCCCACTGTTCTGTATGGCTTGTTCAATGCCACGAGTCATGTTTTGTGATATGGTTTGTTTTTCTGTCATTTATCCCTGATCTGGTCTTCTATGACATTTTGCAAAAGACACTCAGATGTAGAAAATACTCTGTGTTCTAGCCAAAGAAGTGATATTAGTAATGGTGAGATATTTTAGCAATTCTAACAAATCCACAAAAACATTTAATGTGTGTTCTTGGTAACTTAACTGGTCAGCTGTTGAGAAGGCAGGGTGAACTTACTTCTCAAAGGCACTGACTCAACATGCTGGGAAGGCAGGTAACTGTAGCAGGCAAGCCAGTCTAGGCAACAGCAGCAAAATGCCTTTTGAAGAAACACCTGTAAAAGCTTTCAGTAAGCTTTTCAGATGTGACATATTAGATATGGTTCCCAAAACAAATCCAGTTAAAGAATTTCTTAATAAACGTGTATTTCAAGGCACATTGTTTTGAAAACACATGTTTTTTAAATCATCTGATACAAGCTAGGTGTTGCCTTTCTTTCTAGTCGCTGTCCAATTTCAGGTTACTCTCCTTTCTTTCTTCCAACTTAACCACAATACAGTTAATAGCCTTCATTAAATATGTGATATCCAGCAAGGCTCACAGCGAGACAGATAACTGTGGACTTTTAGAGGCTTATGTTCTTTGGGGAGAAGAGAGGCAGAAGAGGAGACAAAATCTTAACAGCTGTGCCTAGTCAAAATAAGCCAAAATTACAGGGACTGTAACATTTAAAATTGTTACAGAGAGCTGGGTCTGTATAGATATCTTTAACCGCTTTATTAAAAACTGCAGACACTCACTCTTCATAAATCATTCTCCTCTGCAGCACCGCTAACCAGTACTATTTACACAAGGACTTGTCAGCCTGGCTTGGAAGAGCCACCTCCTCACTCAGGAGCACCCAGCACTGCTAGCTGAGAACCACCACCCCTCATACCGGACACCTCTGCCTCCTGCTGGTGCCGGAGCCTCTCCGCTTATTTAATGTACGAGCCAGGACCTGGGGACCGTGGATTTAGAGAACATGCCTAGGGTGGGCAAGCAGTGGCACCAAAACACCCAGGTTAGCACCTGCCCATCACCTACTCCTCAGCACTCCTCTTCTTCCTATTTCACCCCAAGCCCCCCAGTTCAAAGCCATCTCCCCTGCAAACATCACAGCCTGCGAGGGCTCTTGCTGCTGCTGACAGGAGCACAGCTGGTATACGGCATGGCTGGCCGAGGCTGAACAAAAGCTGCCTGCTCTGTCGCGTTCCCTCACCCCATGCAAGGATGAGCAGAGCCAGGGAGACACACTGGGATGATGGCACCAGCACCTCAGGCAGAGTGTGCTGGGGATTTGCAAGAAGCTCCTGCAGAATGACTGGAGTGCCTCGGTACTGAGGGGTGAAGAGCTGAGGGCTGAAGTTACACATCTGTGATAAAAATTAAAATACCTTACCGCTCTGCTCAGCTACTGGGAATTAACTGGAAGTGATGAACTAGGGTTGAGAAGTGTGACTAAGGACACAGTGGGCATGATTAGCTGTAAACTTGGACTACGCCGCTTAAACTTCAGCTATACAGTTGGGGTTGTGCAGTCACATCACAGAACTGCTACCTGTGGTTTGCATATAAAGCAGAAGACAAGGAACGGCATAATGAAGAGGGGGATTTGCAAAATGCTAATGCTTACTAGAATTGTAGCAGTTTAATGGGAAGAACAGGATGAACTGGAAATAACAGCAGGAAGGAGCTGTAAATTGCAAGGAATGGTAGAGCGGCAATGAAGAAGCAGCCTGATGTCACACACATAAAGTTACACTAATCAAAATTTGGGGTAAGTATCCAGAAACTGAGACAAATAACCAGGCCAGGGGATTCCTCTCACAGACCCCACTGCCAAACACACACCCCAGATGTTTTAAAGAATGAACTTCCACTCTTCAGTGATACAGCACAGAAGAAAGTTGCACTTGTGAATTGCGCAGTATCTGCTATTCCACTGGGTCATTCAGCTATCGATGTCATGCAACCACAACACCACAACTGACTACTGACCCCTACAAGGAACTCTTTAACAAACAAAAAACCAAAAAAAAAGAACATGGACAAACACCAAAGGTTTAAGGAAATTCATCAACAAAAATCTTTATTAACAAGGAGTTATAGCTACCTGCTGCTATTGCCAACTGTTAAACTCAGTGAAACCCAAGTATGCAAAACTAAGTGTTCAGGATACATATCCACGCACATTAATTTTGTCCTCTTGGGCCCCTCATGCTCTGGCTATCACCAACACTATATGCATGGTACTTTTTCTTTCTTTAGAAGTAGCAAGGAATGTATTTGCAATCTTCCAGTACCTTATCTGACCATGGCACAGATATTTTCACAAGAGCCACCTACACTGCATACCTAGGATAGTATTCAACTCTTTTAATACTGTAATTAAAAAATAAATCATCCTTTGCCTCCATGTATAGTCAAGAGAAACAGACGGATGGATTGTTGAGCAAGTAATGCTCAGAACACGTCTTCATAAATTCTGGACAGTTTAGACTACTTTATACACAGGTCAAATTAGAAACCCTGAGCTGACTCCCTAGACAGATCATCTCTTCCTCAACTCCACAAGATTCCTCTTTTACTGTCCCATTACTTGTATGCATATATGGTGTTTGATATTATAACTTAATCTGTTCACTATTAAAAGCAGCAACCACACTCATCCTCCACTTTGTTGTTGACAGCAGCAATCACTTACAGATGCATATCCTGATGCTAACACGGGCAATATAACGCTGCACCTCTGTCCTTGATGATATTCACTGTGCTTCACAAATACCACCCACCTCTTCCTCTCCAGCTAACGGTTTTCAATTAAAACTCTGAGTGTTCTCAGCGTGTTCATAGCTTGAAATGTGCTTTTTCCATTCTGCAACTATAAAGGCCTTGAGTTCCTGACTGGGCATCATTTCTTTGAATCAAAAATATTACCGCTTCTACAAACTTTGCCACAGTGAAATGATTCACAGCAGCTTTCCCTGGGTATATACGCATCTCGCCTGTTTGGTTATGAACACAATGGAAAAACAAAGGGGTTATCTCATAAAGCATCTAGGAAATCCCCTTAAAACAGCTCTGCCATATGACACAGCTAAGTATTTTTAACTTTGAATACTGTTTTGATGGACTTCAGGTTAATACTAAGTATTTGCAAGTAATTCCTACAGACTAGCTCCACCATCAAAGGAGCCCGCACACTGAGTTTTGCTGAACTTCACTTTCTGCAAGGGCCCAAGATATTACTGGGAAACCTGTGTTAAAATTCCCTACCTCTGTTCATATTTTCAATAGATGTATCATAACATACTGAGTTTCAGCCAGAACTGATACACTTGCGGGGGAGGAGATCAAAAAAGTAGATAATCTCTCCTGGATTATTGAAGCCCATGAAACTAGAGAACTACCAGAGATCACTAGATTTACAGATTTTCCATCATCCTGGCTTTAAGACTACACTGTAATACAGAAAATCATCTGCACAAGAAACTAAAGCAGCATGTTTTTTAACAGCTGGTGAATGATAATTTTAGAACGGAACCAGTATTATCTGTATTGAAGACACACAACAAAGTAAGTAAGATGATCTCTGTTAAATTCGTATCCAACAAAAACACATGAATTGCATCACAATTTGTTGAACAGAACAGGATGAAGCAGATGAAAAGCAGGTATCTTATCCCCTTCTAACAGGCTTTTTACAAACAGATTAAACCCAAAAGATATTAACATTCATAAGCCCCAAAATAGTTAAAAGTTTTTATATGCTCAAACATTTAAGTGGTTGCATCTATACTGACATTTTTCAGACACATCAAATCAATGTTCCTGTTTTCACCTACACAAAGTCTTAATGCTGGGTAGGTATTGTTGTAAGACAGCTAAATACTTTTGCTGCTGTGTTTTGTTCAAAAACCAATCACAGTACCAAACACTCCTGCCTACTGCTTTTTGCTTTTATGCTTTTTCCCCAAATCATCTCCATTATACTATGTGTATGCACACAGGAAAAACGTATGTTCTCAAAGACTTTCCTCCACAAATGTTTCTGTATTAATTTTCAATTAATTAGGGTCAGAATGGTCTTTAAAAGTAAGCAAGCTGAACGCTACCAATCTGTCAGTGTAAAACAAGCACTGAAGATAAGCTCATGCTGTTCAAAGTACTGGCTGTTTCGTGCATCTGGAAGTGTTTCCACCATCACACTAAAAATCACTTTGACAGCACACGGAAGCTGTTTCAGCAGCAGAAGCCCTGACATCCTCAAGACTGGTCTTCCAAGATACTACCTATTTAACTGCACATAAACATGTATTTTACATTAACTACCACCCTCCCCCTCAAAAAAACCTCAACACCCAAAAAAACTTGCACAAAGTTTTGTGTTCTTTAAAATTAAGTGAAACTGCCACAAAACACAAGACCTCAAAACAAAAATCTCACAAATGTACCTCTTACACAGAACTAAAAGCAATGGACAGCAAAAAAAACCCCCAAATTAAGTAAGAAGCGTCTCTTCCACCTCACTTTGCTCGTGGCCATAGGCCAAAGCGGCTAACAAATCGTTTGGCCATTAATTCAGTTATTATCAAACTTTTCTTCTTCGTGGAAGAAATTGAGGAAATTCCCGTTTCAGCAGAGCAAGGCTACATTCTGCCCCCACTCCCCGAAATCACAGCCGATCGGAGCAGCC
>VZRW01006250.1:1654-78712 GCA_013398125.1 Aegotheles bennettii | reverse complement strand
GAGGGAACGGCCGCCACCTAGCGGGGCCGCCAGGCGGCGGGGCCAGGGCGGCCGCTGCTGCCGCCCGTTCTCCCCGCGGGCTCTCATCGGGCACCCGCGGAGCTGAAGACGCGCAGCAGTAGGTAACACACCCACCGCGCCGTCACCTTCAACTCCGACGGGATTTCTCCGATCCCGACGCCCCAGATGTGCTTGCAGCGGAACTGCAGTGTCACAGGGCCGCGGTGAAGTCTCCATCGGCCTTGATCTCCTACCCCCTCATCTCCTAACAAAGTTGTTCCTAGGCCTGACTCCACAGCCAGCACTAAGCCCCTCCTGCGTGACATTATTGACTCCTAACGCACAGCACGGTATTTGCAAAGGCTCTCGCTCAAGACTGAACAAGACTTCAGAGGCTTCCATCGCCAATCCCACTCCAGCTGCTGCACGCTGCTCCAGCAGCTCAAGGCAGCTGGAACGCCAGCGGGAACAGCAGCCCAGGCACCTCCCCAAGGCAGGGGTCCTCCCCAGATGTGGCACAGCTGGCACATGAGCTCAGGCACCACTCGCTGCCAGGCACAACCAAAGAAAGACTTTACACTCGCTCTCTGACTGAGCTGCCCTCGTGGCCAATGGAGCTACAGCCAAGCCGATGTCCGGCAGAAGGCGTTCAGATCCTCTCACTCACAGCAAAGACTGGCCTAGGTTCACCTGTTCTTGAATGAGAAGAACATAACTAAGACACACACACATATATAAGGAACATGAGTAAGCTGATATTACAAGAAGCCTGGTTCTGCACTTCTGTGAGTTACGGCAATGATTTAAACATGCTCTGCATTACAAAGTTCAAGATGCCTGAAAACAAACACTGATTGCCATGTGCCCATAACAGCAATCTGCCTAGCCACATCCATGGACAGAAAAAAGTTACCGTGTTCGAGACCAGCAGACACCTCTACTGCTGGCCTGACAGCCAGGCCCCTAACAAGCACTGTTCAGAGATGTGCACCAGGACCAGCTGTCACAGGTACTCCAGACCCCTCAAGCATTGTAGATTTCAGTGTTTCAGAGCTTGAGTCAGACAATCTCTTCAACACACAGCTCTACTAAGCGGAAGTTGAGAAAAAGGGTGTTCTATAGAATATACGGCCTTAAAGAAGGTGCAATGAACTATAAGGCAAGGAACACTCATTGCTATTCACATTTTCTTAAGTTCTAACATTTCATTATGGAACCCGGCCACAAACCATTCAACCTGTAATGGTGACAAATTATTTCTTTTCCCTTATAAATGAATTAACATAAATTGCAAAAGAGTATTTCTGCAATATCAGACATGGAACACAGTCCCAATATGAAAGTAAAAAGACTCACCCAGTCCAGCCTTTAAGACATGTCACAGAACCACAGAATCATCAAGGTTGGAAGAGACCTTCAAGATCATCCAGTCCAACCACCTACCTACACCACCACTAAACCAGATCACCCAGCACCACATCCAGACACATCTTGAACACCTCCAGGGACAGTGACTCCACCACCTCCTTGGGCAACCTATTCCAATACCCAATCACCCTTAAAGTGAAAAAATCTTTCCTAATGTCCAATCTGAATCTCCTCTGCTGCAATTTAAAGCTGTTTCCTCTCATCCTTTCACTATGGGCAAAGCAGAAGAGTCCAACACCTGCCTCACCCTTGCATAAAACCACAGTTCTAATCAGGTGCGTCTCCTGAGAATAGGATATCCTAGGAAATCCAACGCACATTCAAATGCTACTTTAAAAATAGCTGTGTTTTTGGCAAAAACATCAAAGGATTGCTCGTTACTTCTCCCACCATCCCATTAACTCAGTCAAGACAGAGCCACGCCAAAAGCTAACGAAACCTCCTTGTTTCAAACCTTCTTGTAATCCACTTGCATGAGGACAGAGAGTAGCATAGTTATTATGGTAGCCAGTCGCAAAATCTGCGTTTTTTTCTAGTTTTATTTCATAAATGTCTGATTTAATTCACATGAATATTTTCTGCAAAAAAATCATCATTGACAGAAATACCATAACTGAAATTACAAGGACATACAACAGAAGACAGGTGTTGGAAACTGCAGTCACTTCTCATGTCTTTTGATTATGTCCCACACACCGTATGTCACCCTGTGTGGAGGCTGAGACACACCGCCCTCCGATGTCCCAGCAGCCCTCTGGGAGCAGAAGCCCAAGAGGCTGATGGGTCAGCTGAAACTTCAGCGTTGTAGAGAGCAAGAACTGATTTTTCTTAACTTCATAGATCCGAGATGAATCTGCAGCTCCCAAACTTTATAAAAGACCAGTTAAATGTATCCACACGCTTTGAAAACAATCCTCCTTCCCTCTCTGTTTTTTGCATTGTTTTCAGAAAAAAAAGAACCTGTCTGTACAATTGTTTAATATACTAAGACCTTAATCTTAACTAGGTCTTCTGGCTGTTACATCAATTAGCAGAAACAAGCCTTTAACAGCTGAACTAAACTGATATTGGTGAATGCAAAAAGACTGACAATGTTAAACTTTTTTCCCTTCGATTTGGATTTGAACTCCTAAGGAGGAATATGCTACAAAAACTTCTAGATAAAATTAGGATCATGTGAAAAGGAAGTTTAAATAAAGAAAGTGCAAGGATTAATTTAACTAAAAATGACATCATAGTAATTAAAAAAGAGTATCGGAACACGTGGAATCAAACAGGAGTGTAACAATTTTCCTGTCTCATCTCCAGTCAAGAAAATCTCCTTGCTTAAAACAGAAGCACTTTTTTAAGAAAGCGTGGAAACAGAAAGAACAGAGTTTTTAAAAATGAGAATGCCAGATGTTGAACATAACGTTCTGCTAAATTGTTTTGCCGGATAATGCTGGAAATCACTGACTGAAGAGCCTTACTCCAATAATCTTGTTTCTGGAAGCTACCATTTTTGTTCCAGTGCTTTACTGACTTTCTGAGGTGTTATTAATAATTAAACTTTTCTTTTAAAATTATTCATTAATATTAACTTTGTCTGAAATCTTCCTGGAAGCTAATACTTTTAAAGGAAATAAACCAGTAAAAATACACTAACCACAACAGTTAAACAGTAAAGCATTTAATTCGAGAAAGAAGTTACTTCTTGTAAATTCACTTTCCACTATTCATACTCGGTAATACAGTAATAATGCTGTACAAAATGTGTCTTCAGCCTTCACTTTTTACACCTATGGGGAACTGAAAAGCAATTTACCAACCTGGACTCCTGCTTTGCTTTTAATTTCTCTAAACTAGTAGAAGGTAAAAAAAGATAAGAAAGTAAAATAACGTAGGTGAAACCATCGTGTACAACCCTCAGAAACCTAGCAGGCTAGCAAAGTCTGTTTCACAGCACTTACATGTGAAATGTGAGGAGTAACCATTAGTACCGAATTGGATCCAAACGAGTTGTCTTACAAGAAAAGCCACTTCCCTAGTTCCTGAGTTCCAAGTTATTTCATTCTTACTTTTTAAATCTTTTTTTCTGACTGGCTAGTGCAGCACTGCTCCACACCATGGAACCAAATGCATCATCCTGGCTACGCACATGCACACTCAGATGACCATGCTGGGGCACCTCTGTACCTTATGCAGTGCTTCGGCAGAGGAAACACAAAAGAAAGATTTACAACACCTAGAGTCTCGTTAGTCCAATTCTGCCTAGAGGAAATCCCGAAGAGAAAGAATGCCTGAAATCCCATTTCTTCTGCACACTTAGGTACTACCCACATTACTCCAGCAGTGCTTGGCTGCACATGTCCTTGTGGTTAGAATACTTGCCCAAAAACATGACAGATGACATTCATTTCCCCTTTCAGCTCAAGATGATACAGAAGTACACCTAAGCGCCTGGTAGTATGTGACATTGGGCCAGGGACACTTCTTATCTCCCCTTCTTAGCCACAATGTAGAAAAGAACCTGAGAGTCCTGGGGATGGGGCGAGAAGGAAAGAGGCAGAATAAAGAGGAGGGATTTCCCCGGAGGGAGAAAGCTGGTATCCGCACCAGCATCTATTTATTTTAATTTTGTATTTGAAACCACCAGATACCATACATATGAAGTATTCCCACATAGTCTGCCTTATCAGGACCACCCTCTTTTCCACTCTACTGCACATGAGCTATAAAATTCCATCTTCTACAATCATTCAGTCACTGCCACGTCTCCTCCCCCAGAGCGAACAAAGCTCTGCAAGACATCCTGGGGGCATACTGCTACCCAGATTACACCAAGAATCACACACCAGGGCTTCTGCCATGTTTCAATTTAGTGGGCGGACTGTGTCCTGAGCCTCTTCCTGGCAAAGCTACGTGTTACCTACAGGCTCTATCTGCTCCATTGGAAAAAACAATTAAGTCAGTATTATTCCTAGGTCTTGGTTGGATTAATTTATTAACTTCTGTATCAAATATCTGTGGCATGTTTATTTTACTTTCTTCTTAAAACACTGTATACAAAGTAGTGAAAAAAATGTGTACAGAGTGTACTAAGGAGAACTGGGCTCTTCTCTAACATCACAACAGAAGTTCTGGTCTGCAAATCCCTCTCTAAACTACAAGCAGAAGATGACTCTGTTGCAATACGCGCAGCATTGAATTGTTTAAAGCTGTTCAAGTAAGTCTCACAGCCCTTTTCCTTAGAAACATTTTCTACCCTCAGCTGCCTCAGAAAAACAACAAATGAAGTTGTAATTTGAGTGTAACTTTACCCTGATTCTACAGATATTTTCACCCCATCTCTTAAGAAGATCAAAAAAATGCTATAAAAGATGACAGCTTCCAGCAAATGAGCGCTGTCAGAGGAGTCCAATGGGCTTTCTCATTCTCATTTTGCCAGTAACAGAGTCACTGAGCACTCTCACGTAACACCTCCCTTCAAAAGCCTTCTTTCCAAATGCAGAAACCAAAAGTATAAGCAGTAGCTTTAATGAAAAGCTACTGATAAAATCATAAGGCCTGTCTGTACAGGGTGGCTGATTAGCTGGTCACAACGACCCACTCTGCCATTCCAGCTGAGAAGCAGCAGCTGCTGTCCCTTCTCAATCTGTACAAAACCGCTTCTGAAATGTCTATCATGTTCAATAATATTTTTTTTAATCTTTTCTAAACATAGCTTTGTCAAGATCATTTTCACGTTGAAGGGAAATCCAGTATCAGGTCCATATAGCACAGCACACCAAATCCCTGTCAACCAGCTGCAAAACTCCCAAACACGTATGTGGACTAGGGAAAATCCAAATGCAGCCTTCTGATAATTTATAATACACTTATTGTGTGTTTTGGATTCTGAAACACACTGTAATACCACACAAGACTGCAGCCTCGAGGATTCAACTGTATGGTCAGCTCGGCCAATGCTGTCACCATTTTTAACAGCTTTACCTGGGTTTAACTGCTGCCAGCTGAGGCTAGAAAGAGTAAACACTGTATCATTAGCTTCAGTTGCAGCAGAAATGACTATAGTTCCCCAAATAATGACTACAAATGTTTGTATACCTATGTAAATGATCTGTGTAACTTCAGGCAGACAGTGTGAAAGCAACAGGAACAGTAACCAAATGCACAAGGGGGGATAAGGTAACACTTACAGGGATGAATGAAGGGATTCCTAACAACCTGCAGGCTCCAAGCCTGCTTCTAACAAAGATGACAGATTACAGTAACATAGTGCAGTGCAGGGCACTGGCAGCAGTTCCAAGACTTGTCAGGACAACTGCAAAACTAACACATATCACATGCATCTGTAGTGAAAGGACATCTTCACTGTGACAGGATCTCAGTTAAAGCTAGGAAAGACCAGGGAGACTAAGCAATAATTCAAAACAAGACCTGAAAGTCAGCTCCTACAGGGCAATAATTATGTTTTGGAAGTCTAGGCCTGTTAATCGGTATCAAGACATTTTCACAAGTTTGAGCTGAGATACATCAACACAGTATTTTTTTAAATACTTGTTTTCAAAGTTCTTCACATGTTATCAGCCCATGTCCTTGATGATTACAAATTAATATAGTTCCTTCACATACACACTATGAGATACAGATTATATTGCCTAAGGGCCTGCAATTTCTCATTTTAAATCATTGGCTTGTGCTTTAACTTCTTGAATACACAAACTACTGCTCATGGTTTTTAAAGCCTTCTAAAGCTTTTCTGGGGTGTCAGTATTCTCATTTGCCACTAGAAGTTCTTTCTGTTGAGCTCAGGACTTCAGCTTCAAATCAAGTTACATCAAAATGACATCAACCGAATATTAATCGGGGTAGCATACACATATGTGCGACAAAACCATGCTGTGACTAAAATGTGAAATTCTAATTCATACCAAGCCCCCGAAAGAGTATTCATTTAAGTCCATCCATTAAAAAAAGACAAAAACCTACTGGACATATTGAAATGACTGAATTGTTCACTAAAGAAGTCGTGCACTGTAGAATTATCCTCTTAATAAATCAAAGAGCAAAATGCAAACTATCTGGTTAGTGTAGTTCAAATATGGAGAGTTACACGTTTCTTCCCAGATGCTGATGGCAGGGCTGTGGTTACATGCTACTATTATGCACTACTACATTACTAAAAAACACTCAACCTTTCTGGAGGCTCCGCATTTCCTCGGCCCTGCTGGTTCAGCTGTGGCTGGAATAAAACACACACGTGGCGCAGGGAAGGAACGGAGGTAATCTAACAACCGACAGAACAGTAACAAGAAACTGCCACCTACAACTCTGCAGCAAAAGCATGATGCTGTTGACCTTTGCTTCTAACATACCTCTCTCCAGGTATTCAGATAAAGAAGCGAACATCCACTAGCGACATTACAAACAAAACAGATTATATGGATACAAAGAGAAAGACTCAGACAATGCTGTCGCCCTCAAAGATCTATAGGTACTCCTACATCATCAGGTGAGTTAAATCAATTAAAATCCAAGGGTACATTCTATCCATCAGGGTGCAAAGGGAAGTCAGGTGAGCTTTGATTTTGATTTTTCCTTTGAACAGAAAAATCTTCATTTTAACAGCTGTTTTAATCTTTTCTGAATTTGTATTTCTTATTTAACTTTTAGAAAAAAGCTGGTTTTCACTGGCAGTCAATATATAAAACAATGTCACAAGAGCAGTCTCTAAAATTTTTACCTATTTTTGCTAACCAGAAAGTAGCTCAGATCAATACAATTTTAAAGCAAAAAGAAAGTTAAAAATACATTCATTCAAATTATTCACATATAGATTATTGTATGTGACAGGGGGGTTGGAACCAAATGATCTTTAAGGTCCCTTGCAACCCAAACCATTCTATGGTTCTATGTTCAAAAATTATTATTTCATGTTTTAGCTTTTATGTAGATTTTATTCTTTTAATTTCTTACTATAATTTGTGGCAAGAAGAGTATCAATATTGTACCAGATGACTATACATTTTAAAGAAGGTCAGGACAAATATATTTAATGTGTTGTGTATCTGAAGGGAATGGAAGTTTATCAAGGCATGATTTGCATTTAAAATAGATATATTCAACAGAGATGGGTCATCTGGTAAGACAAAACTGAACTGTTTTTAGTGAACATGTCTTTCAAGATTTTAGAGTAAGTAGATTTTGCCCTTCAGCTGCTTTTTACTTATAGATTAAGACAGAAAATAGTTTCTCCATCATTGTTTTTCAGCTCTTTATGAAGCAATTATAAGACTAAATCAACTGAATACACATAAATGAGGAAATATGCTCTTTACCTGCAGGAGGGACAACTACCGTCATAATTCAATTCAATACATACACACTAATTCCAGCAGTGTACGAGGTGATTTCCACAAGATGGTTCATTCGAATACTTTAAGATGTCAGAAACAACCTTGTATTGCTTAATATTATCTTTATTAAAATTAGATTTATTCAAATTGAAACAGGGCATGACATTGATTTGCAATAATTTTAAGTAGGTACATTTTAAAATAAAAGGAGGAATTTAAATGAACAATCTCTTTTCTTCTTTTTTAAACTATCAACTGTTAACCACTCATCACTGAACATTACAAGTTTATTTATAGGATGAACCATGCAAATACCTAATAAAGCACAGTAATATTGCTGGCAGTATTCAGGCCTTTATATAATGTTTACAAGCATAATTAATCTTCACAATAACCTTGTAATGTTGGTAGGGAGTAAAGTATTCATTATTCTTTACTTCGCATATGGGAAAACTGAAACAGAGAGATTAATTTAAGAACAAAAATGCAAGTGTATGTCCCCCAAATGTAAAGTCAAGGCCTAAGCAAAAAAAGACTAATTTTAAAGGCACTAAAATCAATAAAAACAGATGGGGCTCTGAGCTTGTGAAAACAAGTTTTCTCCAGGAGTATAACATTAGACATTTGACAGTCTGGGCTAACATTTTTATTACATTTTATTTTAAAAATTTTGTTACATTATTTTCCATAATTAATGAAATGGGTGTCCAGTTCTGTATCAAGATCAACCAGGTCCTGTTACAGCTTCTAGCCCACAAGCTTACCTACCTTTTTATAATAATTAATTTCAATTAAGAATGCACGCTAGTTCTTCAGCTATATAAACACAGAGAGGCCTTTATTTAATACTACAAAGAATGAAGAATCATACACTGAATCAATGCAACCTCCATCAGAATTAGTGTGACCAAGTGCCAGCCTGGGCCCACTTTCCCTTTGGTTTTAGCACAAAGCAGGACAAAGGTGGCTCCAAACTTAGATGGAGAGAATACCTTCCTGCATGGATTTCCATTATACAGAAGTAGAGAGACTACTATTGCCTCCTTCAGCTATTCTGATTATTCCCCACAGGAAAATGGACTATATATACTACGCCGTATCAGTTCAAGGTAAATAACTTCCTTGCAGGACATTGTTACCTTTAATTTGGTTTCACTTTCCTTGGGGGCACAGCATTTTTTTCCAATATAATTCTTAACCAGTGAACAAACTTTCTCTCAGCTGATACCTTACACATATATGCTGATTTTTCGGAAGAAAAGCTGATATTGCTTTGGGTCAGAACTTTTGCTGAGACTTTTGCTTTATTTCATCCCCACAAGCAAAAAGTTTGTGAAAATAATTACAAAAGACACACATCTCAGTGGGTGCTGACTAGGGAGCAATGAAAGGAAATACATTCCAACATGCAGCTGACATATGTGAGCACACGCAAATGAAAAATACACGTACTCGCCCAGAGCTGGCCTGGTCTTTGTTCCTGGGCTGGAACAGATTCCTGCCAGGGACTCAAAATCCAACGAGAGAAGATGGTGCAGTAGCAGAAAGATAACACAAGGTGGTGGTCACTGAACCGCGGAGGAAAAGAAAGGGAACGGAAAGCCTGACTGGGGAAGGCCATGAAATGGGGATGTTGGCTCCAACCGTGGTATCTGACTGTCGTGCAGGGGATGCTCTAATGGAAAGCACTCCCTCTGAATCCAAGCCAAAAACTTAAAAGCATCGCCACAGCTGCCTGCATTGTGTTAATTTAGGTTTCAAAAGGGGAGGAAAAAAATCCAGAACTACCCCCTGGCTCAGTTCACAAACTGCACTAGTTTTCCCGATTATGCTTGGAAGCTCCCACAAACACACAAGGTAGCTAACCAGACACATACCCACAAACGCACATGAATACTACCTGGGGAGAATCCCTTTGGGAAAGGGTAGGTGCTGTACACCTGGAATTCCAAACACTGACTGCTAACTTAAAACTGATGTGGGTCAAAAGGCTTTACAAATAAAAGCAGCAAAATTAAACCCCCAATAAGAAAAATCCCCATAAAGAACAGGAAGCAAAAAAGCGAGAAATAAACCAATTACATTAATGGTGTGATTGAAGAGGTTATTAGAGGCAAACACGTTCCCTTCAGAAGAGGGAAACTCACCCATAGCAAACCAATAGTGGGAAGTATCAATTATGACAGGTGAAATGAAAGATGGAAATAAGGAGACATGAGAGGAAATAAGGAGACATGAGAGACAATAACAGACCTATAACAGCAATAACAAGAGCTCTTGAAATGCATCAAAACAGGAAGCCACCAGTCTGCCAGGCTGCCAAAGAACCCATGGACAGCTAAGGTGAAAAATTTGCAAAGAAAACAAAACTATGTCTTTGTATCAGGTCTTCTTCACAGAAGATGAATATATGCCTGTAACTTCAAAGAGATGATGTTGGAATCAAGATGGTAAAATTATAGGATAAATAGTCACTGAGAATACATATAAAGTATCTTGAAAGTATGAAGGAAGTCAACATGAAGGACTTGAGCAAGTGACAGAAACAGGCATTTTATATACATCAGCATATTAAAATGTAAACACGGTAACTATCTTAAAGATGCAAAAAGAAACCCTAGAAATTACAGCTGAACCAGCTTCACTTCAATGCAAGGCACTTTAAATGCTTACCAGAGACAATCCAGCCAGCAATGACATAGCAAAATCAATTGATAAATGTATTTGAAATTAAAAAGCTGGAAAGTTTCTTTGGAAATCTCAGTTTTATACAATGTGAAAAGTTGTTTTTAAAAAAGCAAAGCAAAGGAGATGTAATACACAAATGATAGTATACAAATTATCAGTGGGTCTAGGATCATGAATATGCATATATCTTACCTAATTCTGTTCTCAGAAACAGCCAGAATATATTAATTCAGTAAAAGACAACACAAGTAAGTAAAAGGCTTAGAAAGATTTACATGTGAGGAAAAACAAAATTAGGCTTGTGTAGTAATTGATTCAGAGAAGTGAGTGACTAAATGATACAGAAAAAACAAAGACATCTTAGTCCTTTTAAAATTGAAGACCAAAGAAATTTTATAAAAAATGAAGGTAAATAATTTCAATTGGAAATAAACTATTTTTTAAAATAACTTATTTCCCCTTTTCTCCTCCAAAAGACAGAAAATCTAATTCTTCCTCAAGGGTTAAGGTGCCAAATAAATTACAATCTCATAGCATATTTTAATAAAGTAGGAAAGTTAGCTACATGATCTCAATTTGTAACAATATTTTACCTATCTCCTTATCAGGAATATTCGAAACAGCAGACCAGGTCAAGATGTAATGCAAAATTCTATACTGCTTAGTTATACACCAGCCTGGTTAGAATAATCTTACCATAAAAGAATTCCTAACGTAAAAATTTAAGATTTTTTAAATATTTCTGAAGCTTTCCAGAGTTACAGAGTAAAGGAGTTGGGATTACTGGAAAGGTGAGAGGCTGAAAGGAACTGACATTTATTTGAAATCAAATCAATTGGTAAAACTCCTTCTTCTGAATAGTGGAACAATTTACTTAGGCTCTATGCCCTTGCGTGTTATGCAGACATGTAGCCAGAAATCACCTCCACGCGGAATGAAAGCCTGCCTTTATAATTCCCTCATGTGACTTATGAATGGAATTGCACTAGTATTTAAAAAGGTGATTTTAAGGTAATACCACCGCATGTGTTTAAAATGTCAATTAAAAAATAAGGACAAAAAGCAAAGCATGAAAAGGTTGGAAGCTGTGACAGACTTACTTTAATACACAGCCAAGATTTGTGCGACGTTCAATCTCACCTAACGTTATCATTTCAGATGGCATTCAGGACATGCAAACAAGCCCTACTACCTTATCATGTTTGATTCATGCAAAAATTTGCTAAAAACTGTTAGAGTTTCCTGATAGGAAAGTACTATACCATTCAAAACTACTCAAAATACTGAAAAAGTGATTTGGTCCATTTATTTAATTTCTTCAGAATGTGAAAATGCATTGCTTTAAAAAATAAAATTCTTAGTGTATATATACAAACAATCATCATGGGTATCTGATGTGCTACAGCCAAGCACAGTACTTTAGCTACCAGCTTTCCCGATTATAAATAGGCTGCCAATCCGGGTAGCAGTAGCAGCAGCAGCTGTCTCTCATCATTCCACTTTCTCCCTCCATTTCCAGTAGATTTCTAACATAATACAGTGATTTCTGTGTATTTTCTCCACTCTCAGTAATAGGTATGACAGGCACAAGCACAAATACATTTGTTTTTACGATTATTCACAATGAATGCAATTCTATACTAACCTGTTACTGTTACCTGATCCACGTATGTATACAAGCTAACTGGCCTGGACACTTGCATTGTCTGTTATAAATGTTTAGTATTATAATTCAGTTTAGTTTAGTATTATAATTCAGAAAAACATCTAAACTGCCTGTCCTACTAAACGCTGGGAAATAATATATGCACCTGAACACCAAAGCCTGCAGCAATAACCACAAGATACAGTCCAGTCTGTGCCCCTAACACGCAAGCAACACAAACCGTCCAACTCATTGAGGTGCTTACTCAAATACCAACATAATTAAAAGCAAGTTCAGAAGCCTGTCAGCTCATTTTTAAACTGCATATGAACTAAAAATCGAAATTATAATTAAACCCAACTTGTTTTTGTGTTATGTGTAGAAATGCTATAAAAAATACTTTATAATAATTACTATTCTGGAGCGAATATATAAAGGATGACTCTCAGAGTACAATTCCCATTACAAAAATGCAAGAAGTGATGTCTGGTATTTGCAACACATTAAGTCTTGACACCGTTCCCACTCGAACACTTTTACTTTCTGTCCTTAAAGTATTTTCTCTTGACTATAGAAAAATTACTTTGTCAGGTAAGTACTAGTTCTATCTCTTCCTGTTGGCAAAACTGTATGTTCAGATACCACTATACCTGTACAAGTAGTAGTGGTACTTTTAAAGATGAAGTACACAAGTGAAAATGTTCTTGAAGGGCTGTTAATGGTTGTAATGCCCCGAGTAACTAGGAATGGGTTCACAATTCTTCTACACGTTCCTTGGCCAGAAAAGTTCAAAGTCCAGTTGGTTTAGTGGCTATTTCCAGCAAAGACACATAATTTCATTCCAATACACACATATGGTATTACACAGCTTGTATTTGAGGATTTTCAGTGGGATCAATTAAAGACTACCTTTCCTGCTGCATACTTCCTCTAAAATATTGACATCAACACGTACAATGCACCCACTGGTGCTTAAAGTTCAAGAAAGCTGGAAGCAGATGCTCTCAGCAAAAGACATCAAGCTGTGGAACACTGACATTGATCAGGGTTAATCTGTATCTTCCTTCTTTTAGAGCAACACAAGACAGATCAGTGTGCTTCAGGTTTTTTCAGACAGTATCCTACACCTAAAGCCAAAACAGCGTTGTACTAAGCATAGTATAGCACACAAACAATGTACTAGTTTTTTTCCAGACAGCTTGGGCTCCAACAGATACCACCTTGTAATTCTGCCTATATGCCTTTTAGAAGTTACTTTTCCCCAACTCCTACATCTATGTTCCAGTCCTCTACAGATGAGAACTTGAGGCCACTTTGCCCCAGTATGAGCATGTAAAACATTTGAAGTATTTGATTAGCTGAGGTGCAGAACATGTAACTGCTGCTGGTAACATCTTAAACTATTCTAGACATTTTTGCAAAAGGGTATCTGTGCCTAGAGCACTTAAAGGGAGTTGGTAATACAAGCAGCACAGTTTATAGATACAGCAACAAAACTTACAGAAGGAGGAATAATAAACAGGAAAGATTTTAAAAAAATAAAATAGATGCAACTCAGTTTCATAAAAGCATAAAAGTGTGTTCTTAAATGTGGCCAAGATAAGCACTTCTACAGATCAGTCCTGGGAGGTCATAGGATGTATAGATGGTAACATGGAAGACGACATGGAAGCAACTGCTCAAGAAGTGACAGATGGATGTGTGGGAACATTAAAGAAGTGGAGTGAGTGGGGGAGAGACAGGAAACTCAACAAGGGAGTGTAAGTAAAGAAGGGCAGAATTATACAGAACTTTGAAATTACTGAGAGGAGCTCAAATCTGATGCAAATATGGGTGGTGAACAGTAGGGGGAATACAAAAATAAGAGTGACAATTAAATCAGCAAGTAGGAAGGATTATTTTAACAGCTACATGTTAGGAAGTTAAAGAAGGCTCTATTCCTTCTGTCACAATAGACATGCCTAGAACAGAGCTGTAGATAGTGCAGTGGTTAAGACATGGCATGAAACAAGGCTTGCCCACAAGGATTAAAAAAAAAAAGCATGTCTTAAAATGCTAAGAAAGCAAGCACCAGATTTATAGCTGACCTAGATGACTACAACCAATGGAATGAACATGCTAAAAAAAAATCTAAAAATTGCACACCTGAACAATATAGAAATTGAAGACTGTAATGTCGGCAGCAGAAAAAGCACAATGGTCCAAACGACTACAAAGTCCATTTTTCATTTGCAGAAGATGAGCAGGCACTTCAAAGTCTGCACCTTCACCAAAGTCAGCAAGTCCTAATTTTGGCGATTTATTCCATGGCTCCTCTCAAATATTAAATGGACAAAACCAGGTTGACTACAAATAAAATATATTTGAGAGATAACTAAGACCTACAAAAAGCAATTAACAATTTAAAAAATCCCCACTATTAAAAGCAATTTTGCTTGAATAGCAATTCCTGTATGTGCAACACATAATATATTAGATTCAATAAAGCTGATCAGAAACATAAATTATCTTTACACAACTAGGATGTACCACAAAAGATGGCAAAACATATAGCAAATAATGTTGTTTCATAAATTGCCTAGTTTAACTACCCTTAGTGTTGTTAATGGTGTGAGAGCAGGACCAACAAAACAACTTAAGAACACACCCACTCCTACTAAGAGCCTGCATTTTTAATTAATGAAAGAACTACACTACATAGTTAATTCCTGCCTTCCATGTATCTTAAATCAGGTCATAAATAATTTTAAAATATTCATGAGGGTCTGTGGTTGCTGTAGTGATTATAAGTGTTATGAACACTGTCACCTTTCTAGTATTCACTATTTTTGAGTAAGCTATCAATATACTTCACAATGACTGCTGGGAATACTGTCATGAAGGCTGCTTTGCACAGGCTGTCTGTGGCTGGAGCATGTTTCTGGGTTCTCTGGCCTGTTTCCACTTCAAGGTCTATCATTACATTTTCTCTGACAATGGAGGTAAATTTACTGTTTAAAACATGAAGGGAGACTTAGAGTTCAATAATCTTATTTCTTAGTGACATTATTCAGAAAACACAGGAGTCTACGGTGAAAGGCTTGATTCTGTACCAATTCAAGTGAACATAAAATGTATTGATTTTAACTGATGAGTATCAAGCCTGGAGAGGGGCTGGAATAAGCTACACATTGTACAAAATAATTAGCAATACCCACAGATACTCTTTGATACATTGCTTAATTAATGTAATATAAATATTCTGGTCCATTTAGATCTGACTTTTTGTAAGTTATAAAGTTAAATAAAAGTTTTGTAAACTTTTATTGTTAAATACTGCTCAATCCATCCATGCAGAATTTATTTTATAAGAATTATGTGTTTCTACTTTACACTGTTGGATAATTTTGATCTTACCTTTTTATCTCCTGTCATTTTACCCAACCTGCTTTTGAAAGCAGGAAGACTTTTGTTGAGACATTGCATTTATTTTTGGTCCAGAATTTCTTCTTGTAAACTGAAGTTAAGACAACTGTTTTTAACAAGAAAAAACAGGCCGTCCTTTTGTAAAATTAGTTCAGGTAAATTTCTGCAGTAGCAATATAGAAAGACATCCTTACAATTGATTGGAAGTGAATGGTCAATAGTACCAATGACACCAGGGCAGTAGAGGGAGAGTAATACAACGATGCTTGTGGCAACTAACTCCTCCTCCATTGTGACACTTGTATAGTGTATTTAGCTTTCCTGTTGTATACACCCAACAGGTAAACAGGTCAGGCTTTCAATCAAAAAAACTTTTGAGTATAATTTTCTGTGCCATTTTTATTCTGATGTTCATGAGTGGTCTGAATACACTGGAATTTCCTGAACGAATCGTCTAAGTTGATGCGCAAGTCAGTCATTCTGTGTACTGCACCTATTTACCTGCTGCTTTCCAAATTTAGTTTAGGAAAAATAAACCAGTCGGGTAGAGCAGAAGATAACTCTGTTCCTCAAGCACGCCTGTTCACAATCTGACATCTTGCTGTAAGTAATAACTTACTAGTATGAGTCTGAGACACAATACAGGACTGAACTGGTGTAGTCTTAGCACATGATATGTTCCCTCCCTCTACTCACATGGCGGTAACTTGCAACAGAGAAGTACATTGGCTACCTTAAGGCAGAGTCCTACCTGTACAGCTGCCACTCGCTCTTCTTTCTTTTTCTGTCCTTCTGACACAAAATGATAAGAGTACCCTCTCATTAGCAAATAATTAAAATCTGCAACT
This sequence comes from Aegotheles bennettii, assembly GCA_013398125.1. NCBI lineage: Eukaryota > Metazoa > Chordata > Aves > Caprimulgiformes > Aegothelidae > Aegotheles > Aegotheles bennettii. The sequence continues at coordinate 62,360 of VZRW01006250.1, read as the reverse complement.
AAATTTCCATTGTCTTCTAGGAGTTTCTCTCAAAGCAAAGGAAAACCATCACTAAAGAGAAACAGACAAACCTAAAATGAAGAGCCACTGGAGGATATAAAAATCTGGATATTTTTCTGAAGAAGCGCGAAACTTTTTAAATAAGATTAAGTAAATATGTCAGAGTGAAGATTACTGGGAGTAGATCTAACTATTTTCTTCCTTACCACACACAGCAAAATCCTTTCCCTTCATAGCAAAACGAAGCATGAAAGTATGTTCCAGATTCACATGTGAAATTACTGAACACTAAGACCTTGTCCTAAATAGATGTTTATATCGGTAGGCTCATCTACACAGATGGTTCTCCACCTACACACATCTAGATGGTGTCCAGACACTGTGGCATTGTACCAAACCAATGGCATTATAACAGAATTTGCCCTTCCTTATGTATCAGCAATCGAAATAGGTTACACTACTATTTTGTCCATATTGCTTATGAGGCAATTTAATACTTCAAAGCACCACACAAACATTAACAATTTGATCTGGAGAGTCTTTTATAAGTTATTCTACAGAAGCAAATTCTACAAAGTAGAAATTTTATGTTCTACAGCTCTACATGTTGGAACAATTTCTGCACTTTCATTTCATTCACTAGGGAATAAAATCTTCATTTATGTGACTTCCAGCATAATTACTTCTGAATGAATTAGTTAAAGTGAATAAGAAAACAGCAGAACAAGGCAAACGATGTCCATACCACAATACACTGTTTTTTCCCATTTGCAGCCTTCTTCATACAGCTGTGAACACGCTCTCTCCTCTCCATGGGGTGGGGGGGCTGTCAAGGTATCCAAGTTTCAGCTGAATACATCTACAGACAAACACTGCCACGTAATTCCTCAGTTTCGATATCGCATTACATACACACAATGAAAACTGCCAAAAGATTCATTTTTAAAGAAACCGACCCATTTTCAAAAATCAGCAGGTTTTTGTTCCAGGTGAAATATGAATATTTATATTTAAAAGTGATGATGCCAGAAGCAAACATTCCCAACAGGATTACTGATGTTAGCATTTAGCTTCAGCATCCTGAAGGACAATCCTCTAATAACCTTCCTAGCCCTCAGAACTATAAATTGTAGGCTGTGTAGCTACATGTGAAGAAAACAATGAAAAATTAATCTTTATTAGAACCTTAAAACCTAAAAAAAATTAATTATTTATATCAGGCCATTTAATAATTGAATTTGCAGTAAATCAAGGGAACTTGGGCAAGTTTGGGTTTGTGGTTAACAGCTTTAAACCTGTTTCTACCTTTACCATACATTAACAAAGCTTTCTCATTGGGCACTATGGTTCAGGCCAGCATAAACTTATCACAAAGACACTGAAATCCAGTTCAAACCTGAGATCAGTTGCTCAAGGATAGATTGATTCTGACAACTCTTAACACAGCATACTGTATTAAGCTGAGAAACATTACATCCTACCCAAATCTGCACAAAAGAACCTTATATCACAACATTCTCTCTATCTAGATTCTTTATATTCAACAGAAAGTAAAACTGTTTGCTAGTCTTTGATCAGCCTTCTTTGAACTGACCATCCTGCTGCAAGGAGCTTCATCGAAGCCTAAAACCCCACAGTTTAATACCGAGGCATATTTGTTTTCAAAGTATGCACCATCAAAATGTTGCATCTTACAATGTTTAAATTACACTTAGCTTAGACTGGTTTTGTGAAGACAGGAGCAGGGATCCTGCAGAAGCTCTCTTGCTTCCCTTCCTTAAATACACTATTTAAGCAATGCCACTCCACAGCACTTGCACAAAAATTACTGCCTAATGAAAAAGCTTTTATTGCCTTGTGCATGCTTTCCCTTGGAAGACCAGAATATATCTGAATGTTTTTTCACACACAGGAAGGATTTAAAAAACACAATCCTAAAAAAGAAATCTTTTGAAAACTTTGAAGACACCCTGGGGCAATGCTTATACATAGGTACATTCTATACAAACAGTGGGGTTGCTTCCATGCCCACGTGTAGTAACACATTGCTTATGTTTAACAGTAATGTAGATCTTTGCATAATCTAGGTAGTTTGTAAACAGAAATTAATGTATCTTCAGTTACGTAGTCACTTGATGAAATACTCTCAGCAGTGTTTAATTCAGGGATCTGGCACAGAGAAGCAAAAGGCTTTTGTAAGCACATCCAGTGAATGACAGGAAAGTAGGAATTAGAATTCAAAACAGTTCCTAACTTTCAGGCTATGATTTATCTTTTTTTACCTACTCACTGAACAGAATGTGCTGCAAAAGTGTTCAGTGAAGAGAGAATATGGTGAAATAGTAAGGGGAAAACACAGACAGTAAACATCTTTTTTTCCCTCTTTTGATAAACTTCACAATGAAGATGACCAAAACTTAGTCCCCATTGTCCCCCTTGCTTTCATGAGTACCCTCTCTGTTCCCTCCTCCTCCCAAGCAACTGAAAGTCATTCTTGTGAGCAGCTGGGATGCTTTAGGGTGAACAACGTTAAGTCTAATTCAAGTGTAATTAAACTTTAAACCAGCCTTTCGGGGACTGCAGTTAAACAGAAAGCCGTCTATTTCCCTTTGTACTTTTATCATTTCAACACTGTTACAAGTCAAGCTTCCAAATGTGAGTATCCCTGCTCTGAAGGTTGTCCGTGTTACAGAGCATCCATGTGCCCTCTCCACACAGCCACAGGATGCTGATATGCCCCCCTTCACAGCAGCTGTAGGAATACCTCCTGGCTCTTTTTACTCCAACTCTTTACACTCCTTCTCAATCAGCTGTGCAAAATCTGGAAGCATTTGCATACAGAATAAAGCATGTAAGTTACAGAGAAACATCAGATCTACAGTGTTCTTTAGTGTGCATCCTTAACTAGACTGGCATCTATAAGCCAGCTCATAGTTAAGGAAAATTCACATCTGAATCCACATCTCCAGTGAGCAACCTAGTCAAGAATTAAGTTATGTCACATAAGCAAGGACTGTAACAGGACTCAGAATAAACTTTTAAGTTCAAGGGTCAGCCCACATCTAGGTCATACTTGTGTATGCAGTCCCTATAGCCAAAGGCACGCAAAGGAACTGATACAATCAGCAGCCATGACTGCCCAGCATGAATGATTAGGTAGTCCCACTATCACCACAGCAGAGACCAAAGGGAAAGTTTTTGGTGGTAGTCTGAAGAAGGCTAAAAGTCACATCTCAAGCTGAACATAAGAAATGCTGTAATTTCTACACCACCACATCCCTGAAGGTGAGATAAGAACCTTGCATATTATCACTACAGTTTGCTAGAATGACTGGAGTCCAAATTGAAGCTGATGTGTGAGTAGGGACAGACTTGCTCCATCCGAGTAGCTGTCTTCTCACAGGTAACAAACTACCTACAGTTTGCTGATAGGATTTCAGGCTCTAGCACAGGTTGCTTTTGTGTTGTATGCATTAAGCGGTGTATCTTTCTCAGTTTTAGAACTTGCCTACCCTTCCAGATCCAGGGTGGAAAGAAACTATAAAAAGTCATCAGAAAACTATCACAATGCAATGACTACATCATTATTCAGAAGTAGCTGATGAAAAAGGTAAGTGTAGAAAATACTGCCCATGATTAATACAGACTCCTAGCTGCAGCAGCAAAGCTGAGCTTCAAACCATGCCAAATTCAGTGAAAGTTTGGTGTGTGCATTTGTATAGAAGCTTGTATAGAAATGAGTGTGAAAAAACTGCTGAGAACAAGCTGGGTTAATTCTGCAAGAAAAATACACACCAAAGGAACAATTTTATTTCTCTTGCATTAAATTTCATAGGCAGCTTTGCTGTTGTGAAGTTTTACTGATTTTCCAGAGTTTGCATCTTGTCTTGTTTTAGGATTGCATACATCTGTGTTTTAAGAGCACAAGTCAGCCCTTTAACAGTTACTTGTATGAGATTATGTAGTTACTCAAGAGTTTTCAGATGCTTCAAATACTGGTGAAATTTCTAGGTTATTTATGTTAACATCTATTATTATGTGTTCCTAAAGTAACACTTTCAAAACAAACTAGTTGTTACCATACAATGGAAAGCTGTGCCTTTCGGTAGTTTCCCATTGTAACTGAAATCCCCCATTTCTGCAAGCTTCAGCTAGCATTCAGCATGACAGATTATGAAGCCACATGCTACCCCATCATCTTTCTCTGTGTTTCTTGGAGACTTTCTCTCTCTCTCTGCATATGCCTGCGCAAGAGTGTATGTTCTTTGGTCAATTCACACACATCACTGAACAACAAGAGCACGTATCTAGGCCCACAGCAGGGGGATTAATTAACTGTACAAGGGACAGAGCTAGCTCTAGAGCTATGTTTTACATGTATACGGAGAACAAACAGAGCTGACAATCAAGGGAAAATGCAGTAAGCTTTGCACTCCTCACTTCCTCATAAAAACATATTAATTTAAAAAACCAAACCACAAAAAAAACAAGTTTAGCAGCAGCTCTAGACTAGACTTGCCTAAGAAAGATCTCATCTCAAATACTGATGCTGAAACACTCAGTTTAAGACTCTTTCCAGAGTGGAATAAGACCTTGCAGGTGGACAAATGAAAATATTTATCCCCTTGTCATACCTCCTGCTCAGATCTACCGCAGTTAATAATGGTTGGATGCACACGAGAAAAGCACTGGTTGCTTACTTTCATATTAAGAGTTAGCAGACAACACAGTAACAAAAACCGTCTGCATACAGTACTGCTCATCTTGGTGTTAGTGCCAGCAGAGCTGCAGCAACGTTAGTGCCCTGGAAGAGTTTAGAAAAAAACCCAGTGTTTCAAATTTTCCTAAAATGCTGCAGCAGAGGGAGTTTTCCAGCTCAGAAAAATAAATTGTCAAATATATGAGTGAACTTACTAAGACTGATGGCATACGCATTGAGTTCAGACAGAGATACTAAGAAAACTATTGTTAAACTCCTATTCAAATAATTCAAGTCCAGGCCATCAATCCCTTTTGGGAGACTGGTATCACTCTGTATTCATGAAGTACACACGTGCTTTGAGCAGAAGGTTGCTAGACAACCTCTGGAGCTCCCTTTGTACCTGCAGTTTTTCATTCACCATACCCCATCAAAATACCAATTATGGTATGAGCTCTGAATCCACATTACAGAAATAAAACTTGTATTATATGCTCTTGAGTGTACCCCATGCCTGAACTTCTCCATCTTTTTCACTTTTCTGTGCCATAACAATCTTATTTCTTATCATTGAGGCATAATTTGCTTCTAAGAAGCATCCTGTAGTAATTTGTCTGTCTCTCTAGAGTTGAACTATATACTGTATTAATAAACAGTGCACTTTGAGGGGGGCAGAATATAACAAATGTAAGCTATGGTCAAAGGACATTTCCTGCTTCATCCTCTGCCTACTGTCAGCGAGTGTCTGAGCGTTTCTCACACTTTAGACTGTGAAAATCTAGGTTGACAATAGGAGATGACAATTTTCTTGGAGTTTCTTTTTTCATTGTAGTGGTTGTGGTAGCTTGGTGGCAGAGGTGGGAGTTTTTTGTTTGATTTTAAGCTCCATTATGTTGGTCTTTGTCATTCACAATTCCTTTCTGGCTGATCTGGCTGCTGGTTTGTCCAGAAAGAACCTGACTGCATTGACACATCAGTGAAAAATTGTTGAGCAGCATGTTGAAGTTTCAAAGATGTCTTTCCTCTCAGACATCTTTGCCCATCACCCTGTCACCGCATAAATCGATGATGATGATGATGGGGGAGATTTTTAGGGGGCAGAGAATAACCACAACAAAATAATAAAAAAGTAAAAATCAGAGACTGCCTTACTTGGAGAGAGCAGAAAATCTCTTAAAAGCCTGCCCCAAATGGTAATTATTTTTTTTCAAACCCACACCTGTGGTCAGCTAAATCAAAATGTCTGCTTTCTTATGCTTTAGCATTCTTTGAGTTCCTTTAGCATTTTTTTTGATGATCAAGTGATAAATGTCTTAGTCAAAAGTAACTGCTATGTATTGATCGAAAATATAAAGATGCCCTACAGCATTACACTGAAGTTACCCTCTAGAATTCTTGATTCTGAAAGTGATTTTGTGTAAGTCATACTGCTGGCCTTCTGTTTCAGACTCAGCTACTCTTTGAGATACGAGTGCAGAAAAGTTGCCTTTTTTAGTAACTCAATCCCTACATACATTTAAGGTCTAAAAACCAAATGACAAAAAATACCCAAACAAATAATTTTACTATTTTTTATTTGTGTTGAATCAAGTCTGCAGCAGTTAGAAAAAAAACCCTTGTTTATATTTCAATTAATGTATATAAAAAAAAAAAATCAACTCAACACTTTTTAACCAAGTTCCAAATACTGGACAAATTCTCACTGCAGCTATGCCTGTGTAAGACCACTGAAAACAAAGGCATCTGTGGAAAATTCTCATTGTTTTCAATAGAGTGTAGGGGTTTCCTCTTTTTTCCTAATTGGGTAGCAGGATCGAGGATGCCCACAGCTGGACTATCATTTGGGTCTGATTTTCTGTTGTCTCTGTTGTCCAACCTCAAAGCCAGAGGTTAACACAAAAACAAAACTGCATGGGATTTCAAAGACATCACTGCTCATCTGTTTGGTCCTAGTGTACATGATCTATTTTGAAATACTCAGAACTTGCAGTGTAAGTTCTCAGGCAGAATTTAAAAGCTCTGTCCCCAACTAATGCAGTTCGTAATTTCCTAAACAAAGATCATAATGCTTTAGAATTCAGGTTGCTCTCTAACAGTTTCCAAAAAAACTCCTCAGCTATTCTTCCTATGTACAACTCAAGTTGTATTAATTCAGTTCTTCAAAGAACACTCAAGAACCATTTTAGATTTCTTTTTGTGCTTCTTTTTTATACTTCTTGTGTTAGGTTATACTGAAAATAGTATGAATGGTGACAAACAAAATGCAAAACTTTAACAGAAATTTTTCATGTGCAACTCTAACAATCTCCATCCTCTATCCTTAAATCCCAGTCATTCTGGTGTACTGTCACATAGAATCATAGAATGGTTTGGGCTGCTATGAGGTCAACATGTTGTTTCTGCTTCATGCGTAGGGCTACTGCGTGGATTTAGCTATTCCAGTGAGAGAAGCAAGATCAACACAGCTTGCTTTCCTTTCTGCTGTTCGGGAGCTGCAAGTACTTTTGCCATAAATACACCCCTGAAACAGGAGACTACAAAGACCAAGATTTGGTTCAAAGCTGCGGTTACACAGCTGTTTAGTCCAGAATAAATTTAGGCAGCTGTCAAAGCGAAAGCCCTTTCACCTTTCCTTTGTTTCAGCCCTTCCTTTCTGCCACTTCCCCTATGCCAAAAGCAGATTTCATTTGACTGCACACAAACCAAGTCAGAAAACTGGATCATGCTCTAAAACTAGCACATCTGAGTCTTCAGCTAGACAACTTTTTGACTCCAGTTACTGCACAGCAACATGAGCGTGAATCCTGGCACAAAAGAGGGGCAGAAGTAAGCAGTTAGACCAGGCAGAAAGGCAGGTCACTACTTTCACAGCAGCAGTCTAATTTGAAGCTTAATCAAAGTGGCCATATAATCACAACCTGCAAAACCACAAGTTATGGGATCCTGTTATTAGACATGGTTAGAGGAAAATTTAACTTTATAGAAATTTATACAACTAATTTTCAAACTATTAGGCAGGGAGGAAGGAGGCAAGGGCTCTGTTTTCACTGATTTACTGGCTACCCCAGCCAGCCCAAGGGAGCACAGACACTCTATCCTGTCAGTACAATTATACAAAAAAAACAAAAAACAAAAAGAAAATACCACCCACCCCCCTGCATGCCTCAGACTGGGGTTAAATTTAAGTCCATAACCCATTTTTCTTCTCATACATAAGTTCATGAGAGATTATGTGACCAATTAGTCAAACCTTGTCTCTTCAAGGAACAGACTTCAACTCGGGAGAATATTTAATATGGTTTGAGACATGTAACTAAACACAGAGAAACCCTGAGTACCATAGGTGCTAAGACAGACTTTTTGTCTCAGCATTTTCTAGTCTTAATCAGCATATTGCATGAGCAGATCATTAATATTTTAAAGGCAAATAGAGGATGTAATGAAATTTTGGAGACATCTGACCCACTAAAATATTTTTGAAAGCTAAGGCTCAAAATGACCGTGTGTCAGTTAAGTGGGTCTCCTTCTAACTCAGGAGAGGTCAGAAGGAAAGGTATCTGCTAACTGCCATAATACACATATTGTTTAACAAATACGTTCCTGAATAGAAAAATTACATATACACTTTAAAAGCTAGCAGAACAGCCACCATTGAAAGATATAAATAAGTGAACTATGAAGGTGAAGGAGAAGGAGATTCTATCACCTGCAAGGCTTCGCATGATCAGCAATTTTCATTCAAGCAACTTTTGAATAATTTGGAACCCACAAAGATTATTCTTGGAGTAAGTACATCATGTTTAATTCCACATAGCTAAATCCAAATGATGTAAAATCTATTATGAAATGATGGAATAAAAAAATGTGTACATCACTTAATACAGCGGAATGAGATAAGCAGGATAAAGAAGAAAGGGCTAAAGCTGTTTATTTACCCTTTACTTTCTAAAACTGCTACACAGATTACTTAATACACACTGTATACTAGCGTCAGTGCTTTGAGAGCATGCCTGATTATCACAAAGTATGTACAAGCCTAATAAATACTTTTCTTATGAAGGAATTTAGTTTAAAGGTAGCATTTATATTCAAAACTAAAAAACAGAATAAAAGCAATGCAGTATTTCAAGTTCTAAACTTTCTTCTTGAACATGAGGGCAGTAACTGTCTCTTACTATTCAAATACAAATCCCAGCATATTATACATGGAGTTAAACCTAGTGCTGCCACATTGCAGAACAAGGTGATGTTACCACATAAAAATAAGCAGGTACATTGTACTAGTGTTCCATGTAGCGCCACACCCCTGCTGATACAGGGCTGTCCGACTTAACACTTTGATTATTGCCTGTATTCTTGTTAGAAAAATTAAGGTTTAGGGATACAGCACCTGATAAATTTTTATATTACCATAAAGCACTCTTGTAATGCAAAGGATAAAACCGATGCATTTGGCATTTACTACAAAAATAAACACACACAAAACTGTTAGCTGTGTTACTACCTGGTTTGTCCAGGAAAAGTGCATGGTAGAGCATCAGTAAGGTAAACCCAGCCAGCACAGCTGTTTATAAAAACATTTCGTTCTTTATTGTGATTGACATTACATCTAGCAATTTTTGGTGACCTCAGAAAAAATATTCTGCTTGCAGATCCATCCAGCTTGCAGGTGGCTTGCGCAACAGACCATTTTGCTTGCCTGCAGTTGGCGTGTCTGCTTGACTTCTTGCAGCGCCTCCACGTTTGCATTCCAAGTGTCAATTTCTGTGGGTTCTTGAGTTCTCTTTATAGTTCTCCATATAAGTGGGATACAAAGGCCTTCAGATTACTAAACTAAGAAGAATAATAGCAGTAAGGCTAAAAATTAAAATGTCTTCATGCTTTAACTGGACTCTAGTCATAGAATTCCTTGGATTTTAAAATCTGAATTGACACTCACCGAGGGCCTGACCCTATGCTCCTGTTAACAGGAGATGCACCTAGCTCTGAACTCCATGGTGCAGAGAATATTCAAGTATCCAAAGCGATCCATAAATTCATAGCAGCTCCACAAGACACAATATCATATTGATATCATAACTAAAAATCCTCTCAAAAAGATCTTTCCATTAACAGATCAAAACTGAATTTGTAGTATCTGCATTTGTCATCTAACTGTATTGTATTCTGCTCAAAAATTAAGACATTTGCAGAAATTTCATTCCTGGCTGTTGAAAAACTCAGACAAAAGCTATGCAACTACATGAATGCATTTAAAAGTAACTTGGAAGAAAGTATCAAGTCTTTCGCCAGTTTTCCATAAAAAACCCTGTTATAAACTCCAAATCTATTTTGTGATAGTCATATCTAGGTGAATACTTAAAGAAAATTAACACACACTAAGTTACATTTAAAGACAAAATCTTTCAAATAACTTCTGTATCTATAGATATAAAATATGAGACTATTTGCTTTTGAAAAGCCTATGATCTGATTAAAATTAATTTTCTCTACTTCAGCACCAAAACCCTTTACACACAGTAACTTCTGAAGTTCCTAAAGCTATGTTAAAAGCAGATCTACAACCAATTTTTGTCCCAAATGGCAGGACCTTGATAGGTAACCAAACAATACGGTAGAAGTTCAAAAGAAGGGAATAATATTCAGTTCTCTAAACAGTACAATTACAGCTTCCCTACTGAGGGCCATTTTCTCCATAAGATATTTAAAGCACCAGTCCTGGTAGCAAAAGAAATTCTAGCATTTAGACAGAGCAAGATGTTGCTGCTTTTCATCCATTTGAAGTGGACAATTTTGACGCAGTAAAGCATCCCAATAACTCACTCCTAAAGAGTCTCACTGTATTGAAGAAACACCTACCAAACCAGCCTTCAAGTGCAGGATTCCTGTATATTGCAGAAGACAAGATGCTGAGAAAGTAGTTCTTACATGGCAGGTAGAACTGGATCTTGGACAGCCAGTACGTCATTAACTCAAGACATTGAAAAGCTTCTTCTGTTCCCAAGCTTCAGACAGAGAACACAGTGCCTTTAAGCCACACAATTTTAACTGCCTGGTGGACAAATGTTAGGAGCTTAGTGTTCTGGACTGCTGTAAAACTCCCAAATTCCCCCAAATTATTTACTCTGAGAATGGGATATTTGTTTCTTGAGATACATGACAAAATTTAGAATGAGTTGGGAGAATTTGAGAATGTAGTTTTGTCCAAGCTGATTGTTGAAGCAGTTGTTACTGGCCCAAAGATGTGTGGGGAGCTTTGACACTAGAAAGCTGCTAACAAACAGGCACTTCCACACCTCTCTGGATTGGCCGCAACTCCAATAGACAAAGCACTGCTCTATAAAGCTGCCATACTAGAATGAAAATGAAGCAATTTATAAAGAGAGTGCATGGATATGGAGCAAGACTCCACAGACTTGAATACTGCCAAGTATTTGAATTTTCAGAAGTCTAAAATAAAAGGATAACCACTCTCTGTTCTGCAAGACATTAAGCAGCTCTAAAGCATATGTCTCCAAAATTCACATCACATATTAGAGTTCCTATTTAACTTTTCTCTGTTTTCAAAGGAAACATAAGGTAAACAAGTTCTGCCTTCTATAAACAGTACAAACACCATCACTGAGGTTTTACTTACTGGATAAGGAAAAAGCTGGCTCATTTCTCAGGAAACAGGGAATGAACTCACAGGAATTAACTGAAGCCTGATCTTCCTACAAGATTTCTGCAGCCAGTGGAGTGAAGGGTGGGCCTCACAAAGGCAGCACAGAATGGTAAGAATTAGGTTCCCTTGTCTGAATCACCCCCTGGGAAGTACTCTCTCCACCTCTCTAGTGATCCCTCTAGTAATTCAAACTTCATTCCAGCAAAATGTCTGTCAGAATTCTGCATTCTCCACTGCCTAAATCTACTTGTAATGTTACATAAGGGGGAGAACTTGAGAAAGACCATTGCACATCAATACCAGTTTTGACAGACTTAGCATGAAGGAGGAAATAAGAAAAGTTCAGAGAATAATGGACCTAATTAAAACAAAAACCACACCAAGAAAACCTATATGCTGTCTGGCCTCCACCACCACCTATCTTCCCTGACACGTGCTCAGGTGTCTCTGCTAACTCGTTTTTGCAATGCAACAGCAGGGGAAAAGTTGCTCTAAAGACATTATTTACTTTCTGGAGTTTCTGAAAGTCAGAACAAGTGTTTAAAAAGTTAAGGCAGAAATTAATACAATACTGGAAGAAACTGACTATATACAACGCCCACAAATAGTAGAATTCACATAGACTCGACCCACATTTGAAAATAAAACACTCAATTATTTCTGTGGACAGAAAACGTATACCAGGTTATAATTTCAGTGAACAGAGATGTTTCCTAAGGATGAAGACTGCATTCTCTCCCTACAACAGTGTCAATATAGAAAAGAAAGCACTGAGATTTAGTGAAATTCCATCAAGGGCATTCTTACCCTTGTAATCCTTAAGGTTTGTTGTCTTTAAGCTCTTCTATGCCCAAGCCTATCACAGTCTCCACAATAAAATGAGGAAAAAAACCTCACAGCGACTAGAGCATTAAGGGCAGGTAATATTTATTCAAATATAAAAGTCAAACCCTAAAATAAATTTCTATAAAAACTGTACATGCATTTGGCCCTCTCATTCTTCCTTAGTATGCCATCTCTCTAAATCATTTCCAGAAAGGCATATTTCCTCTTTATTTATCCAGTATCCACCACGAAGGAACCCCAGTCCACCTGTAAAGGCCAGTACAATTAACACAAACCAATTCCAAACTGGCAATATGGAAGCAATGTAATATATCACATTCAGCTTGGTCCTTTTCAAAAATGAGCACGAGGAGTTGAACTGGGTTGTTCCACAATCCACTAGGAGGGTGTAACTCATAAACCGTATCCGGGAAAATACCACCTAATGTTGACTATCCTAGTCAGTCTCGTTCATGGCATAACACCATTAAACAAGATAATATTTAGTAGTAAAAATCTTTTATCCCATTCAGTAACTCACAGCGCAAAAAGCATGTTCTCAGGAAGTGGCTTGTTTTCAAATCAAGTACCAGGCAGCAGAGAACAAACAGCAAAGGCAAGTTTTTGCCTGTATTCTAAGAATTCGACACACTGTCTCTTTTCTCCCTTCCAAAATTCAACACAGTTTTCAGAAGAGCTGAGGACCAAACAACTTCAATAGGAACTAAAGATCCATAAGGCAGATCTTGGATTTGATTCCCACCCTAACACTGACACACTTATAAGAAATCAAAATACTGTTTCTGTGGCTGTGAGGTTGTTTCACTGAGGCATGCAAAACAGAGCAGAATGGGCTATTTTAATCTGTTTTCACTTATAAAAATTCATTAGTAGATTTAATCCCTTTTCCCAGTCTCTAACTAAGATGCCTTTAAGGGTGGCATACAAAACATCCTAAATCCCAGTCATCGTAATCTGATGTTTCGCCTGTCTTTCCTCCAAGTATAAAAGGAAAAGGGAATAGTAGGTCTTGAAATAACTACTGATGTGTGAGGTTCTCCAGCAAGTCAAAACATGCAAAAGCACCTAATAACCAACTCTCACCATCAGTAGGGGATTTTCAAGGAGACACTGTAGTTTAACTGCCCATTTTCTATCTACAATGTTGATTTTCAAGCAGAGCAGGCTATTTTGGAGTTATGTCCTGGCTTACGTGAAGATGAAAGATGTATCCAACTAGGCTCAATTAAAAAAGTTCTCCAGCTGCACCCAAATCTGGCTTAAATACAGCACGAACTCAAAAATTTAAAGTTGAGCCAGAAAAATCAGTGCTAAAGGTGTGGAGGGTTTTTTCTTCTTTTTAATGATATCACGAAATGGTCACTTGCATTTCCTAAATTAAAAAGTTACTCCAGTGCTAACGTATATTAGATGCACAAAAATTAAATTCACAAACCAATTGTGAGAAGTCTAGGTGGAGTTACATTAAGTGAAGAATGGGAAATCCAAGTTTAGATGCCAGTATGGGTTTAATCATGATTTAAGTATTACAAAAGGTCTGAGAAAGCTTAGCAATATTTCAGTCATATGCAAATGATTGTAACATCAGTTTTACAAAACAGTTCAGGGCAAAAGAGGCAGCAGGGAGAGATACATGCACTCTGCCTATCTACAATCATCTGTACAACATTCAGAATTTGCTTCAGCCAGTATATCTTGATAATATGGAAGATGATAACTTAATGAGAAGTCATTATATTCACATTTTCACAGAATATTTGGATGCACATTAAATAAATACCAAAGACTAAAACGGCAAGCTCACGCAGATTTCTCAAACAAACATTCACCTTTCTAAACAGGTGCTGTTCACACTGATCAGAGGGTTCCAAAGGGTCTGACAATTTACAGAGGCAGTTAACTTACTCCTCCTTACGTCTAGATAGACCAGTATCTTTTTGACAGGAAAAATGAGTGGCTACTTCAAACCATTTAAGACAGGAATCTACCAATTATCAATCAGGGGAGGAAGTAGAGCCAAGTGTATCACTACAGGGTTTTGTTATTAAAACCAAACTCTGGGAAAGTGTAAATTTTTTTTTCATATATTTTAAGACTGCTTTATAAATGGTTGGCATAAATGGATGATTGCAGTTGCATGGAAATTAGCATATCTTTATCATTCATGCCATTTAGTTAAAGATGGGTGTTTAGTAATAGGTACGGTTCCAGACAAACAACTGGAACTGAAATTAAGCACCACCTGCCTCGAGTTATGAGTTAGTACACGCTCATATGGCGTATTTGCACACTTCCTCCATTACTGACAGAGTAGCTGGCATTTTAATATGCCCTTGATAGCTCTTGGGAAAAGGAGGGATTAGAAACTCCAGACAAAACTAGGAGAAATGAGAAGTGAATTACTTCATTACTTTTTTCCAGATTTTGAGCCCTAAAGTTCTCATGATATTCATTAGGTGTATCTACAACATAGAGGCATATCTTGCCTACCTTCTTACGCAGAAGCACTTCAAAGTGCTCTTTCCCAACTTCCGTCCTGCTCTCTTAGTTTTCTTGCATTTAACTTTACTTTCATCAAAACACTGCCTTTCATCGTTACAGAAAATGATGGAACATGTTTTGGGTACAACTTTCTGATAATGCGTTCAAAAAGCCTCCATAAAAATTCACCTCTACTATGGATGACAAGCGTTCAAGAGGAACAGTCTCACAGGATGAATTTATGCATATTGCCAATCTTTTCATTACTTAGTTATGGTACCTGTAATAAATATAGCAACATTAATGCTAAAACCTATTCCTGACTGTTTTTGAAGACTAAAATAACAAGTTTCCTTTCTCAGTCTAAACCACACATTTATATTTATTCAACTATACAAAACTGTGGTTAAAGTAAACTATCATTCTTAAAATTCCCCCCAAATCCCCTTTCCCATTACTTCCTATTTAGTGGCAAGGTTAAAAGGAGTCTAATCCTGAACATCCAGGATTTTGAATAATCTCAGCCACCTCAATTTGTTGTAAATCTTAAAGACAAGCAAAAGTCACTAGATTTGCGTATTCATAGTAACAGAGATAAGCTCACTTTTATAGTGTGCATTTTTTCTGACGATATTCTACAGTTTCAACTACTCTTCACTGTAAAATATGTTAACCTTTTTCCCCCCACGAAAAATAAAACCGTAAGTATCCCTGTGCTAACAACTGTTTTTGAGTACTTTTTCCCACAAGTGTATGCAGCTCTTCAGAAATCAAAGTAACAATGGGATCCACTTTTTTCTTTCCACATCAAGAGCAAATGCATTAGAATACAAGCCTAGTTTTCACAAGACAGTTTTCTTGAAGATTCAACAAATTTCACTGCAACTACAGTAAAAAGCATTTTCATTTTATTTTCAAATATAAGGTAAAGAGCCATGTGATTTCTTTCATATATGCTTATCACCATCACCTTTTTACCATAAGGTCAAAAGACTGTTCCTGTAAGCTTTCTTCCACATTTAAGACAGAATGTTGCTCCAGATTTTCCAAGAAATTGTGGTAAGGACAGATACAGAAATCTCTCTGTATTTGACATGATAGTGCTAAGAAGCACATTTGCTGCCCACTTCTTTCTTTACATTTCTTTAGTCATGTAAGTATGACCTCTTCCTTGTCACTGGAAAAAAGTACTATTATGATACATACTGAACGATGATCTATCTGCAAGAACATATTATAATTTTTTCATTAACTATGGAGGGAAAGAAGCAGAAAAAAAGGTGTTACTTCAAAATTACATCCTTCCTGTTCCTTTACGTCAGCCCTGCTCTACCTCAGTCTTTCACTAATGTCACTGGCAACAATCTCCATCCCGCCTCCCCAAAATAAAAAAAATACACACTGGTAAACCTTCCTGTGGAATAATTAAAGAATACATACTTTATGTTTTTTATTGTAAGGAATATATTTAATACAGATAAAACCTGAGTAGTGATAGGTAATTGTGGGTTAAAGTGTACAAAACAGAATGACAAAGGAAGACACTATCCTAAAATACAAAAGAGTGCTAAGGCTACAACTCTCTTACAAAGATGTGAAAACATAATAAAGAAAACAGTGCTACACAGCAACAGATCAATTCCTATTTACAACCCAAGCTTAGATTTGGCAATTAAAACTGTTTTGCAAAAAATTACTTTTGACTTCTCTTTATTGAAGAGAGGGATGGAGGAAGAAAGAGGAAACCAGTTTTAAAACCAATTCATTCAGGGTTTCCAAACTGCAGCACTCACATTTATTGCTGAGGAACAAGACTGTTAAACTGAATTCACCTTATTGCCCCCAGATTAGAAAAATAAGGTAAGCACAGTTTAGAACTCCGTAGTAATAACAAAGAGACTAGCAGAGGAAAATAATAAACTGAAGGATTCATGTTTACTGCCCTTTAAATGCAAATTATCTTCAGGTAAGTTTTTTCTCTTTTTTAAGTTTTTCTTCCATATAATACAATCAACATGCATTGCTCTGTCATCTCTCAGGTGAAACAAATCAAAGCATTTATTTTCACCTCTTTCACATTTTCAAAAAACCCCATATGAATATATGACATACCTTATGCTGTAATAGTTTAACCCAGCATCAGCTAACAAATTTATTTAGGCTAAGTCTACATGCTGCACAGCCTACTTGCTTTCTTTTTGTACTTTGCCCAATCTCTTCAATTTCATAAACTTCTGAACAGAGCTGTCACTAATTCTCAGCAAGAAACCTAAGCTACTATGAATCACTGCAGCGACTGGCAGCAAGTGTCAGCACTACTCTCACAATGCTTCAGAAATAGAGAGAAATCCTAAAGCAACTAAAACCTTTTAGCTAACCTACCACTGACTTGGTTCTTGCACAAGTCTTTTTTAGTTTCTTATTTAATGAAGTTGCATGAAAAAGGTTACATTAGGCTCACACAGTATTTCAGAAGCCAGAAATTATTTCAGTATCCTGCATCTCTAACACCAGGGTCCCAGCTCCATGCCATTGTCTCAGGGTAGGGACACCACACAGGCTGGAACTTTAGTTTTTCACACTTCATTAAAAGCTTATCAAACAGTGCCAATTATGCCTCCCACAACTGTCCACAGTGGAGTCAGGCACTCAGAGTATATTCACCGGACATCCAGACTACTTATTTGGCTCCAAACAACAGCAAAGATAACAAATGTTGCACTCCTCCTTAAGAAATACACTGCACAATGTAAAGCATTTATTTACTATGCAGAACTGCATATTTCTCCATGCTGTGCGAAAATTAAATTGTTGGACAATATTCTCCCCATAAAACAATTGGTAATAATTATTTTTCCTAAAGAGAAATGAAAGTGAGAAAAGAAAAAAGGGCTCTGTTGTAGTCTCTAAAATGCTGCTCAACTCTGCATTATTAAGCCACAGATGTCTATACAACAGATTCCTATAAATAAGAGGGAGTGAGTTATTTCTCTGCAGTGGGAATTTGTGGGTTTTTTTCCTAGAACTCACATTTGCCATGACCACAACATTTTACCAGCCATAATACTTTAACAACTCTATCATCTGGGACACTGCAGCTCTGTAGTCCAGTATATTTACAAAATACTTAAACTTCAAAGTCCAAAATATCTAAACTTCAACAGAGAAGTCCATTGTTCTGCTGATAATCAAAACCATAAAAATAAAAAGGAGGAAACTTGACCGTGAATTCATATTGACTGTATTTGCTGTGTGGTTGAAGTGAAGTCAGCAACTTATTTTTCAAAGTCGTTTGGAAACTTAGCTTGTGTTCATCCACCTCATGGAACAAGTGCGCTTCAGCACTTTGAGATGTAATTTTCAGGAGAAAAGATACAATGGCATTTCTGGCAACGGGTAATTTAAAATAGATGTTAGTATAGACCACTGTAACATAACTTTGAAGAATTATGAATCCAAGTTTAGAAGTTACAGTAAGATATACTTACTTCTTTCTTACCTTCCACTGGCTATCTCACTGTCTGTCCCTGCTGATTGGTAGTCCATGTGACTTGCTTTGTGGCATCAAGACAAGCTAATTTTGAAATTACCAAGGGCTTCTAGAGTTTACCAGAGAATTCTGAAGCTGCTTGCTGAGAGACATAGCCACATGCAGAGGCTCATGCTGGTTTTAAAGAATAAATCATCTTCAAGAGAGGCATGCCATCACACCAGCAGAACCTCAGTTTTTGAGTTAGTATTCTCTTTAAAAAAATAATTTTCTTACATGTTTCTTTCACACTCACTGCTCCACTACCAAAACAAACTATAATCTTCTCAGTAAATAAAGTTTCTAGTTAAATGTTAAATCACAATCTGCCCATTTCCTTAGGAAAGGCAATCCTCAAAACAGAACACACACAGTTAATAACAGGTGAGTGCAGGCAGCTGGATGTGACACTGATGCATAACTATGTTCTTGGCTATGCACAAGTTCTAAATTATTTCCCCCTCCAAAGGTGTTATCTATGGACCTAATTTGGTCCTGGTATTAAACCAATAGCAATACAATTAAGAGACTGCTCAGAGTCAGTTTAGGGTTTGTTTTTTTGGTTGGTTTCTTTTGGGGGCAGAGAGTGTGTGAGGTTTTTGGTGTATGTTGTTGTTTTGTTTTTTTAAAAAACAAAAGCAAGAACAAGTTTTGTAGAGATCTCAGTGTTACTTATTTTTCTCCTAGTTACCCACGATATCCATCTTCAAGTTCCACAAGCTTTCTATTAACCATTCAGTTGTAATTATTACTCATATTTTAGACCTGTCAGAATTCCTACCAAATGGCAAATGTAAGACAATTGTGGTTTAATCTATTGTGGTAAGAACACACAACTAATTTCCAAATTATCTGTTAGGTATCCATAACTGACATAAATTTGGTTGCTCTGGACACAAATAAAAATTGCAGCACACTCATCCAGGTGTACAGTGTGGATCAACTAAGATAAAATCTGAAGATTTGCTTAAATCATAATGGTCTGGTTTAGAATAAGTTTCAAGGTAATAAGAAAAGAAGTGACCAAATTAATTCATTTTCTCACCTCCCTTAATATAAAACATTAGTTTTAACACAAGAAAAATTGATATAGCTTCCACCGATTACACTGGCTGCTTGTTTGATAGACACACAGTAACTTATCCCATCTTTCGTTGAGAAATCAAATAAAATTTCAAAATGTCTTGTTGCACACATATATTTTTGCACTTAAAAATCTAGCAGCTCTCTTAGAAGCTGGGAAAAAAGACATCTTCAGAACAGAGTGTTAAAAAAATACATATCTGCTTCCCTACCTGTTTCTCACTCAGAGCTGTGATTTTGGCTTGAAGTTCATGAAGCTGTTTCTTCAAATCAGCGTTCTGATTAGAAAGAAAAAATATCTGTGAGAAAGATATTCCATTTGTTAACATAGAGTAGTAGCAGGAAGGTGATTTGTTTTTCTGTTTTGTTTTTTTGGTTTTTGTTTGTTTGTTTTGGGGGGGGTTGTTGTTTTGGGGGGGTTTTTTGTTTGGTTGGGGTTTTTTTTCTTTTTTTTTTGGTTGGTTTGTTTGGGGTTTTTTGTGTGGTATACTACAAATACAGCACTACTGGATGTACAGCCAATAAAATTCAAAAGGCTCAACAAAGCCACTGAGTGCAACAATAATCAGAGGGCCTTTCTAGCACTCAGAAAGACAATCCAGTTTGGAATGAAGATTTCATTAAGACATCCATTAGTGCTTACTGCATTATAAAGCACATTTGTACATTTCATCAAGCTTACAAACTAAACAAGAAATCTTTGTTAATATGTAACTTATTGTATACAACAGTACGCTATGCTGTAATCTAAAGCATTTTCACCTATGCTACTCCTGCAAAGACATTATCATACATTTGACTGCGTAGAGCATCACTAAATGTATCTATCAAATCTTAATTGACACACATCAAATGAAGGCAAACATATCTAAGTCTTCATTTCCATGTACATTTATGCCTTAGACTGTATTGAAGAGAATTACATTTGCCTTAGCACTTCATTCATAGCAGCACTTTGCTTACAATAGCACTTTCTTAAGTTTAAGATTTGAAAGTCATAAGCACCACTATAAAGATGCAGTCAGAAAACGAATTTTACCGGGACTGTTTCTTTCTTACTGAAAATAAAATTAAAAAAAGTTGTCCTCAGTTTAAAGCCTGTGAAGCTTCCCTATTTTTATATTTCTCCATACAATTTTGAAATGCATTACAATCTCAGCTCGAAGGTAGTCTTCTCCAATACACACATAACTCTTGCAAAACCAGATATTGACCTGTCATCCTCCCTTCTTCTAGATTCCACTTAATAACCTGGGATAAAAATGCATTAAAAGCATTGGAAGCAGGGACTAGATTTACTCTTCCTGGCTCCAGGAACTTTGCATGGCTGCTTGCAGCACGGCCTGGCTTTTAGCAGACTTGAACTGAAACCAAACTGCTCTGCAGGCTAATCGTTAGCAGACCTGCTCAGCGAGTAAGAGTAGCAGACCATCCCCAAATTCTATCAGAATTAGGAAGTTCCAGAAAGCAGATTTTCCAATACCACCCTACTGCCTGCTCATCCCTCCACATCAGGGGTCTAACTACTTGACTGTTACAAAAAGTTGTCTTCCCACTCTGTTGAGCTCAGAAAATTACAGGGCATTTAGTAATGTATGGGGATGGAAGCACTTCATAGCAAGCCTCAAGTGAGCTGGCTTTATCCCTCTACTCAACATTTCAGACTGGTTAGAGAACTCCACGGAAATCCCCATTCAGCACACTTGGGTGCTTAACTGCTGCACAAGACAACCCAGTCTCCCTGCACAGTCATTGGGAAAGGGATTACTTCTGCTGTCTACACATGGCGTCTAGTCATCCAACTTCAATAGCTCTGAAACATGCAAAGGCCAAGTGCCCACTCTTTGGACCCTACAGTGCTGAAGTTGGATACCTAAAACGGGCAATATGAACACAGCCTTCAGCTACTTATTTGGACAAAACTTCCTAGATGGAATATCCTACCTCTTCTCGTACAACATTCTGATACTCAAAAAACAAAAAAGCAAATTCTAGTAATGGCAGATTTTATAAAGAGCAGTTTCCAATAGAATCAGAAACTTACTGCATGCTTGAACTGCAGCATAGCTCACAAGAGCTGCCTGATTTACTCTATTAAGAATATGAGGTGAAAGGCTCCATAAAGGCAAGAGTTTTGGTTTTGTTTTAAACTATCCAACAGTCATTCTTTAAAGACTTGTTCATAATAGTTTTCTTCTAAATACTATGTTAGCAAGGAAGAATGTGATCAAGAAATATCTAAAATTCTCAAGCTTCATGCACTGTTATTGCCCATATTTTAGAGAGTAAATAATGCAATATAAAAATAAATAATTACCTGTGGATCTTGCTTCATTTGGGCAACCAATTTCTAGAAAGAAAAAAGATGCAACAATACAATGAATATTTTCATTATGGATCTTGTGAAACAGTTTCAAATTCTACGTTTCTGAAGAACCTTTGTAAAAGTAAAACATTCAGTTTACAGCATTTCAATATCAAGGCCTGGAATCCAGTATTATAAAATTTCCAAATCCTTTCTTATTAATATAGTAAAACTTCTGCACTAAGCCACCACTTTTGCTTCTTCTCCTAAACAGCTCTTGAAAAAGTGATGTCTTTTAAGGACAATTTAAGCCAGCTCGGTAAGATAATCCAATATCTGTGTCTCCTCTAGAACTGCTGCCTTCTGTGCTTGCACTCACAGGAAACACAAATCACAGATAACTGCTGCAGGCACAAAAGTTGTTTGTATATTTAAGAGCAGAATGTTTCAAGCACTAAGGGTCTGTCTGTGTGTTGGCTTGGCTGGTACCATGTGGAAGATCCATGTTCAGAAGTATCTTTGCCACTCGCCCTCAGAGCGAGATTGAGATCACTGTAGAAGAGATGCCCTCCACATCCAAGGGAAAGCAGTCAGACAGTTACTGTTCACTCTTCTTCCTCTTTCACTTCCTTCAGGCAGCTGCAGGAGAATGCTATCTGCTGCTAAGCAAGGAAAAACTTACCAGGCTGTCACCAAAGAAAATCTGAGGGAAGAGGCAACGTAAACCAAAAATTCCCAATTTCTTTTTTAGTTACAGTCAAGTTTATTCATCATATTGACATGCCCCTTCCACACATGCAAAGGACAATGTGAAGTCCATACTTTCTTCCCCATTTGCTCATCAGAATCAGGAAAAGGCGTGAGAAACAGAAACACAAATCAAGCAAGAAAAGTAAGTGTTTCATTCCACCTGCATTGATACCACTGAGAGAATTCAAACTTTGTCAACTAGCTCTCTTTAAAAGTTTATTTCATTTCACATCCTAAAGATGGTATTTAAAAAAAAAAAGCATCACACAGATAATTATGTGTCAGAATACATGTTTACTTGCATTTTCATTCTAGTACTAGACAATAGCAAACAGAGGCATCAGCACCATGTCTATACTGGACAAAGAGTGTAACTTCCATCTTTCAGAAATTTACATCTCTGATGTCTTCAAAGATTATCTCTTGGTTTAATAGCTAGCAACACACTTTTCTTCCATTAATCTGCCTTAATTATTTTTTAAACTCCGAAAAACACTCAAGATTCTGTGACAATAAGTTGCAAAGTTAAACTACAGGACTCTTATGTAAAAGGACCTACTTTTTCTTTTGAATTTTCCTCCTGATAATGCAAGCATGAGGGGCAAATAAGATTATGAAAAAACAGCTTGACTTGAGTCAAGAGGAGTTGGAAGTTGGACTTGATGGGTCCCTTCCAAGTCAAGATATTCTACGATTTTATGACTGTTTCTCTATTTATCTTATTCCTACATTTCTTCTACACCACATATTTCCCCATCAGTCATCGCTTCTTCAGATTGAAAGTCTTCTCATGCATGATTCCCTCCATTGCTTTGTTCACTCTTAGCACTCTTCCCTGTACTTCTCTAGTTAGTCTCTATCACCTGGAGACAAAAAGTTTAAAACTGCATGCAACATTTAAGTACTCTGTACTACAAGAACTCCTTCTGCAGTGCTAATAGGTAATTCACAGCCTGCTATTGCAGATGTAAAACTGGGACTGTTTTTCCAAAGTGCATCACTTGGCATTTATCTACACTGAGTATTATTGTTTCATCGCGCCGCCATTCAATACCGTGGCAGCTAAGGTGCTATGTTACCCTTCTGCTTACATGTTTAGCTTATTTTTCCTCAGTGTTTCCTGCCACACCATTTTGACAAAAACCAAATCTGTTAGTTTTTATACAAAGTGCTTGTACAGACTCATCATCAGACAACACGGTCAGTAACTGTAAACTGTAAAGTATTGCTGAATTTATGGATCACACAATACGGCATCATTAAGATAGTTTAAAACCTACTGATCCTTTTGCTATTAAATGAGAGAAGAAAAAGGATGTTTTAGGTCTTTCCGTACATCAGCTCAAGAAGTCATCCTTGATGGATGACTCCATGAAGCCAAACCCTTCTGTGAGAATAGCTGAAGATAACTCCTTTAACCGCTCTTGTGATCAGAACTATGAAGAGCAGATTGTTTCAAAATAACCTTAATTAAGTCAACACAGTAGCAGAATGGACTACTTAGATTTGATGCAACTCTTCTCAGGACAAGCAATATAGCTTTGACATGGAAGTTATTTGAATATTCGAGTTGTACTCTGATATGGCGAGTTACCTGATCAGACTTTGTTTATGGAGAATTCTTCAATGACTGAAACAAAAGAAGTAGCTTTTTCTAAATATCTAAACACCTCCTTTGGGTCCTTACTGGTAGGTTAAGGTACACTTTGCCAAAGCAGGAGCATCAAGGCCTCAGACAGAGTTCTGGCGATAAACTTGAGTAGGCAGGAAACAAGAAGCTATTCCACAAACAAAAACGCAGTCACAGTGAGCATCACCTTCTACAGCTACGTAAGCAGTCACAAGTGACACGCTGCATCAGGAAGTGGGGAGGCTTTGCTCACAGGGCAAAGCTGAGCTCTGTACGGTCATGATAGACACCGATCCACTGCTTACAAAGGGATGAAAAACTATGACTGTATGAGTGTTGGCAAGCTTTTTTAAAGACTCCTCAGAAAAAGAAATACATAGATAAGAAAAAGATGACAAGTGAGACAGTTCTCCACAAATCCTGAGCGCTGCCAAAAGAAGGGGCATATTGTACCCCTAAATTACAAAATTCAAAGATATACAATCCACTTGTGCCAAACCCAGTTTCATTTTTATCAGTGGCCATTTAATGACCACAGCAGTAATCACTCATGCAGTTCAAGGAAAGTTTACTGGAGCACCCAACATGTTGCTGCAAGCGTTATTACCCATTGTAAACATTTAGACTTGTTCTTAGCCTTAATTATGGGAATATATAGTATCTTGAAGAAAAAAAAAGATAGTGGCTTGTCTAGTTTCACCACCTAAAAAGCAAATTTAATTAAAGTTGATTTCAATGCAGAGCTCACTTTTAGTGAGAACTGGGCAAAGCTAAGGCAAACAGGGTCAAAAAACCTTGAGTCACTAAAAACCAAACAAACAAACAAGTCTTTTTGGATATTTTCCAGTCTTCATCCCTGTTCATCTTTGTCACTCTGAGTAGATGTTAAAGATTAATCAAAATACACAGTCTCAAAACTTTTGATTAGCTTAGGCATAAAGGGAAATAAAAGATACACGTAAGAGGTAAATGCTGTTATAGAAACACAATTACAACTAGCATTTTGATCACCATACAGCAGATAATATTGAGTACTCACTGGCCTTAAACAGTTTAACACCTGCAGCAAAATGCCAGGGGTAATTTCTGAACTTCTTCCCCCCAAAACCAAAACTTCATTGAAGTTTTGAATGCAAGAGCCTTGGAGTTTGTGAGGGGAGCAGAATACTTGTCTATAGTTCTGGAAATTCATTTCTAGCTTTTTGAAGTTTTTATCCCTAGCTGAAAGTTGTACTTTGATGAAGCAGACATAGCTTCATTTTACTAATCCACCCACATTCAAGTTCTCGCACTATGCTCATCACTGCAGCAATTACTGAACAAGTCATCAAGTAATTCAGAAACATTTTCCAAATTTTGTATTTCTTTTATCCATAGTCTAACAGTTGTGAGTTTCAAATATCCAACAGAAATCTTTGGCGAACTGTCTTTAGAAAAGGTCTCATTGATAAATTTAGCACTTCAAGTTGGCAGCTACTCTGTGTTTATGGCTGCAACAAGTTTGTTCTAAGAATTAGTATGCATATGTCCTCTTACATTTGCTAAATTAGGCTTTATGATTATTATTTTTAATATTTCTCATTTGTATTGGAATGGAATGACAAACTGCAACTCTACTGTCATACAGTATCGGACAGGCTACCAGTAAAAGGACCCAAAATGTAAAGTTTGAGCCCAAGCAC
Source organism: Aegotheles bennettii (assembly GCA_013398125.1). Lineage (NCBI taxonomy): Eukaryota > Metazoa > Chordata > Aves > Caprimulgiformes > Aegothelidae > Aegotheles > Aegotheles bennettii. Next base: position 36,691 of record VZRW01006250.1, on the reverse strand, counting down.
TACTCAGTTTTGGTTACGAAAACTATACAGTTACAAGTAACTATAATTATTAAAGTAGAAGACACTTCGAAACAAGCACCGGATGAGACTACGCAGACTATGCAGCACTACACACATTTTATTTGAGAATTCCTCCACCATATTCTTCCATTGCTAACTGAAAACTGAAGTTGGTTTCAGAACATTAGAAAAACCTTTCAAACTAGAGTTGCTGAATGTAAGAGTTTTCAGAATGTTTTTCACTGCTACAAAATATTAAAAAAAAGTCCCCACCCACTGCCTCATATGCAGATTTCTCACATTTGCTAAAAAAACAACAGGTGGTGGGGTCAAAATGCAGAATATAAAATCGTAAAGTAGTTTCAAGCCTGTAAAACAATTACTAATATAGTTGTAGTGCTATCACTTACTGCTACGATTAGTAGTAATACTACCAGCAACATTAATGTTGCTATTGTTTAAAAGTATAAAGCAAGAAAGAATACAAGTCACCTGGTGAACCTGAATTTCCACTTTCAGAGCCTCCTGTAGAGTCTGCAGCTCCATTCTCTACCTTCTCCACTTTCTCTAGAAGTGTCTTTGCTGATTCCAGTGCCTTTAGTTTCTGGTTTCCTCTTCAACACCAGTACTATAGAGAAATAAAGGTTTTGTTTTGGTTAGTGAAGGAGATAAGTCAATTTGAAAAAAGATTAACAAGGCAGGAATTCAGTAGCAAACTACATTCAACTGCAGCTTTCTAGCCTAAACACAAACAATATTTGAACACAAATCTACAGGCTGTACTAAATGCCTGCCTTGGAGCCGTTTAGCCAAATTTGTTACTTCCCACATATCCCAAAGTTGACATACTTGTCTCTTATCTTAGTTTGCAGGCAGCTATTTCCTACCAATATCTTATTGCAGTTGCATATTAAATTAGAAAATTTAACTACCAAGAATGTTTTAAAAATCTGCGTAGACAAGAAAATATTCTGGAGACTAAAATTCTGCAACCCAAACAGCAGTGACTTGTTAAAAAGCATGTACTGCATTAACACACTTTCATGATACTATAGAGCTGCTCTTAGATGGGATGGTCTGCATGCAATTTGACAGAACATTAATATATTAATAACCCACTGCCTAAAGTTTGTGCTGAGTTAGTCAGTTCAGTTGAAACCTATTTTGAAGGAACACAAGGCTGATATAAATCAGCACAAGACTTATTCAAAACCATTAATTTTAAAATCTTTTACTTCTGCTGGAATTCTACTTGTAGAACAGGAGTACGAATTTACTATCTTTACTTGTACTAGAAACAAATTAATCCCCCCAACCTCTGACACAGAAAAGCATTATCAGCCATATTTCTAAATGCCTTAAAAGTTGAACGAGACTTTTGTTCAGAAATATGTTAAAAGTATTAGCTTGTGAAAAAACAGAATTAAGATTCCTGTCTCTATCCCATATGCTCAAATCACAATGGAATCTGTGTAAAAACTGGATGAAAAAACATCTATAAATACATACACATAAAAGCCATCTGAAAACATTATACAGCAATCTTTCCAGTCACTTTTCCATCTAGACAGCATACATTAAAGAATTCTTGGAGTGTTAAAATAGTTCCTATTTTTTAATTTTTTAAAAATTGCTCAGAATTATTGCACAGGTATTGTAGCCAACTCAGAGGCCTTAAAAATAGGACTTCATTGTTTTCAAAAGGATATTGACAGTTTAGATTAGACATGTAGGCTGTAAAACCAGAATAATTCCTCTAAGTTAGAGAATTTTATTTTAACGTTGTCTCACTACAGTGAATTGAAGTGCTGGAAAAGTCTGTGAACTCCTGAGAATAAAAAGTTTGGGTGGCGAGGTTGTTTTGTTTATTTAAGTTAATTGTTTCCTCTTTCCAAACAGAAATTTTTTACAAAAATATAAGACTATTAACTGGTTTTAAAAAGCAATGTATTTAAACGCATTCTTTGTCAGCTGCTGCATGCTGTTAGCTTAAAGTTACTTATTTAAATAACAAAGGCCAGATCAGACTTTCTAAGTCAACGCTTAAAATGACCTTCTGCAAGGGCCTCTCCCACATGTGACACAGATGAGAGAAAACAGCTGCCTTTGCAGCACTACTCTCTATAAAATTGTAATTTGTATCAAGGGATACATGGAAATTACATATAGTTCCCTGTTCTATTGCCACAAACAGTAATGAGAAAACAGAATCCTGATTATTACTTTCACTCTCTGACAACAGCAACTACAGCCTGCATTAAGTCCTTACTGTTGCAGTTTCAAAAGAAACCATGCTTCAGAAAACCACACAGAAGACTGGCTAATGAAAACTGGAACCCACTGCAGAGGCAAAAAGTATTTCATAAGCCCTGGAAATTTGATTTTGGGGTAAAGATACAGGTAGATATGTAGATATATTTCTCTGTGTGTCTTCAACGAATGAGACGGTACTTACTATGAATAGCTAGTATAACTCTACAACTGCATACTAACTTTAAAGTTAAGTGCAAAACAGCACAAGAGACTGTTACCTCAACCGAGAAGGTAAACAATATCCATAACTTTAATACATGTGACTGTAAAGCCCAGTACTAATTCATGGGAAAAATAACACTGTATTTCTGTAAAAAAAAAACCCCAAACAACAAAATAACAAAAAAAAAATCCCAAAGATTGAGCAACTACTATTAATGCACAGCTTAATTTGACAGATAGAAATTGCAGTATTGATGGTTCATAAAAACTAATCCAATCTAATTTCATCAATGCCTTGAATGGCTAGAAAGATTGATCAAAAATAATTTTTGAGAGGCTTAGGAAAAAAGTTATAGTGATTTGCAGAAGTAAATGGTTGCTCAGCCTCGCCATATTTACAGGGGTGTAGACATGAAAAAATGTACTTCACTGTCCTATTGAGGAAGGCATATTGAGACAAGTAAGCAAAAAACCCAAAACAATTCTAGTAACATACAATTCAGTTCCATCCCAAAATATTTGTTACAATTTCAGATTTTTCTTTCATTGTAATTTAAAAAGGTAGCAGGTTTTAAGATTCCTTAAAATTTATTCCTTCAACATATAAAAATCTGAAATAGGTGCTATACCACCACATCCTGAAGAATTGATTTCAATTTGTAAGACTGAGGCTTCCAACAAAAGGCAAGAGGTTAACCAACCTCTGACCTTTCTTCTTTTTATTTTTTTAGTAGATTTTCTAACGCTTGACTCATTCCTTCCTTCTTTTAGAACATGCAAATGCCTTGTTCAATGCACAAATCGGTGATTTCCAAAAGGAAAGCAAAGGATTGTGGAGCATATGCATCTCTTGCACATCCACACATACTTCAAAGCCTCAGTCAGGTAGAGCACTGAGAGCAAGAGGTAAATTGGCCATTTCTTGGCTTGAATTCAACTATTGGAGGCAGCAGCCCTCCATTCAATTTCTTGATGATATACATTTGTCTGAAATAATCTCTTATTTCTTATGCGGTTGCTTCAAGGCTTAAGATTTCATACTCAGATAAGTACCCCAATACACCACAGTTAAGGTAGTAGACGTTTTTATACTATATCAATATTCAGAGACTGAATGAAACCTTAAACTCTACAATAAAAACGTAAGTGCATTAGCACTTCTGTTATCTCAATTAAATACAATCAATATCAGAATCTCTAAAATATCACAAAGCTATTTAAACTATGGCTATTTTGCAAACTACACTAGAAACACAGCTGACAAGGTGGATATATATATTAAAACAAAGGTAGGACCCATATAAAAGTCATGAATGCCTTCTACGTGTATGGAAGGATTCTGGATGAGTTAGCATTTCAGAAGTCTTTCTGTGCCAAAAATCCCTTCAAATAAATTTATTTTTCACATTACACAGAAAAATATTTATTATTTTTAGTAGATTAATTTAAACATCTACTGTACTTACAGACCCATGGGCCCAAATCTCAGCCCTACAGTTATTTTTTTTAATAGGACTGGGGCTTCCATCAGTAACATTTACTTTTTAAGCTTTAATTTCTGAATATAGTAATAGATAGTATTTCAATTTCACTAACATGAAACTTCTCCAGGAATGGATGCCAGCAATTCGCATCATCTGTGGGAAACCATCTTAGCCCTCCTTACCGTTTTTGAGAAAGTTATTCCCTTCAGCTCTTCACCCCCTCCTACAAAAGAAAAACAACAACAACAAAATATAATTACAAACAGCTCAACTACAGTTTGAAACAGAAAAAGAAAACTCAAAGATTTAGAAAGTTGGGGGGGGATTGTTTGAGAATTGAGAGGGTTCTTCTCTTTGTTTATATTTTTTTCCCCATTTTTTGATTGTTTGGAAGTTAAGTACAATACACCACTCAGAAAGCAAATGTTTGATACGGCAGGGAAAGCCAAGGAGATTTACAATTCTAGTCTGGATTAAAATACAAATTACTATCATCACTAAGTGAAGAAAAGATTACAGTACAAGCTTTTCTAGTTCTGTGCAAGACCTGTGTCCCCCTACCCTGGGGGAAATTCCTCTTCTCCATCACATTTATTAATACGTAAATCACAAGCCCTGCCAGTTGCCACTGCTAAATATGACAAGGTTTCCCATCCCAGACATTTGCCCACCACCTGTGCTAGAGGTTATACCAACACAACAAAGATGGTAGAGCAAGTGGTGTGTCAGCACAGTCGCTAGGCTCAAATCCCAGAGTACTAATGTAAACTGAAATCAATGGCAGTTTAAGCTAATATGCTAGGTCATGAACCACGGAGGCTGAGAAGATACACTGCCCATTACACTGCCTGTGTCATGGGAAGAACATTTAGCAGCAGAGCACGGTAGTACCTCTTAAATCACCCTCATATGAATCATAAAAAACTCATGAGTCAGAGTCCTAAAAAGATAGCTAAAATAACTCATTTGCTCAATTACTTTGCCCGATGCTAAAAAAAGCCTCCAAAATACTCCAATTTTCTAATAAAATACTAGAATATTAGCCTATTTTAAGCTTCAACTCCACAGCTAACAAGATCTTTATAGATATGTTTCTATCCACACACAAGTCATCACAGAGCTGAAGCTTAAGCCCCAGCCTTACAAACAGATCCAGAAGTAGAAAGCTTCTTGATCAGCAGAGAGCAGCACAAGTGGAGGAGTTTACATTTACCATCCAGCACAACCAGGGTGCTGATGAACATCACGAAGAGAAAAGCAAAGCAGGAAGCCTACTGCTGGTAGCAACTGTATATGTTGTGCTCTTCTAGCCTCAAGTCTTATTGTGCATTTTGAACAACAAAATATTACAGAAGATACATTGTTAAATTAATTTTAGAGCAATTTCAGGTTAGTTTAAGTAAAATCCAACTGCTAACGTGGTAGGATATGAACTGGGGAAGATGGACTGTTTTGAGGCTATATTCAAATTAAGTGTACTTGCTCTGGATGCTACAGAATCTGAAATACCCTCGTTATTCAGGGGCTGAAGAGACAGATGTGATTCTCAAATGCTAGTTGTTTCTTCTTCGATATTAAAACTACAGTCACTACATCCACCTCCCACTACCAATCATTTTTTTTTGTCTAAAAATCTATGGAGGAGCCTCTTTCATCATGCAAGCACTAATCGTCCCTCTTGAACAAGCAACTACAACTATATCGCCATGCAATTAATAAAAAATAATAAATAAATAAAAATCTCACTGCTGTAGATTACTGACTCTGGAAAAGCTTAACAAAACAGTTGGTATTACAGATCTGCAAATACAGTCTTTTTTTTATGTAAAAAATAAAATCAATTTACTTGTAGCACAAGTACACACATAAATTGAAGAGAAAATTGTCACTTAAAAATAACAGCATGATTAACTGTTCTTTCCTTCCTTTTTTCGCTCCCTACGTAGAGACTCACATCCATAGCAGGACTCTAGCCTCATCAAGACTGAACTGTGCAGAATAAAGCTGCACAGTTACAAACCTTCGGGTTGCATTTAACTACTCTAAAGGGCTGCAACCCCAGGCTGAGAACCCATGGGCTCCTGAGGACAAAGTTAGGAACATCAGGAGTTTAATCGCAAGTATCCGAGTGATTTGTTGTGTTGCCTTGGAGAAGTCACTTAGAGAGGACCTAGTCAGGGAATGGAAACACATTTGCATCCTCTTCTGTACATCATTTGCTGCAGACTTTTTCTTAAGTGTTTAGAACAGGTTAGAATTTGAAAGTTAAGCCTTCGGAAACACAAAATACTTTAATTCTGCCCTCATGCAAGCACAGTATTTTTATTGGCATTTCTGTCCTATAGAGCGAAGAGGACAAGCTTAAAGAATGAAGTATTAGTTGAATAATTTCTTTACACTGAGTTTTCAGTTTCTTTTTTTTAATTCAACATCTAAGCTCTACAGCAAATAAAGAATTGGTTTCCTCATATGCAGCACACTAATGAGACACAGAAAAACTTGTGCCTGATACAGACAAGTTTTCTTAAATAGGGAATTGAGACAAAGAAATGAAGAACAAACATCCCAGATCGGTTACTCCAAGCATCTTAAATAGGCTTTTGTTTTCCATTGTTCTTAACATCTTCATAGATGAGAACAGTTTATGACCAGCTAAATCTGTAGCTTTGGTTCTTTACAGTTCTCTGCATTTGCAGTTACTGGGAACCAACCCGAAATAGGATTCATGAACAAGGTACCAGAGAAAAACTGTTCGATAGATGAAATGAGATTGTTCACAGCAAGAGTACATACACAAACTCACATTGCCACTCTGACTACAAAACACATTAGAAAGTTAAGATTAGACAGCTCACAATCATTCATATCAATAGTGAAGTCTAAAGAGTTCAGCATTTTGCAGGGTTCCTCAAGAAAAACTTCAAGAAGTAAAAATGTATCACAAAACCTCGGCTATTCATTTTACTGATTTAGCCCTCTGAAGGCTCTAGACACAGGTGCTGTAAACTATTCTAGGTATGAGTCTGAACAGCTACCTCTCAGATTACTACAGAATATTCTGCAATACTTGGGGGGTTTTAAAAACCCAGCTCTGGGAATCGTATTTCTATATCCACCTCTGCTTTCTATTAAGAACACTAACTTCTTCCCCAAACAAACTTATGATCAGAAGAGAAGCTTGAGCAATGCTTACCTATGTTTACTACAAACTAAGAACAAAAAGGCAATAAAATTAGTATTAACTGAACAAAACAAAGTTCTAGAAATACATTTTTTCTTAGCGAGACTGACTGTTGAGAACATGATGTTAGTGTTATTAACAGGGAAGGTGGTTTGATATACACATACACTTAAAGAACTAATATCCCCTATCTCCCCCCCCTAAAAAAAAACATAAAGGCTCTGAACCTTTTCAAAAATTCTAGACAACATAATAAGGAAAAATATACCACCATTACCAAAACAATCATATTCTGCAGATCAACTTTAAACTTTTTGTTGAAATAAAAATAAGAAGAAAAGTTACTCATTTCATGGGATCGTTACAAAAGCAAGGACCTCAAACACAAAACTCCTCTGCTTAGGGCTCGGTAGCCCCTGAGGACATTAGAAGAATTACACATGGTGGTTAAACATTTCAGCCCGCAGCACCTGAAGGTTTAAGACTATACAAATGCTAAGTATCTGTAGATTAAGATGTTTGGTTGCATCAATCAGATACTTATTACCTTTAGGTCATACAATAAAGCTTATGCTGCTGTAACCAGATCCTCATTTGGAAAAAAACAGGAGAAATGAAAAGTCAATTAGTTATTTTTAATTAGTAATTTTCCTAACTCTGGAATCTAGCACATGCCTACTGTTAGACCACATAACTGTAATCAGGAGCTTTATATGTATGTAATGTATCACGTTACAATATTTAATTGTGTAATTTTTACTTTTTGCCAATAGAATCGCAGTTTTGTTCAGTGAACAGGATGGAGTCAAAAGGAATGTACAGGCAGTTGTGAGTGTGACATTCTTTCACATTTCAGAGCACTGCTTGACAATATTAAAGGTAAAGCATTAAAAAGTAGTATTTTTTTTTTGGTGCAAAATACATCACACACAGAGGGATTAACAGTTTTCTCTGGATCTGTCTTTAGATGTGATCTCCTCAAAGCAACAGCTCTCCTTCCCACATTTGAAAGGCATCCTGCATATGGCAAGCACTATCATTATCTTCTACAAAAACTCCTCATGATTTTCAAGTCCGAAATTAAACAACTCTTACTCCTTAACAGGACAGGGTTTCTGCAGTCTCAAGAAAAAGAGAGCAAACACAGCCCGAACAGGAGGTATACAAGCTATTTCAAATTACATTATTAAAAGGCTCATGTTTCAATGACCACGTGCTGGTTATTGTCGCTTCCGTGACTAAAAACACACTTCCCATGTGCCAGTATAGGGAATCTGATCTTGCCATTATGCTGCAGCTGGGAGAGCTCCCTCTCAGCCCCAGTAACACGTGCCAGGCAGGTGGTGAAGGGACCAACAGGACTGCCCAAGATAACCGAGTCTGCACTGAAGTGTACTAGCCATGCCTTCCAGTTTGTCCATCTGCACAACCCCTTTATAATTTTTCTTTCTCCTATCCCAGCCCAATACTGGTAGATAACTAAAACGGTCAAGAAGCTTGGATTTTCTATTGATGCATAAATCTACAGGATTCAAACTACAAGCTCCAAGTTCCTTCAGCCACTATGATTAGTCGTGAATGAGATGCAATTTGGAGTTAAAGACACCAGAATGTGATTTGATTTGGGAATCAATTGCTTCACCTTCTCTAGAACTGTTTAGAAAACCATCAAACTAAGTTTAAATGAAAGCAAGTGGCACCATCATTCATCTTTGCAGAAGCAGTACTACATTTAACATATAGAAAACAAGCTAAAAGACTCATTAGAGCTAAAAAGACCATCCCCACAGTAAAGACCAAACTTGCTATGTCAGTCAAACACACACATAAACAGATGATTACCCTCGTGGCTCTGCTTGTCCTATGACTGCAGCTCTGATTAGTAACTCTTCCTGAACACTGTCTTTCCTGGCATCCAGGGGATGGGGTGGGGGACAAGATCATGTTCTCCAGCAAAATGAAAAACCACATTTGGCCTAGTGGAAAATTAGCACAAGTGTGTTTCAAAATCCCAGGATCAACTCTCTCACCTGAGCAGATTTAAGGAATGTTGCTTTGCACTTTCTATCCATGCACAAACCCCTCTTCTTTGAACAGGCTTAGTATATTTCTTGAATCAGAGAAGCATGTCCTAAAGCCGCTTACACTTGAAAGGGAAAAAGTTTGCATAATTTAACTCACCAAGGATTAACCATTTAAGCCATCTTTAAATTAAAACACTCATCCTCCCACTTCTCACACACATACCTTGCTTCCTCCTAAAGGAAAAAGAGTAAGTTGCTGCTAGTTTACATAAAACAAAACAATCCACAACATATTCAACTCCCTGCTTTTCTATTTCCTTCCAATACAAAAAAATGAGGCATTCAGGAAAACTGTTTTTTAAATAAAAACTAACCCAGAAAACTACAGAAAGTCTGCCGCTTTAACCTATGACTGTCGGTACACCCAGCAGAAGTTCTTCCTGACTTGATACTAAGGGCTCAATGTATTCCCCACCTAACCTCTTCTAACATTCCAAAAATGATCATCAGTACTATTCTGCTTTTTGTACCCAGAAAGCACCATATGGGGATGCTTTACAGCATTGGTGCATTCAAAAGCTATGGTACTGCAGACAGAAGCAAGAAAAAGAACACCGAGCCTCACTTTGCTCAGTAAATTACCATTCACCAGTTTTAGATAAACACAAAATCACTTTCTATGCAGTGTGGCTAAATTCCTGCTCGTGCAAAAAGCTGGATGTCCTGAACTTTTATTTTAGTGAATTAGTTTGTTATTTAGAAGGACTGTTTATCTATACATACACCAAGAGGAAGCCTCAATCCTAATTAAACCTAAAAATTTATGCTTTACTAACAGTACAACAGCAGAGTTTCATATTTGAAGCAGGGAGCTAGGGAATTTTTTGCAAAAATTAGAAGATTTACGTGATGTATAAGATAAAAGCAGTGGAAGGCAGAGTCTGGACTTTGTTTCTAAAAAAATTTGCGGCATTCTGCCACGTTCCATAAAGTTGCTGGAAACGTTTTTGGTTTGTTTTTTTGTTTTGTTTTTTAGAAAACAAAGTTTAGCAATTAAACTTAACAGATTAACCATCATTTTTTGAAGTCTTAAAACTGGAATTTTATTTTAAATTATTTTCAACTTACTTACAGAATATAAATACAGCTGGGAGGGGCAAAAAGATGGAAGGTCAATAGAAAACAGAAGTTGTCCCTTCCTAGCTGTACTAGCCCACTGTTTTGTCTCCAAATGTTTAAGAAATTCAAAGGGAAGTTATTTGGAGGTTGGTGGTTTGGGGTTTTTTTTTAATAACATGCCTAGAAAAATCAGTTCATTAACCTCTACTGTTCTTAAGGTGCATTGTAAATTTCTCATTCCAGTCACCGAGAAGTTTCTGCTTTCCTTTCATACTTCAGAGGACTATTTGGGGAAAAGGAGACAGAAGAGAAGGAGTTGCAAGGAGGGGAGAGGACTACTTTCTAGAAAGAACACACAGAGTAAATCCTAGTAATTGATTTAACAACTGGTTATGCAAGGAACAGGAAAAAATTAAGAAAACTCTACTTTAGTACTGAGTAAGGTATTTTTTTCCATTCAAATTCCAATAAGAGTTAAGGGATCTCCTGTTTATTGTTTTATTATTTTAAATATGAGGAGACATTTCATATTGAGTGCCAAACTTTTTTTCCCTTTCTAGCAATCCACTTTATCTTGGAAAGAACTGGCTTGCATGAACATTGCGTTAGTGAGGCAGAAGTGCCTTAAGAGTTTTGGGAAGAGGTCCAGAGTACAAAAGGAGACGATGTGGGTAGTACTGCAAGACTGCAGGCATGGAATGCAAAACTAGAGGCATCTCTGACTATTGCTGGAAGTACTACTGCATTTCTGATGGGGAGAGCTTCAAGTATCTGCACATCTCCTGCTTCTACAGAATATTCTTTGAATTTTATCTGCCTACCAAAGACGTTCAGAGGACAAAAAAAAATAAAAATAAAGTATCAGAAAAGCAGCGACACCACCATTTCCACAGCCGGAAGAAGTGTTATTAACTCTATTTGCCAGCAGGGGGAAATGCCAAACAAGTGAAAAAAAGTTAAAAGAGCAAAATACTAAAGACTAGGAATAAAATTAAACAAAACAAATCGATACTCTCCCTTCCCTCCCTCCCTCCCCATATTGTCAGCAGTTAAGGAAGGGAAAGAGTCTGCTCCTGGAAAGGGAAGACAGGATGAAGGAACTACATACAACTCAAAGTAACCGAGTATTTTGCTCATTCTTCCAGGCTTTAGAGAGGAAACAGTAAAAGCGACAGTCCAAAATACAAGCATTTAAAAGCAGTACCAGCAAGCAAAAACAAGTTTTCAGTTTCAGTGTTAGCATAGAGTGACTGCAAATCAATTAAAGTTTTCTTAAATTTAGTGTTTTAATGAAGTTTTGTGGTTACACAACTGAGAGAACTGATGTAAAAGAATATGAAAGGTCTATCCAACATGAACGTATGAACTAATTTAGTTAAAGTGAATGCATATACTCTAGAAAATCGTTCTGCATTACAGAAGATTTTTATACAGAATCCCAAGGGTCTGGACTTTTTTTTGCTGAAGAGATTTCAGAACAGCAGGGGTCCCATTAGACACCCTGTTTTTCCTTCTACCTTACAAATATTATTTGTACCTCATTTCCATGGTTACAAAGTATAGTGAAAACTACTTAAAAGGAGTACCAGTTAAGGGCATAAATCCGTGTTAAATGTATTTTGGATGAAGGGCAACTTGCATGCAACAAGCAGGAAACACACAATCACACAGTGCATTTTAAAATTAAGAAATAGAAAACCAAGTGTGAAAATTTGTTGAACAGAGAAATTTAACATGCATTTACAATGAAAAAAATACAAGTCCTGCAATCGCAAGGACTTTCAGTTTAAAGCATCACAGGCTAAGGAGCAACGAGGAGATCTTCAGTCACAGGTTCAGAGATTAGCTACACAAGCTTCTCCGAAGTTACCTTCCCACAAGTATCAGAGAGGCTAGGTACACAAGTAATAATAAGCAAACACCAAAAAAAGAAGATGAATTGTGATTATGTGGTAGGGCACCTTGCAGGAACAGGTAATCTTTTATACTTCTGTATTTATAAAGCTCTTTCAAAATCAGATGCTGTACTTTCAGTAAAGTTCTTCTCCCAGTGTGTCCATGAAATCTGCAACTGAATGATAGTTCTTCAAGCATGCACAAGGAAAGATTAGACTGTAAGTACATCAAGAGGTTTAAATCCCAGTTCTGCTCAGCGTTTACAGTTCTACCTCCAGTTTCTCCACTTCTATTTAATTTATCCTGCAGCTGGAACACTACCACAGGTAGCTAATCTATCTAACCAAGGTGCTCTCCTTTATGTTCTCTTCCAGTTGTGAAGTCCTATCACCAGCAGTCCTCACCCACTGTTTTTCTGGGGGTAGTGGGGGCTGAGGGGTGTCACACTGCAGAAAGTTGAAGTGATTCACAGATGGGTCTGGGGAACACAAAGCACAAGCTTAGGCAGCAGGAGCACTGGGCTAGCAGCAGAAGGAAGACCTCCTACCTCCCTTCAGCAGTCATCGAGTTCCAGTGTGCTACAGTGGGTAAGAGATACAGCACTTTGTTGCTTTTCTTTTCAACTAAAACAATCACCAATGAGTCATCTTTCACTTTCCCCAGCTGGTCAGAAGTTTGGATTCTGAGTTATGTTTTCACTGACCCAGTCTGAACGTAGACACGTTCTTTTCATTTTGTAGGAAGACCTACAGGACGACTGGGGAAAAGAGGCATCCGAGTTTGCGAGGCATCTGAATTCTGTATTTTCTGTTTGTTACTCAGGCAGAATAGAAATTACTTATTTTCTGTTTATCATCATTATGGCACAGGGGATAAGAGTTCTTTACTTCTTTACTGTATCATCCAGGAAAAGATTGTATAAAAATGTCGAGAAGAAAAATCATCATTTAAGACATACTTTAAACACTAAAATTAAACCAACCCATGCTGGTTTTGCTATGGGTCAACTTTCATGTCAATATGCTGGAACAAGTACTGGTCCACACTTCCTGTCTGGCACAGTTCTTATCACAAACCGGCCTCTTCAATTTAATTATTTTAGCACATGCATTAAAAATAAGCTGTTTCGTGCATATAAAAGCACAGCAGCACAAACTTGAAAATTAGCTGCTAGTGTACATTTTTGTGTTCTGTATTTCACAATACTGAAAAATACCTAAAAGAATACAGGAGCTCATTTTATCTTCTGTAGAACTTTTAACAGGAAGCGAGATGGCTCAAAATGAGAAACTGTAAGTAAATCCTTGTCTTTACAACACTACAGATCACTGGCTCTAATATGTCACAGGCTTTCTGAATAATTGTCAGAAGTACAATACGAAAATTATTTTTTAGTGAACAGATGTTCACATGACAAAATTATCAAACAACAATCATTTGTTTCTTAATCTGTCTTCAGATTTTAAGAACAAAATGAAAAAGGTAATGCGTCTCACCTGCTGGAAGTGATTTTCTTCTCAAAAGAACACTGGCAACTTAATTTCACACATGCAAAAAAGTCTTAGACTTCTGTTGATTCTGTTGGGTGCTCTGAACCCTGTAGAAGGCGGCTGGGACCCTCTGCTGCTACCAGAAAGGTATCACATTTTCCTCTCCTCTTGAATAAATATAACATCTGTTGTAAGTACAGTCTGTTAACATTTGGCCATTATACATTTGAATTTTATTTGCTTTTCAGTGAAGCTTATTTTATTTCACCAGCTATTATTTCATTATACTATGTTGTCATTTTGGCTTTCTTGATCTCCTGAGCACAGAGACCCTCTTAGAAAAAAAAAAAAAAAGGAAAAAAAAGACCAGTTTAAGACCCTCCACCCTCCAACATAAGTACAGTATGTTCTGTCTATAGATTAAACAAAATAAATAGCATTAGGGTTTTCATGAGTTTCTAGCTTTATGTAGAGCACTAAATAGAGCACTAAAAGGCATGGATGGGCTTCACAGCAGCCTAAATAAAGAGGCAGTGAACAGAATTACGTAAAACCTGCTTGCTTCAAACTCTGAACCAAACAGAGTATCGAAAGCTCCTTTCTCTCCTCCTGCACCCCAAACCAGAAGTGAGTAAGAAGGGATTTCACTACATTCCCAGACCTGTCCCGAGCGAAGCCCAGCGCAGCCACTCGCGCTCAGGACACAGCTGTGCACACTCAGCGCAAGTCACGCGGCGCCAGCGCCTGTGGAGCTGCTTTCCCCAGGCCTCCGACGCAGCCGTGCCAGGCCAGAGTCAGGTAGGCTCTGTGTGCAGAGCTGCTGCAGATGGTACAGGTCCACCCCTTCTCACCATCTCCCTTCAGATTTAAACTACTAGATCATTCTAGCACCAGCTTTTTTCTCTGCTCTCTTTAGCTGTAGTGTCTGTATTTAAAACAACACAGGAATCACAACTTACTGTGCAAGATTTGGCCCTGTTTTTTTCCCTTCTTTACTACACCAGCTGCCCTGCAGCTTCCAAGCCATTGTCAGCTGTTGGGTTTTGTTCCTTGTATGCAAAAGGACTCAGGCTACCCCGCTGCATCGCTGTGTTCACAGCGTACCTCTACGGGAAAGGAAAAAGCAGTCCTCTTCTCTCCTGCTTCCTGATGGGCTCTGAACATTCAGATGTCCCATCTCTCATCAGATACACAAGTCCAACACAGCACCAATTTCTTACTCCTCTGTTCATTTTCATACAAAGCTATTAAATAAAAGTGCAATTAAGTGGTAGACAAAATACCACAAGTGTTCTCTTATAACTTGATTTCTCCACTAGGTTAATCTCACTCTGACAACTACTTTAAGCCTTTTACTGTGGCTTTGCAAGACTCAGGTTAAGGACAAAAAAGGAATAAAAAAAAAAAGGTTTTGTCTCTATATAGCATGAACTTTCCCATCCAGGCAAGATGGAACAACGCCGAGATAAAAACCACATTTTCTCACAGCTTTACCCTGAACGACATTTTGGGTAAAGAACGCAACACAGCCTCAGGAGTTATACAAAGCTACTGGGTAAACACGACAGCCTGGACTAAGGTATAGATGAAGTCTCAAAATTCATCTTCACCAGGCTAAAAAGAGTGGTAACATTCTGGAGGTCAAACATGTATTAAAATACTGCATTAAACAAACAAACAAAAAAACCCCCACAAACAACTTTAAAGAACACTAAGACTTAGAGGTACGTACAGAAATACACACTTTACCTAAATACTGGAGGCAAAAATAGTTTCGTTGTACTTTTTCTTTAAAAATAAAAAAACAAACCATCAAAAAAGAAAAATCACCACCATTTATTCCTTCCAGGGAAAGGTCCACAGCAACTCAAAAATAAAAGATTTCCCAGACAATCCAGAGTACATGCAACTTTTAAAAAAATATATAGTTATTTAAACAGTGATTTAACTCTCTCATTGCAATGGAAACTCTTGTCACACTTGATACATAAAACATGTATGACAGAGTCCCAAAAAACTCACTATTAGACAACAAGTAACACATAAAAGATGGACAAGTGAGAACAAGTTTGTATACAAGTTTAAATACACACGTTGGAAAGACCCGTTTTCTCTTCCCCATTACAGATTTGTTTTCTGATCTCAAAATTTGAGCAGCTGTTTCCCTCTCTCTACTCTGCACAATATACCTGAACTAAACTCTACAAGGTTTATTTCAGGCCCTTGTCTTCCAAGGAATACGTGCCCTAGAAGGAAGGACAAACAGGACACCACTGTCCACACCCTTTTCAGCCCCCTCTTCTGCAAGAAAACATACATACTCATACCAGGCAGGAGGTATTTAAGTTCCCAAAAGAAACAGGTGCATTTTAAAGAATTCTAAAACAGGAGGCATTTAATGTCTCAGAAGTTACTCCTAGTGAGTAATAGTCCCTATTGTCATTTTAACCTGTGCTAAATGGCACATTTTCGAATAATCTATTGGAGAAACATTAAGAATTTCAATTATTTCAGCCCTTTCTATTTTTTCAAATTGCATTAACACACACATAGTATCTGGCACAGATTCTGTGGGGGAAGTGGCTTGTATATCATCCTTTCATACACAGTGCAGGCTGCAGTTCGGGAAAAAGGCAGAATGCTAAGAAATGCATATATATAATATATAATAATAAAAAATAATAATATATAAAAAATAATAAATACTTATTTTTTTAAAGAGGACAGGATGGTTGTTCAGTGAACAGACCACAGGACTGTGGGATCAGCAGTAGCACGTGTTGCCAATTTCAGAACTAGTTCATTTGAACAGCCTTTGCCAAGTCACTTAGTGTTTCATCTTCCAAATACAAACACACAGTTAATAATGATACCTGGTTTATAACACTGCAAGTATTCGCTTCCAGGCTTTGTATGTTTTTAGAAGCATCTGAATAAAGTTCACTAATACACAAAACAATGTGTTGTCCAGGTAGAGACAGAGAACCAAAGCAAGCTTCAGCTGCCTAGGGTACATGTGCTGCAAAACCAAACCACATTATTCAGACTTCTCATTCATGAACATCCAGAACTGTCAGTCCCACTCTTTCAAAATCTGCATAACAGTTCTTATACAGGCAGTCAAGACAACCGTAATTTTTATGAATCAAACTTTTTGCCGTTATTAAATTCCTGCAGCAGTCACACAGTACACTAGCGACCCTTCAAATTCCACAACAGATTAATACTAACCTACCAAAAAATATATTTTTCCCACAACTTGCCAAGCATCACAAGTATGCACCCACACAAGAGCACAAGCTGCTAAGAGCTTCTGAATATAATAATGTAAAATTATAATTCAAATTACCAAATGCACAAGAAAAGCAAGAAAGTTGAAAGGGGGTTGATTCCTCCAACAATAATTTAAACAACCTAGATATCTGAAAAGTTTTACAATCCATACACACTGAGCAAAGTACAGGATGCAATTCCTACAGCAGGTAAATTGGTACGGTCTAGATGTCACATCTGCCCATTCATACATGAAGCATTAGTCTTCTTGACCTCCAGGCTAGAAGTCTTCTGGACAGAAGTGTCTGTCCCAGCCCTTCCTCCTACCCCTCAGATATGATAAAAAAGAACACATGTACTACTCTGTCAGTATAATTATTTAATCCCAAATCAATACTTAGAGCAGCAAGGGAAAGTCACATGTAGAAGTGTAACAATCAAAAGCAGCATTACTTTTTAACAATATTTCTTCTCTGAAAAGTGTCTGCTCCCACTTTCCTAAAAATTCAGCTAGTTAATAAAAAGTCCTCCCCAAAAAAATCAAACTGAGATGTTCTAGTTAAACAAGGATTAAATCTATGAGAGTTAACAACTGCCTTTTGCCTGACAGTTAAACTGCCTTAAAACTGATCATAATATCCCTCCCCGAGATCAATGCTTGGCGAGTGAGAAGTTTTGGCTTTCAAACCAGAGTTTCAAACAAGAACTATGAAAATCCTACTAAGATGACAAAAGGAGATAAGCAGTGGATTCTTGATATCTATTCAAAAACATGAACTTACAACTGGTTGTAACAAAAACGCGACACACTTGGTTAAAAACGCAAGACAGGGACTTCCACAAACTGGAAGAAGAAAGAACTGAAAAAAGAGGCAGGGAATGCCACTGCCTACCAGAGGTGATATAATTCACAGTACTATGCTTATAAAGCACTGGCCATTTACACGATCATAAAACAAAACCAAGCAAACAAAAAACAAAAACACACTTCTCTGGAAAACACTCTCTTCTAAGTATTCATACAGAAGATTGTAATCTTAATGAAATCAAGCTTTTGGACATCCAACTTCAAAACAAAAGAACAGGGACTCTGGAATAGAAACATCTTGAACAGCAAAACATCGCATCGAAACCAAGCAGAAGGTGAATCCATTTGCACATTCACACCAGCTTACAGCGAAGTCCATGAAAGGACCTTCCCCTTCTTAAGAACATATTAAAACACTAAACAGTAAATAAAGACAACACTAAACAGTAAAAAAAGCAGGAAAGTTACCATAACAAGGATCAGGGTTGAGTCTGTGAACATACTTTTAACTGATTTGGCAAAAAGGTAGCCTGCAGAGATTATGATGCTTTCCATTATTCCAGATATTTAAAATTAAAACAAACTTCAAAGACAAATAAGGGATCTGATAACACCAAGTGATTGATTTTCATCTGTCATTTTCTTGTCCTGTGTCGACAAGCACGAAGTAACATTCTCAGAGGAAAAAATAACCCTAGCTATAAATACACAACGATGAGTCTAAACTAGGCATTACTACTTATGAAAAAATTTTTGATATTATTGCAAGCAAACAGTTCAACGCCCAGAAGCAAGAAATCAGAGAAAATCTCTGAAGATACTAGAAACAGAACAGAGAACAAACAGGGTACATTCTGCTGTGATGCATGCTGCACGTTAATTCTGGCTGCTCCACCTCAAAAAGGGGAGAGCTAGAAATGTTACGGAGAGGAATGACAATTAGGGAGCATGTTTAAAACAAATGAAACTGTTTTTCTCGTGTCAACCCACCATGCATACAGAAAATGCAGTTAAACTGCGTGGAATTTGCTGCTGTGAAACACTATGATAAATATGAGTTCAAAAAGGCAGCAAACAAATTCACCTATAAATAGTTTGATGTTGCTATTCACAGTGCCCAAACGTAGCTTCCATCTCAGGCAGCGGCTAAACAAGTGTCTGTCAGAAATTTACTGTTAATATTTCAGCAGCTGACAGAATTCACCCATTTCCTACACCATTCAGTCAGCTGCTGCTGCTGCTGGCCACTGATAAAGGCAAGATGCTGGATTAGATGGACATTTGGTCCAGCACAGTATGTTAGTTCTTACATTAATCACATTAAGCAGCCATACTGGTACATGTACTGGGCTGTTTTGGAGGTTAGTTCTTATGGTAAATAAACCAGGCAATAATTCAAGCATGTAATGTTAAAAGCAGAAATTGTAACTTCCGAAGCAGAAATTGAACCAGTGTATGCTTCTTGTGTAATATAATGCAACACTGAAATAAAGACACAATCAAATATTTAAGCGTGTGAGGTTTTTTTTCTCTTTTTGCATCAGACTGATGAAAAATTCTCCTATAAGCCCGCTACTGATCAGGATGCCAACCCAAGGAGATTGAGGCAGTTAGTCTGTCCTAACTGAGAAAGATGCAGAAACTTGGAAAGCAGCATTAGACATAAGCCGTGGATATTTGCTGGAAAAACTGCCAAGACCCATTTAAGATTGGCAACAGTTTGGCTCACTCCCCATCTGACCAGAGGAAAGATCTCCTGAACCAGTGGATTCAAAGGGAACATGTAGATGAATGCCTGACTCCTCTCCAAGAAAACGGAATGTGCCAAAGTCATCAGGTCCTGTCTGACCCTGGAGCGGTACTGTATGCTCTCCTTTTTAATAAGGAAGCCTATCTGAAGAAGTACCACTGTGACAGAAAACACATAACCTCAAGCCGAGGCCCAGGACAAACATCAAACAGAATTCTGCTAGGAGGTACCGTTAATCCTGCTAGAAAGCACTGCCTAAACAATTTGGTGAATGTCTGCTTTCTCATCACTGTCAGCTTCCTTCTCTTCTGACAGATGAGCTTTTGAAGATAGCCAAGCTGAAAGCCATGTAGGATAAACAAGCAGGTCTCAATCTGTGAGAAACACAGAAGTTTCATTTTCTAGAGCCCAAATTACAACGGGTCTGGAAAGCAAAACAAGTGTTCAGTATACACCACCTTTCAGTATTGCTGTAGGCAGTAAGATGAAGATGGATGTACCCAATAAGCTTATCGTCCTTATCAGGAACAAGCAAGTATCAAGGATAAAAATGCGTAAGAAAGAGCAGAAGCTTTGTGATCAGTTTCATGAAGAGGTAGACATTGCCTCAATAAAATTACTGCTCAGCTACACTGGTGAGAATGCTGACCACGACTGAGTTAACACAAGAAATCTCTGAAGTCACAGAAAAAGACAACAAAGTAAGAATTTCAGGCTGTGCTACGTTTTGTTTTCATAGCATGTAGGGAGTAGTATCATTTTGTTATTTAAATAACCTTCTGCTTACAGAATGACACAGGTCGATTTGGGGTTCTTTTGTTTTGTTTTGGAAAGGGGGAGTTGGGGTTGAGGGAGGGGGCTATGTTACCTAGGCCAGTAATAGCATCAAAATTGGTGCTGCTGAAAGAAAACAGCAACATAATGCCCTTGTCATCCTAAAGATCAGTTGCACAAACTACACAGGCAACAAAC
Source organism: Aegotheles bennettii (assembly GCA_013398125.1). Lineage (NCBI taxonomy): Eukaryota > Metazoa > Chordata > Aves > Caprimulgiformes > Aegothelidae > Aegotheles > Aegotheles bennettii. The sequence goes on along the minus strand of VZRW01006250.1, from coordinate 16,219 downwards.
ACCACTACAAACTAACAATTCAAAGACATTGGCACTCTTATTTGCAGTTGGGAACTTCAAATTCACTAGATGTTTTTGCACTCCGTGCTGTCACAGGCTGAATGTTTCAGGTTGAATTTGTCGGTGTCCCCAAGGAGAACTGCAAGAAGATTTAATCATAGCATATATGTGTGTACCAAGTTTATACATGTTTCAGTGCTTCTGCTGATCATCCATGGGGCAACATTTCTCTTCTCCATCTCAACAGTAAATCCCATCACAGATGCATAGTCTTCCAAATACATAACTTGGAAAGTTTTCTTCTGAAGTGCCCCATCTCTCACTGAGAGCAAATTCTAGTACCAAGCAGGGTATAAAAGAGCTCCAGGCCGTACCAAGAAACCTCTTATATCTCATTCAATTTTTTTTTGCTCACAATGAAAAAAATAAATGCTTATTCTCTCGCTCTCCTCCTAAATTCCAGGAGTTTCTGCTCTTCCCCGTATCTGCTGATACTTCTTCAATTATTACACAGGAAAACTCAGTTGATTCTGATAGATTCCAAAATACAGGCAATGATTTTGATGCGTCATCTTCTCTTATCATACATTAGGCTGCACGAGGACAGAGGAAGAACTGGACAACTGTATGGACGTCTCCAGATTTACTCCCATTTGCCTGCAATTCTGAGCCATTGCTCCTAGTGATGATACAGGCTGACCTTTCCGGTGTAATACATTTCTCCTGTTGGTTTACTTCACATTTCCATGACAATTGTGTACAAAGCAGAACTTCCTTTGGCACTAAATTGCTAACACAAGAAGATACCCCAGGAAGTTTCATTACACCCATATATAAATCAAGAGACCACCAGAAACCAGAATTCTACTTCACAGAAGTCAAATCGTAGAGTATAAGGCATGGTAGTTACTGAAGTTGCCTTGTATTTGGCCTTGAAGATGTCTCCACAGCTACAGAGCTGAGATGTCACAACATAAAAACACTTTGGTAGAGACATGGTACTAAACCAGCTTACTGCCGAAAGTCAACCGCAGGCTTATGCAGAACCACAGTCTCAAAACACAAACCACTCTGATGAAGCATTAGAGGGGCATATGCCAAAGTTCCTGAGCTCCATAAACACTCTAAGACAACAGCAGGCACACACACGGTGTCATTAGTGGTTGTAACTGGAGATACTCCAGAACAAGAGACACACACTTAAAAGATGATTCAATATCTCACCAGAGCCCGAGAGCCCAATGCCATGGGCAGTCACAGACTCAATCACACGGAATTCTAAGCACCAGACTCACACCTGCAAGTGAGCTATCTACAGTAGACAGCGAGGCACGTAACAAAAAGGGAGCCATACCTTTCATGTTTACACTGGAATACAGTATCTTTATTACGCAGCACTAAAGGAGTGGAAGCAAAGCTGGTCCCAGCCAACTGGGACAGATGCAGAAATTCGGGTATTGCTGACTCTGCTGATTTTCCACTTGGGAAAGAGGTTTGTTCACTTTAACAGATATCTGTCCCTGGACAGTGCTCACTTGGGAGGATTGGAGAATTCTGATCACATAAACTGTACACAGAATAGTTTTAACAAGTGGTTAAGACTTCAGCACTAACGACACTAGTTACTCAGTGTTACTTTTGCTGTGCACTGAACCATTCCATGCAACTAGCTATGTTAAGTCCTTTGTACCTGACTCTGAAAGTATGATACAGAAACAGTGGCATTACTCTGTAAAGATATTGGAACCCCATTCACACACTGGTCATAGACAAAGTACATTCTGGAGATGTTTCAATGTGGTAAATGTAAGCGCTAACCTTAACTCTGACCCTCTGGATACATTTAGGATGTGTGCCTATGTAACAGTATCTGTTAAAACATAATCATGCCTACATGGCAAGATGCAATTTCTTGTTTTAATTGTAGTATAAACGTAAGGGAGCTAGAGGACCAGACAAAAAAAATTACAACAGCAACAAACACCACCACTACCTTTCTCCTGTATTTTTCCAGGTTCTGCAGAACCTAACTCAGGACTGTTTCTTGACACCAGTGCTTACCTATGCAACTCAGATTTCACATCCACACTCACTAATCATTATCTTCCTTATGCATCAGAAGGTCTCCTATCCCCACTCAAACTTGTACTTTTCCTTCAACCCAAGATAACATAATTAAAAAAACATATAACCAAAACTATAAAAAAAAAAGTCCCCTATTTATTTTGTACAACCAGTTTTACAAGAATCTCACCTCCTTTGGAGCAAGCACTACTTATTGGTAACACCACCCATACTTAATCAGTACATCAGTTTTAGGCTTGTTTTTGTTTACAACGTAGCAACATTCAGGACTTGAAGGAAGCAGGCAATTTACTGGATTAAACATGCAAGCGAGGGCCTCCATTCCTGGCATAAGTTCTCCGATAAATGTACTGTAAGGCAGAATAAATCTATTTCTCTCTGCCTCAGTTTCTAATCTGAAACATGGGAATACTACTACTTACCAGACTGACCTGCTATCTTTCAAGTGGAGCAGATTCTCAAATAACAACAGGCACACCTATACTCAAGTGAATAAACTATGCTGATTCACAACAGCAGATTGTCTGGGCCAAATTCCATGCAGTATTAACAAGTCAACAGGAAGCACTCCAAAATTATTTCACTGATGTGCTCTGCTCTTCCTTCCCCTACATTCCAGTCAGCTGGCACTCTCACTGCTCCCTGCAAATATATAGGCACAGGTATGATTCTGTGTTCTCTTCCCCTTTTATTATAGTCTACCTCCTCGCCCCTTAAAAGCCTTTTTTGTTTTCTTCTTTCTTCTCAAAAGCGCACAAATGGGAACTGTAGCATCTGGAGAATGGTATTTGTAGCTGGGGTAGTCACACTCAGTGTGGGAGTACCGATGGTAGTCACTAATCTAAAAGGAAGAATTCAAGTAACCATACACTTAATAAAAGTTCCTTTCTTCTCAAAACCATGATTATTCAATATAAGTAAGAAGATTTGCAGGCTATATCACACAAACATAGCACTGAATCACTGTGCCAATCTAACACGGAATCACATAAGCATACAATTAGTGTTTAATGGAAGAAAAGCTGAGTGCAAGACTGCTGTACAATCGAAGTAGACTTCAGCTACAAGAAAAACGAAGTGTCCAAAACATTTTTACTCACACTGATTGCCATAGATTTTTGACTGTTTACTTAAAATAGGAAGACCAAAGTGTAAATATATCCATTTTTTGCAGCTACTATAACCAAATGAAAGGCAGTAACATTTTCAACTGTCATGATGCTGATCGTGACAGGGTGTGGTGGAACATGGTATGATTACGCTCTCTAAACAAAAGTATTTCAAAATTTACTATTCCTCTGCCCCTAGCCTGGAAACACTTCACAGAATCACAGAATCACAGAATCTAAGGGGTTGGAAGGGACCTCGAAAGATCATCTAGTCCACCCCCCCTGCCAGAGCAGGGTCATCTAGAGTACATCACCCAGGAACGCATCCAGGCGGGTTTTGAATGTCTCCAGTGAAGGAGACTCCACAACCTCCCTGGGCAGCCTGTTCCAGTGCTCTGTCACTCTCACAGTGAAAAAGTTTTTCCTGATATTTACATGGAACCTCCTATGCTCCAGTTTAAAACCATTGCCCCTTGTCCTATCATTAGTTATTACTGACAAAAGCTTGGCTCCATGAGCTTGGCTCACCTTCTTTGACGCGAGTTCGATGCGGGTTCAAGTCTAGCGGGCAGGGGACAAACACACCGGACAAAAGCCACCAGAGGGGCTCTGCTCCTGGTCGCACCTGCCGGTACCTGAGCTGGAGACCCTGCATCTCCTTGGCAACCAGCAATGGCGTCACCAGCCCCACAGCAGGGCCACAAGATGCCCCCCCTGCTCTGCTGCTTACGGCAGCTACCGCACTGCTCCACCGCAAGAGACGGAGCAGACGGAGCAGAGCAGTGACATCCTGGCAGGTAAAGAGCCACCCAAATCCCCTCTCGCTTTGACAGGAACCCACTGTGACAGTTGGGTGGCAGTTTGGAAGGAGAACGTGGCAGCCATACTGCCAGCCGCCCAGGACTCCTCCTGCTAAACGCTTCCACCCATAACGTGGCCTGGAAAGACTAAAAGTGTCCGGAATAGCAAACAGGATACTTACAGTCACACGTGAAGCAACGTATCGGTGCAGTTATTCACACGTTCCTTGTACAAAAACACCTACGCGGTTGGAAAACTTCTTTCATCGGCTGCTTTCCCCCAGACGCACCGCCCCACCATCAACTGCCTTCCACTCGTGCACAAGAGCACGCGCTGCTGCACGGGAACGGCGGCACAGGCGTGAGCTGACCAGCGCAGAACTGCGCCAGGTATCGACAGCTCGCCCTCGGGGACATCACAGCACCCAGCACCCGTCACCCCCATCTCCAGCTCGTGGAAACTCCAGGTCCCGGCCATGCATCAGCACCGCGCGAGCCGGGCAGGCGAGGCAGCTGAACACGCAGCACACCGGGGCCTGGAGCTCCCACCAGCCACGTCCTCACTCCAGAGGAGACCAGACGTGGCCATCTTGCACACTCCCACGGGCCAGCACACAGCGTACGCACACCACGCGGGGAGGCTGCTGCTAGTAACCGTCAGGTAAGCTGGATCAATACCCACTTCTCACACGTCAAAGTTAACAGGACAAAGATTTCAGTAAAAATACACATCAGCTGACCCAGAATTCCCAAAGGAACAGCAGCAGTTCAGCTACTTCCAAACATGCAGAGTGGGCCACGGGTTTTTGTATCTAAGGTGCAGCAGATTTATCCATTTTTAGTGGCTACTATAACCAAACGAAAGGCAATATAATTTTCAGCTTTGACAACGCTGATGGAGAGCAAAAGGGCACCCTGGAGCGTGGGATGATTATGCTTTCTAAACGAAAGGATCGGCAGTTTGAAGGAAGCTGCTGGTGGCAGTCTGTTTTCCTTCCCCTTCAAATTATTTCATTGCCAAGGAGCCAGGACCTATCCCCAGGTTGCTGCTGCTGAGGCACCCTCTTCTTTCACATCCTCTCACACCAACATCACCACAGCCTTCGCCTGCTCTCCTGGGACCCACTGATTCCATGTACACAACAGCCCCACTCCAACATCATCCTAAGGAGATGGAGACAGCCACTGCATGGCACGAAGGCTTACCACAACAGCAGACACTAAGATGAGACAAAATGGTGTGGGGCACTAAACTAGTGCTGCATATGCCACAGTAGTATCAAGATCAACACTCACAATGATATGTTTGCAATCACAGCACTTCTGTGGTATCAGTGCAATGCCCATCATCACGGTAACTTCTTTGCAAAGTTACTCTTTAAACAAATTCTGTTATCTGAAAATTAATGCCCAGATTTTTAATGGTCCTATTGCTGTGCTAGAAAAAACATTTAAACACATCTCTCTCAACACACACGGAGAAATTCTTATGCACTCCTTTCATTACATCACCCGTACACGTTCCTCTCCTTGCTGTTTCAAGGATGGCTTTTCTTTTTCTTTTAAAATCTGTTTGAGAAAAATCCCAGCTCCTCTCAATTTAGACTCTGGTTATTGCACAGTAGAGGGGGCAAAATGCCTTATGAGGACCAGAAACATACACAGATGTTTATTTTTTGATTTTAAGTCCCTTCTAATACAACTTCTGACCTCCAAGAAGCCCATATGAGTCTCACTGCCTACCGGACTACCAAAGACCACAGCATGGAGAACAACACAGAACAAACAACACCTAATCATAACACGATGGAGATTGCCTAGCTGACAGCTTGAAATGCATCCTGCATATGTGGGAAAATGGCAAAAAAATATGGAAAAAATACGCAGGTAGTATTTACCACCTTTCCTGTATTATGCAAGAATTTCTCAAGAAGTTGCAGGAGCTTCCAATACACCCGAGAGAAAAATAAAAGCATGCCTCATATCAAGGTTGGACTTGATGACCCTGGAGGTCCCTTACAACCATAATGATTCTATGATAGTACTTTCTACACACAACAAACAGGGATTTAACAGATACTTGTCGCCTTCCTTAGCTTAAGTTTTCAAAAGCCTTAGAGTAAGCTGGCTTATATACATGGTGATTAAATCATTCCCTGTATTAACAATACATAATGTGTAAGAAAAAAAATAAAATAAAAAAAAATCAGCATTTTTTGACAAAACCAGTCATGGGCAGAGTAGGGTACATAAGTTAGAAAAGGGAAACCAGAAAGAAGACCCCAACTTTTGAGGAATCAGACATATTTATCTCACATCAGGAGGAGCAAACCTAAGATCAGTATTTTCACTCATGCAATTTTGTAGCAATGAAAACTTGGGTGCAAAACCACAACATGAGATACTGTGAGGAACTAACCCAGGACATGCATTTAACAGGCAAACAACATTGTGTTTTGTCTGGCTGCAAAAACTGCAGCTCATCATCACAGGAAAAAACGTTTGATTAAACCGAACACTGCACAATCTATTAGAGTTCTGCAACCAAATATAATTCTCCCAAGAATTACGGGGGAGAAAGACTGCAAGTTTTAAGCCAAGAAGAAATTGCCATACAGGAATGAGAATTATGTGAGGAGAAGAGATTTCTGTGTTTACTTTAGAGCATGAAATTCAAAGGAAAAGTAGAGCTGGTGAAATATGCCAAAAGCAAGTCTCTGACTCTGAAAAAAGTTTCATGGTGACAAATGCACTGATTTCAGGGGGATTCTCTGAGAATGCAAAACAAGGGGTATGGTACGGTGGGATTCCCCCTTGGGAGAAGAACTGTGGTTGACTCAAGGACGGGTCCCTGGTGTTCAGAAACAGCGCAAACCTTGCTAGTGCTTCCCAATTTATTCCTGACCAGAATGCACTCTCTGAAAGGGTAATAAGGGAAGCTCAGGTAGCCACATCCTTTCCGTTTGGGGTCACTGACAAGAACATCCTTAATACAGCAAATTCATACTACACACCACAATGGATTTACATGATAAAGATGCTTATCAGAGACAATTACTGCAAGCTAAGCAGCAGTGAAACAGTAAGGCATCTGGAGCTCCAGCTAGATGCAAATTATCAAAACACTTTGTTATTAGTTATAAAAGGAACACAATGGTTTATCTTAAGTTACGAAAAAGGATTGTTACTTTTTGTTGCAGGTTTGTTTCTTTGTTTTGTTTTTTAATCCATCACGAAACAGTTTATTCAAATTTCAGACTGAACATCTCAATTGGGGCAGTTTTGCCACACTGGCAAGAAGGAAGAGATGGAGACAAAAAGTACTGCTTGGACACATCAAGGACTCATTTCTGGCTTTAATTTCTGGCTTTCATGTAAAATTTTGTTGTGTTAGCAAATTAAGCAAAAGCTCTGAATAAACAGATTCCAAGTTCTTAGAAAGCGTTACAGGAGCTCAGTATTACCCACTTTTTAAAGGAATGACAAAGGCACTGTAAGACAAAGTACCTAGGGCGAGATCCCCCAAAGGCCAGCAGCAGCATCTTAAACAGATGCCAGATTCTTCAAACTTTGTCAAGTGCTTCAGCCCCGCAAAATCCACTTAAAACTACCTTTTTTGGGGGAAAGAATGAAATCCTGGTACTCTTGATTCAACTGGGAAGCTTTCCATCGACGTGAGCAGGGCCAGGATTTCCTCCCAGATCAGGACACGCTTGCTCTTGCGAGATAAGAAGTACTTAGTTCTTCTTTACAACTATGCATCAAACCCTTTTGTACATCCCTATTACCCACGTCCCTTATCTAGAATACCCTGATACAGCAGCGTTACAAAGGGCACTGTCACAGGCACTCCACAGAGGGTAAAACGTCCTTGAAGGACAAGATATATCATCGTTCCACTCCATATAGATTTATCTTGGTTTTTTCTCCTGCCTGTTGTGTGGGCCCAATCAGTCAATGCAAGGGAATTTCATCCTTGCATGGCAACAATGACAGCCTTTCTAATCATGTCGATATACTAACAGTAACTATTTAAACTAACCACGTGTTCTCTCAGCACTTTGGCCCACACGGGCTGCGAAGGGGCTGGGAACACATAAAGAAAACTGTATTACTAACTGTTTACAAACTCTATTACAGTTACAGCACATGCAAGGTTATAGATGAATTTCTGTATAGATTTACCTTTTTCTTTCAGTTTTAAATGGACATAACAGAAATGCACAGTGTGTAAAAGCATCAGTGCTAACAAAATACATTCCATGCCTCAAAGAAGCTATTGCCACCTAAGTGTCTGCCGTATTTATAATCTCTACAGGTGAAGGAGAAAGCAACTTTTTTGTTGAGGTCTTTTTTTGCACAACTATGAAGCAAATATTAACTCTAAATTTATACTGAGTGGATTTTCTGGACACTTACTAGAAGAATTTTGCCACATAGACCTAGACATAAGCTAATTATGGTGAATACAAAGAAGCTACTTTCCAACATTAGAAGTTTGGAAGTCTTGATGCTACTATTACTACTATAGGTTCCGATTTTAAGCATTCAGATACTCCCCAACTTCTGTGGGACTTAAGGTACAATATGCATGACTTTTTACATGACTGGAGCTGTAATTAATTTCTCCAAAAATATCAGAAAGGTTCATTTCATATCATTTGGTATGTAAATATAAACCTTTTTTATTTATTTATATCTCACACAAACTGAAGAAGAAAGAAATTGACTGAGGTAAGTTAAAGTGTCTGCTCACACAAAAACAAAGACAACAGCAGTATTCAAAACAAAATACACAAGCCTACAGTGAATACTGAACTTTCTACTGGCCTACCAATTGAAATCAAAGTAACATCCATGTTAACTTTAGCAAATGCCACTAAACATTACTAACTAACGACTTGCATGAAAATACACAATTCTTATAGACACAAAACCCAAGCATTCCTCGGCTCCTAGCCTAGAAACACTTCACCTTCTTTGACGCGAGTTCGATGCGGGTTCAAGTCTAGCGGGCAGGGGACAAACACACCGGACAAAAGCCACCAGAGGGGCTCTGCTCCTGGTCGCACCTGCCGGTACCTGAGCTGGAGACCCTGCATCTCCTTGGCAACCAGCAATGGCGTCACCAGCCCCACAGCAGGGCCACAAGATGCCCCCCCTGCTCTGCTGCTTACGGCAGCTACCGCACTGCTCCACCGCAAGAGACGGAGCAGACGGAGCAGAGCAGTGACATCCTGGCAGGTAAAGAGCCACCCAAATCCCCTCTCGCTTTGACAGGAACCCACTGTGACAGTTGGGTGGCAGTTTGGAAGGAGAACGTGGCAGCCATACTGCCAGCCGCCCAGGACTCCTCCTGCTAAACGCTTCCACCCATAACGTGGCCTGGAAAGACTAAAAGTGTCCGGAATAGCAAACAGGATACTTACAGTCACACGTGAAGCAACGTATCGGTGCAGTTATTCACACGTTCCTTGTACAAAAACACCTACGCGGTTGGAAAACTTCTTTCATCGGCTGCTTTCCCCCAGACGCACCGCCCCACCATCAACTGCCTTCCACTCGTGCACAAGAGCACGCGCTGCTGCACGGGAACGGCGGCACAGGCGTGAGCTGACCAGCGCAGAACTGCGCCAGGTATCGACAGCTCGCCCTCGGGGACATCACAGCACCCAGCACCCGTCACCCCCATCTCCAGCTCGTGGAAACTCCAGGTCCCGGCCATGCATCAGCACCGCGCGAGCCGGGCAGGCGAGGCAGCTGAACACGCAGCACACCGGGGCCTGGAGCTCCCACCAGCCACGTCCTCACTCCAGAGGAGACCAGACGTGGCCATCTTGCACACTCCCACGGGCCAGCACACAGCGTACGCACACCACGCGGGGAGGCTGCTGCTAGTAACCGTCAGGTAAGCTGGATCAATACCCACTTCTCACACGTCAAAGTTAACAGGACAAAGATTTCAGTAAAAATACACATCAGCTGACCCAGAATTCCCAAAGGAACAGCAGCAGTTCAGCTACTTCCAAACATGCAGAGTGGGCCACGGGTTTTTAACACCCTATACGCCTTTACAGTGCAGTAAGAATATTTTTCCCCGAGACTGCTACCTTTTCTAACATAAAAAGCTGCTCTTCTGAATATCGATAGAAAAAGTATGTTTGGAGAGGGGCATATTCTCTCTGCCCAGAATTTAGTAATCTGGAAACAAATTACTCTCTTCCTCCATTTCTACAACACACTGAAACAGGAGCTCGACTCTCTTTCAAAAAGAAGCAGAGCTTAGTTGAAAATTCAATAGCTGTATCTCAGCATAGGCCGCAGAGAAGAATACGCTCTACTTCAGCTCAGTAAAGGGAAGGGCAGCTCCCCCTACCAGTCTGTTCTAAGAAGGTTTTAATCGAGGAAGGAAACAACCAGGGATCAAAATGAGTGAGTCCTCCTTTCTTTTCCCTCCCTTTTCCCTGAGCTCTGAATTATTATTATTATTAAAAAACAATAATATGCATATATGATTCCATCTAAGTACTTATGTGTTTAACTGATCTTTGTGGAACAAGACAGGCTTTGCAGCATTTCTAGGCTAGCACGCAGCACCTGCAAAAACACACAAGAGAAAAAGGACCAAGACTCTGACCCACGAGAAACACGGCGTCCCGTCGCAACATAAAGACAAACAGCGACACTACAGCCACCTGAAAGACGTCCTGATGCACTTCCCTACAGAGGCAAGAGGCCTCGGGAGCATCTAAAGGTTTTGTCAATACAGCAATACTGTCCATAGGCCAAAGACAGCTGTTGCCATAGTTACTATCAGCCAGCTTATCAGAAAATAATTATTGCAATTACTCAGAACTTTTGTAAAAATAATTTAAAGCTTCAGTAGGATACCATTTGATCTCTTCTGTTAACTGTTTGCAACTATGCTGCCTTCGGGATCCACATAGTTAACGACTCGTGGATCTGCAGGGTTGGAGGGGAACAAGGGAAGGAATCAATGTTCCTTCTCCCTTTCAAGTCCTGACAGCTTGTATTTCGCAGGCAGAAACAACGAAACCAAGCCGACTGCAAGCTCGACTGCTCTGCTAGAGTTCTCCTCTCTCAGGCCTGGAGACCAAGTCTGAGCACAGGCCATCTTGGAGTCACAGCCTCAAATCTGCCCTCGTTTGTTTTAACCATTTGCATACCCACACTCCCAGTCATGGAACACACCAGCTACATCTCAAAACCTATTTCTAATTATGCACACAATGGTACACTCCCTCACTCAAGAGGCACACAACACAATTTCTGTAGCAAATGAGCTCAGTAACGTTCCCTTTTGTCCTACAAGCACAGCTCTGCCAGGTGGAAGGGCAGAATCTGGAAAACACACATTTTAAGAAATCTGATATTAAAAAGAGCATAGGAGCTTTGTGAACATGGCCTGCAACAAAGCTCGCGTTAAGCAGAGCCTTGCTCCTTTTGCACCATCTACAAATGCATTCCCACCAGTAACAACAAACACCAGGCTAAGGCTGGGCACAGTAGTGCTGGGGGCAAGGGGGATGTTTTCTGGTGTGGGTTTTTTAAAGCGTGCTTTGAGCATACAACCCCAAACCAAACAGCGAGTGCTTGCAATGACAGCGAACAAGAAATCTCAGGTAAGAGGCAACGAATAATAGGTCAAGTCATCTAGGCAAAGAGCTTTTAAGGCATGGGGTACTAATTTCAACAGAGACAGGTATTAAAATTATGTAAACAGAAAAAGAGAAAATAAATGCTACAGAGAAGCCTGTATCAAGTAATGCACTCTTTCCTCAAAAGCCTGGGATGATCAAAGTATTAGAACAAAAAATTCCATGGTAAAGTTGTGGCTTTGTTAGGGCAGTAGACACGGCAAGCCTCCTGGATCAAAGGAAGGGACCTTTCAGGACTTTCTACAGCTTTAAAAACTATTCCAAGGACAGGTGATTCTAACTGTAAAATATGATTGTCACACACCACACATTTCCTCAGCACCAAGAATATTTTTTTAAAATCTTTTTATTTTTGTACATTTTATAGCCACTCTATATCGGCACTCGCCACCTTGCTTTTGTGAGGTTTGACATAACAAAGGCAGAGTCAAACAAACTTAAAATCATACTTTATCAATTCTAATCCAGTGAGGAACTTGGCAAGGTGCAGGAGCCATAAATCATTTAAAACTTATAAACGAAACACATGGGCTTGGTTTTTTTTTAAAACGAGACTGTACTTGCAATAAGAAAAAAAAGACAGGAAAATAAGAAAATACAAAGCTCCCCTTGCCCCAGATGTAAATAAACTTCTTTTTTTGCCTGCATAATGCATATCTCTACCACCAGCACAAGCCACACACTGGCTTTGTGCTATATGGAACATGAAATATTAATGTAAGATACCTATAAAAACAATCTTTCGGTTCACCCTCTAGTTACAGGGTACAGAAGTAAATATCTTGCTCCTTGCATTCGGCAGGCATCTCAAAACCCCTCTGTACACTGCCGCACCTTTCCAGTATATGGTTTGTTCCTAAATAACCTTTGTGCAGTTAAAATACATCAGAAACAGGATGTGAGCTGCTTTCTGGCACAGAGTAATTGAACAAGGGCAATTCACGAACACACAGGAGCCAGGCCTTTTGTGGAGTATTACACTTCTAGTATACAGCTACACATGTGACTGCACACTTGTGAGCATAAAGGGTGAAGGAGACAGCGAAGAAATACTATTAGAAGCTCAGTAATAGGCTTTTAGCACTGCCTCTTCCACACAAGGAGTCTCTCCCGAAGGCTGGTCTGCTTTACAGCTCACATCATCCTGCAACAGCCCTCTGAAAATCAAAACCCCATCACACCATGAAGTTCTTTCTGGAAGACTTTAAACAAGCAAAACCAACAAGCCTGAAACAACAGTAAAAAGGTTAAGTCACCAACATGTGTTTCTCACATGATGTTCATCTTGAATTTCCAGTACCCACGCAAAATGCCCATAACACACGAAATAACACAGTCCATCAAGGTTCTTACAAACTGGTGTCGAAATGAAAGAGAAATCTCTGTTGTAAACAAATTCCAGTAGTATCAATTCATTTGACTGAATAAAGTTCTTCAGGGCTCTGAGAATAAGTACAAAGGAACTGAACAGCTACGATTGCGTTCATACGCAATTATGACCACTATAAACAAACTGCATGAGCAGCCCAAGTGATAGCTGGGCTCACTAGTAAAGCCTTCCAGCTGCACACAGAATTTCAAAACTTTCTAAGGAGCCATTAAAACACGTTTTATTTTCCTAAAAGAAAAAAAACAATAGCAAAACAAAAAAAACCACAAACACAAAAATGCATGAAAATTGTCTCCCTTGTACAGATCCAGCCCAAGGATTTTTAATTTTTTTAAATTATAATTTCTACAGTGATGTTTAACAGACAAACAAAACCTCACCTCTAAAAAAGAAGTAAAGTTGGATAAAGAACTATTTAGGCCCAATGCCTGAAACACAGCTGAAGCTGAATGGCCCAGGGTAAAGAGCTTTACAAAACCTAAACTGAAAGCAGAGATCTTAACTGTTGAAGCTGAAAAACACGACAGCACTTTTCTCTGAGCAACGTAAGTTTCAGTTTCCTACTTTTGCTTTAAGTTCTCTGAAATGAAGTTCTGTATTTTCATTCCCTAAAGGAAGAAAACCACTTTCAATGCTGCCTTCTGCCTCACAACAAATGCAGTTCAGGATGCACATAAAGAACAGCAAAAATTAAAAGCTTTCAGGTAGAAATCTTACAATGACTAATGGTAAAATACTTTTTAATAACAAAATATTCCTTAACGTGACATTATACACCATTGTTAGCTTTGTTAGTTAACTGAAAAATCACTAAAACCTGTAAGGGGATGGACCCCAAGTTTCTTGCCACTCAGGTCAGTACAGCTAAAAACTGGGGGCGTGACATGGTTGACATCCAGGTGGTGGCAAGTACCTGGGGAGCCAGCACCCACCTTCTGACGGACAACTTCAGACCTTGAAGTGATACTCTATACACGCTGCTGTGCAACGCAAAATCAACGGGTAAAGAGGTTGCTTCATACTCCCTCTGCAACAGCTCAAACTTCTAGCTGATGTAACTACTATAAAATAATCCAATTTCTCTACCAGAGTAAGGATGAAAGGTTTAAAAACATGCAAGAAGCACTTCACCTGTTTGTTTTTTTTAAATACAGTTTTAAAGTTTCATTTACTGAGCCTTTCATTTCCTTTCTGGAAAATAATAAAAAATGCCCCCGAAGATACATTTTCATTCAGCTATCGTGAAACATGCCCAGATATAAATAAAACTCTCAAAGCCTGTGATCTTTTAGCAAAGTGTGGTAATTAACTTCTCCAACTAATATAGGTAGTTATGCACATTTTTTTCTTTCTTGACCCTGTTCCTACTAACAGTTTAACGTCACTATTTAAATATAAAGTTGTATTATACACAATCACTAACAAGCTTAATATAGAAGTTTTAGCATTGCATGTTAACCGGGTAGAAGTAATGAATTTTAGATTTCTAAGGTTGGGTTCCC
>VZRW01006249.1:16006-34589 GCA_013398125.1 Aegotheles bennettii | reverse complement strand
GCCTGTACTGGTGCATGGTAATGATGCATGTTAATGATGATGTTCTGTGTGAAGGAAACTGATTCAGTGACCTTCATGCATGTGAATGGTTCGGTTTCAGTAACAGCACCAAATGTGCAAGATAGGGTTGTGAAAGAGGGCAAAATGAATGTCTGTTAAACGTTAAAAACCCAGTCTTGATTTGCTGAAAAGGAAAATATGACCCAAATCATCCTGTTTATTTATTGCATGTTTTTAATGCGTATTGATTTTTATATTTAAATTGCAGATGTTTCACAGATGAGTTCAAGTGGAACCAGGCGAAAATTGCTTTAATGTTTGCAATGAAAGCTTTGTTTTAAGACACGGAGTTCCTCAAAACACAGTAATATTGGGCTTCAGGACAAAGTTAACTCTGAAGAACAGGAAATTGAAAGAAAACAGAGATTTACAGGTACAGAGCAGAAAGATACATGGTAAATGTTGTACCGTTTTCTTTTTTCAGCCTCGGCATTTAATTATTTGTGGTTAGCTGAAGTAGGGAAAGTTCTTTACATGGGCTTGTTAAGTCAAACGAAGGAGCTCTTCCTACACCTCTCCAGCTTTTTTCTGTGATTGCAAAGACCCTGATTCAGCAAATTCCTGTGTAGGAATATGCTTAAATGTATTTCTGAATAGCAAGATTTGGGGGTGGGTGTCACGTGAAAAGGGAAAGGTAAAAGAGTCTGCGAGGTGGCTGGGGAAGGCCCTCCCATTGAGTCACGAGGTTCACACTGGACCCCCTTGCTTTCTAAACTCCTTCTCAGAGAGGAGTCTGGGTGCAGCTGGACCCAGTCCTAGTCCCAGACTTGGTCATCGGTTTATGCCTAAAGGGTTGTGCGTGCACAGCCACCTGTCAGAGCCAACGTTTGCCTGTCTCAGAGCCCCACGAAGAACTTGCACTGCAACAGATGTGTAAAGTTGTAAAGAGTCAACTTTGTCTGTCTCACAGCCTCACCAAGAACTTGCACCGAAACAGATGCACAAAGTTGAAAAGAAATAGAGTTCATTACAGCGACAGATAGAACAAGTTTGGAATTGCCATTGATAAATGCACTTACTGCACAAGCACTACTAATTGATGCTAATATTGCTAGCAATAATAGTAGTAATACAACCCGGGGATACTGCTNAGCCCGGGGATACTTCCTCCAAGTGGGTGAAAGGCACAGTGCTTACTCAGAGAGGGGTCCCTGTCTGGGGGAGGGAGAGGACAAAGCCCCTCAACTGGTCTGTCTGTCTTTAGGTTTTTCTCTCTCCACAGATTCTTCTCTCCCTACCTAATGATCCTTTTCTCTGTCTTATATCCCCTAAACTACAAGGCTTCCACCCTCAGGTGACATGTGATATGATTTGGGTGGAGAGACGAGTGCTATGGTCATACATGTATAGCATGTTCACTAAAATCTGCATTAGCATATGCAGGGGTGTCAACTTTAATATGCATTTCTCAGGTAATGAGGAAAAGGTCACCCTTTGGACAACACAGCCCCTTGAACAAAGGACTGTTATCAGTTAATGAAGAGCAGGAGTCCCTGCCTCTGCAAAGGCTCCTCCTGGGGAGCATCCTGTGCTAAGTGAGCGGGCTTGTCGCTCCCTTGGGTTGCACAAGATTTAGAGCAAGATCATCCTTCAGGGGTTCTTTGTGTACAGGGCCGTCCTGGTTCTCCTCAAATTCCACAATGGGGGTGTTAAGAGAAGCAATTCATACCCTTACTTTACTTATTGGTGACTGACGGAGAGAAAGTCATGCTGATAGGTTTTTTGGAAGAGAGTAGAAGATGAAGAAAAGTTAATTAAAAAGTAAAATTGTTGTGTGAAGCAGAGTGTTGTGAATTATAAAAGAATATCACCACCACAACAACCATGTCCTGTGAACATATGCCATTTATTCAGCAGGGTAATTAATTGAGAGGAATAAAGTAAAACAGATATTAAAACATTTGTAAATTAGAATCCAGTGAAGTATGTTCTAAAACTATGGAGCAGTTTGATAGAAGGGACAGAGATGGTCCTGAAGCCATTTGACAGCTTTGTGTCAAGGGTACCAATCCACAAACAAAATTCTAATACTTCTAAAAAATTGTGTGCACACTTTCTTGGCATAACCCTTGCCAAATGTGACATTATTCTGTATAAACTGACATTTTATTACAGCAGGCACCATCACTACTGTCTAAAAATGAGAAGCTTATGCAGTGGTCCTCTGGACTATGCTCTAGTACTGGCTTCCTGATTATTATGTGGGCAGAATTTCTTCACAAGGTTGGTGAAAGCAGTAGGATTTTCTTCTTAATTGTTCCATTTTTATTGATGGCCCCTCATCTTCGTCCAGTTCTGGGTCAGTTGAGGCTACGGCAAAACTCCCCCTGACTGCACAGTGCAGGATGGAGCCCTTGCTGTTCTTTCTTTACATTACTGTTTCATACTTTTGTATATTGGTGTGGGAAGCTTGTGCTAGTTTGAAAATCTGGTTTTTTGTTGTGGGTTTTTTTTAAATGACTGAGAGTATTATTTTTTTAACTTTAGATCTGTAACTTGTTTTTGTAGAATTAAGCCTATATAGACTTTTTATTTTTTTATGCATTTATATTGTTGTGTATATATGTATTTAAACATTTAAACATGCAGTAAAACCCTACTTGATATTAAGAGTTTGTTTGATATCAGAAATACATATATGTACACACAGAGAACTTAAGATAGTAAAGATGCTTTTCATTTCAGTTGAAGATGCAATTTTAAAATTCCTTTGTTATTTGTGACCAGCTGCAGTTAAATTAATAGAATTTAGTGCTACAAAAATTGCACCAAGCTAGATGATCAGATGAGGTATATTAGCTAGCTAAAAATTGTCTGAGTTTGTAGCTGAAAAAACTACCTCTGAACGGAGTTATTATTTGGGTAATTGTTGCATTACAACAAATCTCATGATCATAGTCCATCTGTCAATTAATAGATGGTTTGAAGTTTACTTTCACAGTAAGCCTAAAGAATCAACTACCAAGCAAGGCAGCATGCTGAGGGTTTCTAGTGACCTACACCTTGAGATGATGGAAGTTCCTTAAAGTACTATTGTTGCTGTCTTTTCTGTGAAGTTCACATATTGCCAGTGCAGTCATTCTCCAACCACTGCCTTCAGTATGGTTGTCCATTTAAAATAAATAAGCAACCGCAATTGAAATGCAATGTGAAATGTGGAAAAAAAATGAAATTACAACAAGAAAAAGATATTTTAATTTCCCTGCTTTTATTACAGACTTTTGTTGCGGACTCGTGACTGTAAAACTGTCTTCCTACAGGCTTCTGCAGAATTGTGGTATTCATGGAGCAGTAAGGATTTAAAAAATACATTCTTTAAAGATTTGTACTAATAGTTGCTAAGTTACATGGCTGCTGATTGTAAAAGAGGACTAATTTTCATTTTCACATGCATGATGAGAAGGAAGTATTTAATTTTCCAAGCCTTAGATATTATACCGTGAAATGAGACTCCTTGTCACATGATGACTAATCCAATCGTAATAGCTGGCGACTTTTGTATACACGCCAGGGTGACCAGCCTCCCCACAGTTCTCACCCCAACTCACAATACCCCAGACATATGCTACATTTTCTGCATCAAAACAGACCAAGGGTCCTCCTGAATCACCTTTGCAGCTGTCTATGGACCCATCGTAAGTACCTGAAGCAAAAGAGGAAATAAAAAGCAAAAATAAGTTAATGTACAACCTAGCACACAAAACAGAGCTCAGGACGTTTTTCAGGTCCTTGTCACTTCCTGACGGATGTTTGCCTAGCAGTCACCAATAAAGTAGGTTCCTAACCTCTTTGGTCTCTTACTTCTCATTTCTTTTTAAGTGCGGGATTTCTCTTTACATTTGTGGATGGCCCAAATTCACCTCATTTGCTTTGATGTAGTTGATGTAAGCCTTGTTTTACCCTGTCCAACAGAGAAGAATTCAGCCATATTGCCCCTTAGAAATAGCTCATAAAAAATTAATAAAAGCAGGATGAAAAAGGTAGAAAGAGCTGTACAGAGAGGCAGGGGCCTCAAAATTATTTTCTCTACCAGCTTTATGAAAATAGATGGGCAGGTACAAGAAGGAGAGCATGTGAATGCTGGGATGGCAGGGAGAGCAACTCTCTGTGAGTGCCCTTACTGCAAGGTCTTGATCACAGTGTGGACCTTTTGCAAAACCAGATAGGGGCCCTGGGACACAAGTGTGTAGGATCTAGTGCTCTTTGTGAGTTGCAGTGCTCATGGAAGTACTGATTTGCAATTCAGCAAATAGGATGCTCGTGAAAAAATTAAGAGTGAAGGATGTGATAGAAACACTGCTTCAGAGCTAGAATATGATTAATGCTTTGTCCTATATACTCAGTAAAAGTTAACTAATTTCTAACACCCTTACTACACTTTCCTGCTTGGTTGATTGACTTAGTATGAAGCAACCCATACTAAGTATGAATCTCCAAGTTTTTCAAAATGTAACCTCTTTCTTGAATCTCTACATTACTGAGAAAGAGTTTTGTGAACATTTCAGAGTTGGAATTACTAATCCTATAAAACAAGATTTTATTGCTTTTACTCATCTTAATATTTGCTTGTATAACTAACTCCCATGGATACTAGTCCTTAATTCCAAAGTTTGTATTTGCATCAGGGAGGGTAAACTAACCCCAGACACTCCTTTTCTGATGTTGTCCCATGTGATACTGGCTTTGTTCCCTCCCAGTGAAGTATGATCACTTAAAATACATTGAAGATCAAGGAGATGAATTATGGAACTTGCACAGTAGACAAACCCAGTATCTTATAGATGTCATGCTGAATTTATCACAAATAATTTGGCTTTTATATCTGTTTTTTTTTATTACTTTTCTCATTAAGTAGTTTGTTTAAATATTGCCTTCACTTCTTAATTTAAAGAACAGTTGAAACTATCTGCCCTGTAAGTTGCTCTTTTAGTCATGTATTTGGCAACACTTTTCACTACTTGAGGAGCAAAAACTATGTATTCAAAATCCTTATTTTAGTAGAAGGAGTGACAACTAGTTTCTAGCCAGACTAATCTTTGAAAAGTTAATTGTATTTTTCCTGGGGTGCAGTGTGGTAGTAGCAAATGTCTAAGCAGATGAATAGTCATGTTCTTCTAGTCAACAGAACTACTAATGTGCTCCAAGACAGACATTTGCTTAAATATGTTGCTGAATCAGGATTTAGTAAAGGTAGAATCAATATAGTGAAGGTAGGAAGTTCAGTGGGCTGTAAAGTGCTTGTGTATTTAGAAAACGTAACTCAAATTGCATGCTGATATTTGCCCATATAGTCATAGAAACTCGGCATACTGTCATCTTAACTCTGTTAATAAATAGATAAATAATGGTGGATGCCCCTAGGCTCCCTCCAATGGCTAGCATTTTGCTAATGGTGATACTGTGGGAATCAGTTTATCGTTGTTCCCAAGTTTAAAAGATTCCCAGCCAATGTGTCTGACCTTATAAACAGTGGGTTTGATGTAGAGAAATTATAGTAATAAAATTGATACTTACCTGCACATGCCATTTTTTTAAAAAATCGTCCTGGATACAGTTCAGAACAATTCTGAAATAAATTAACATTGCCCCACTTGAGGATATATTGTTTGGTATAACCTAGAAAAGAAAAGAATAATTTTTTCTAAATTAAAAATGGTAACTACATATTAGACACTTAATATCATAAATTGAAAATTACATATTTAATTATCTACATGATGTAATCTTCAATATTATAAACCAGATACCTTAATCTGCCACTGATGATGTGAATTGCAGTATATTGGCCATATATTTCAAAATAAAAGCAGAGTGGTTTAATTGCAGTGTTAAATACCATATTTTCATTTTGTGACATTTTTACCCTTTCCCTTTTCTCCTTTTCCTCATTTTTTTTTCTCTTTTCCATGTTAAGGTTTTCAGACACTGGGAAACTGGTATTTTGTTTTCTCTGACATAGAGATACAGCTCCGATCATCCTTGTTACTTTTTCTGAAATTCTACTCTGTCTTTCTGGGATGAGTGGACCAGATACTGAGGGTACGGGTGAACTATGTATTCACAAGGCTCAGGAGCTTCTCTGTTTTGTTCTCTGTCCATTTGCTAGTAATTTCCAACTTTGTATTTGCTTTATGGACTGCTACTGAGTATGGACATTAGCCTCACAACCAGTGTGCAGTAGCTCCAATGCAAGACTAAGCACTGTGATACAAAGCAAGTGCTTCCCAAATCTTTGAAAGCATGATTATATTTGGCTCATCTGTCTTTCTGCAACCTTCTCTGGGCTAAGCTCAAACATGTCTGAGACAAGATGTGCCAAGTTTCGTAACTGTGGCTGCAGCTCAGATCCTCTTTGGCAAGGGACAGAGGATGGGCTGTGAGCTACTAACAGCTACTTGTTAATTATCTTTACTAGATCTCTACAGCTATCATAAACGTTAGATTGGCAAAAGTAACATTTCTTATTGTCAGTGTAGTTTTCAACCCGGAGTGTCCTCCGAACCAATTTACTAAGTGGCTGAAACAGCAGAGAAAGCAGCACAGAAAAGAGAACCAACAGTGATAGCCAGATGCCAAACCACAGATGCCAAGTCACAGCCTACATTTTCTGTGCTCAGCCTTTTCTGAGTGCTTTGTGCACAACTCAGCCTTTTCAAAATGAAAGCTCACTGCAATTAGAAAATGAGTGACATAAATAATACATTTGTGTAGTAAACACTAAAGCAAATACCTTTCTCTAGTCCCCATCCAGAAACCTTGCATCTGTCACCAGCCTTGAACATATACTCAGACCAGGGGATACAGGCAGGTGTACTGTATTGCAGGGAGCAATCTCCCTTCCCAAAACCTCTGAGCTCTAGGAGAGCAATGTCATTTTCGTAAGTTGACACATTATAATTTTCATGGATTATGACTTGTTTTAGTCTGAAAGTCTCTGTCTCTCTGTTGTACATTATTGTATCCAGCAGTCCAATCCAGACACGGTACAAGTGAACTCGATTTGCCCTGGAAAAAAATGGTGAAATAAAATACACTTTGGTACTTAATGCAAGCACTGTACATTTCAACTAGCTGTGAATTTTGCATTTTATCAACCATCTTTACCATCTATTCTCTAGAATAAAAATTCATATTATGTACATACAGTTTCTTTCTGATCTTGATGTCCAGGTCTTTCTGAAGTGTAGCAAATGTAAGGCATATGACACTTACTGCTGAGTACTGCAACTAACAGAAAGAATATTAAAAGCCCAGCTCTGTGTTTAGTGCTGTGACAAAGAGAAAGCAGGCGTTTATGCCTCTCTTGATTTCAAGTGAAAGAAAAGTGAGCAGATGTGGATGGGATGCTGGGACTTTCAAATCTTCCCTGTCTGCTTTTGCTTGTTCTGGAGAATACATTCTAAGGGAACAGATCCTGGATTTCCCCAAGGTAGACATGGGGAAGAGAAGAGGTCTGTTGTATCTCCTTTTCAGGCAAAGTGGTTACGGTGAACCTTCCCTCCCTGCCTACTATCTGACTGAAGAATTCTGTGTCTCTTCAAACTCATCATTACGTTTTCATTTCTATTCACTGCCAAAATACTCTGCTTTCTCTGAATCTTCCCCATCATTAATGTGGGTGAGTCAGTGTTTTAAATTGTTTTATTCAGTAGGCAAATAGGAATTAGCAAACACAAGGGCAGTAGTATCTAAATCAATCTTTCTGCCTTGCAATAAGAAAATAATTTCCCAGTTGGTTGTTTTTACCTGACACAGTGTGCAGCAGTCAGAACCCAGCAGCCACCAATATAAACCCCTCCACAGTACACTGTTGCACCTTCACTGCCAGTTTCTTTAATTGCCACTTGCCAAGGGAATTCACCCTGTTCAAACAACAAACACCCAGATAATGTGAAATCGTAATAATTGTACTATATTTACTGCATAAAAGGAAACACACTTCTTGGTATCATCTCCTTGACTATATCTGATTGTAAATAAAAAATCTGCTGTCCAGAAATCGTGAATTGGGCTCCATCTGATATAAAGTATATATATTCTAAAATGCAGTAATTTTGTTCAATCTTCTCACTTTGTGCAATGCCTCCTTCACCCCAGCTTTCTGTCATGAAACTCCTTGTAGCCAGAGAAACATGTAGAATCTGACCTGGTATAGATTGAGTATAGCATTTTTTACTGTATTCTATTTCAAAGGTGCAAATTTAAATTCCATTTTGTCAGAATTGGTATTTCTAGCTATAGTATTAAGTATTTTGCTTGATCATTTTCAATGTGTACTTCACTGTAGTGCTCGATTTCACAACTCCGTATTTTACTTTATAAATTGTGCTTCTCTTTCACTCAGTGCAATGCCATTTCTGCTGCAAAACATGAAATTAGTGTTGTAGCTGATTTTGCTATTTCTGTACATTTTAACAGCAGGACAATAATGCCCATTTAAACTAATGCTGAATGAACTTCATGTCTGGTAAAGTTTTTTTTTTACCTTTTTTGCAGTCTCTCCACCTATGATTCTTTTCCGTCGAATTAATGTGTGATTTGTAAGACCGCAGTGTACTTGAGGAAGAAATGTCTTTATCTTTTTTCTTTCTTTAACAAAAAGGAAGAATGTGTCTCAGAATTCAGTTATGCATTCTCTCTATTTGGAGACAGGTTTATCTTTATCTCGAAAATTTGAGTGCTGTGAATATGCCAGTAGCTGAAGTAGCAGTATGCCAGCAGTTGAAGACCAAACATTTTGGCATCTGTTTTGCTTTGAAAATTGCTTGTGTCTTAGCATCACAGTATTTCTCTTTATTTTTTACTGCTACTTACATTCTTTGCTGAGAATTTATCTCCATCAGTTGCCAAAACACGCAGTTGTCAGCCAGGATGAATTATTGTGGCATTCTTGAAATTAGTGGAAAGTGAGACAAATAGTAAGCCCCAGAGTGTATATTACTAAATCACAAAGTCCAGATATCAGAGTGTTTTGGATCTGGCCAGCTGGCTGATAGCTAGAAAGTCACTAATAAGAGGATATATGCTGCTGTTTGTAGAGGGTTAGTTACGCTTACCTTCATCCATACTGTGATTTTCAGCATCTTTGTGTTTGCCTGTAGTAGAATAACAAAATACTAAAAATACTGGCAAACATTTAAATTTGTTCTATTACTCGAATATATGTTTGTGTGCCAAAATCACAGTACACATTTTAAATGCATATGGGCACTGTTTCACTTGGACAGCAATACTCTCAGCCTGGTGCCTGCTCTTTCCTTTCATACTCTTTGGCTGCCTCAGCCCACAAATGACCTACATCCAGCAGATACTCGTTCATAACTACATGCCATCTACTCTGCTTTCCATGCCTAGGGACCCCTTCTGCAAAGGAACCCTTTTTTTTTTGTTTTTTGATCTCTACAGTGATATCTCATTCTCCTCCACCAGGAAACAACAGAAATCCCTTTTTCTGCCCCATCAACCTCTTGGAGCTTTCTAAAGCCCAAAGGAACATTAGGTAATAGGATTATTTTTTTTTCCTTTGATTTAGATGATGTAGTTGTGTACTGTGTGCCTCCTCTAACAGCGTAAGGGAGGGTATTCAACGTCAGAGGTTAATTAAATGTTTCCTGAACATAGTTTGTCAGCTTTTATTTAAACAAAATGCCCATTTAATTCAGTTCCTAAATGGAGGTTGAGGATTGCATCTGTTCTCATGTTACTGACAGTAATGTTTACATTTAGACTTCAGTTTACCTTTAACAACTACCATTTACCAATAGTGTTTACTTTATGGCTTTAGACTTTGTCTCTTATCAGAACAAGGAAAATACTCTTATTTTGAAACAAAACAAAATCTTTTCAACAGTGAGGGGAAGAGCACAAAAGAATTATACTGACAAACTAGTTGAATTCTTCATCTGTGAGGAAAATATTCCTGCCCCTCTTTCTTCACAAATAGGGAATAGCAGTTTGATAGATGGCCACGTAAGCAAAAGACATAATCTGCCTTAAACCTCTTAAAACATCATCTGTTTCTTTCTTCCTTTAGTTTTCTTGCTATTCTTTTCTAGAAGGAGAGAGGGGAAAGTTACGTAACCCTTTCTTCCTTCTATGTATGACATAACATTGGGAGAACTAATTCTTGCATGCATTTTCATTTTGCTAATCTGTTAAATAATAATATGCATTGCATAGTCTCTAGTTATAATCGAGCATAATGAAAGGAAAGAAACAAAAGCATCTTTCAGAAGGAAACCTGCACAGAGAACTCGAGCTTCATCCTCTCCCGTGAGACAGTCAATTTCTTTGTTACAGACATTCTTATTTGGAATACAGATATTTGACCGACAGTGGAAACTGTTGCCTCTGCACTCTGTAACACAGGAAAGTTACAAATGTAAATCACAGGATCATATGACTGAGTAACCTCACATAGTTAGAGAGCTTTTTAAAATATAAACACAATATAATATTCACATTGTGGGGACTTGGCTGTTTATAAATAGATCACAAAAGCAGGCTCTGCAAGTCTAAAAAATAATGAATACTTGGCTCTCCTCATTTTACAGTCTTGAAGTTTTAAGATTTAAAAAATGTGGATCTCTGTTACCAGAGATCTGTGCTTCTAGACTTGGTATCACTCCTTACCAGTTTAATCCATAACACATGCCCACTCTCAACCTCAGCCAAAGGACTTCCAGTTTTGCCAGCATTACTGATCATCTCAAATGAGAAATTTATGATGTTTGGGTGAAATTTTCCCCGCAAAATCAGAGTCCAAGCTGGCTTTTGGCTGAATAAGCTAAATGCCAAAACACAGGGTTAGGAATCAAGAGTCCTATTTTGAAGATATTGGATTTAATAAATTACTTCTTCTAAAATTGTTGATTATATGAAACTTTATTATGAACCTGAGAACCCCCTTCCTTTTCATTCTTGTCATCAGTTTGTATGTTATCATAAGCAAAGCTGTGCTTGAATTCATGGCAGGGTTTTTTGAGCTACTTTATAATCTTATGTCGATTTACTATTTAAGGATAGATGTCTTCAATAGAAAACAAGACAGTTCTCTGAAAGTATCCAGATAACCCAATACAATCCAAAGACCACTGAACCCAGCTGAAATACTTCTTTTGAGTCCAGGAAGCATTGTTTTCAGCCCATATAGCTGAAACAGCACTATTTTGGTCAAGTGGAATCTGAATAAATGTCCTCTAAATATATGAAGCCACAGGTATTTATTATTTTTTTCTAAAATGCCTGTGACTGTGTTTCCACGATTATCAGATTAAATTTACTGACCATTGTAAAACTACGAAATTAAGGCTATTTAGGGATAGTGATGGGATTTGCAACCCACATTACCATTAGGCACCTGAAACCCAACTTCTGTAAAGTATTCTCCTGCATGACCTGAATGCATTCCTTGTTTCTAATTTAAATTGTTACAGCTGGAATTGCAGATGCTGAAAGAATGACTGCTTATGAATAAGCAATGTGACAGGAACTGTTTACAGACATTCTGTGGATAATCTGCATTAGTAATAAATTTAAGAGAGCTCTTACTTTGGTTTAAAGACAGTTCATTGGAAAAACAGTGTCTTTGTTTAATTACTATTAATTTTTCCCAACTAAAAATAGATTTTCATTCTAACATGGCTCATTTTTTCTATCAACATTTAACAGCCTCCTAAATGATCTCATTGTATCTCCTCATCCCCTGAGGAAATCCAGATTCTCAGAGATCACTTTCCTGCTTCAAAAAATTATGCCTACTTTTTTTGCACTTGCATATCCATAAACTATGGTTTGATTGCTTTGATGTAGTGACTTACTGGAAAACAGACTTTAGCTGTCACATCACTGTGAAACTTCTTTGGGGGTGGTTTTCTGTTGAAATTATTTTGAAACAGCTGAGAAAGGAAATCATTACCTCTACAGCACAGTTCATCACTTAGGTCTCCACAGTCATTGATTCCATCACAGGTTTTATTCAGAGAAATGCACTTCTTGTTGACACAATGAAACTCACCATCTGAACAAGCTGTGCAGCATGATGAAAATGAAGTCAGTGTGGAAATGTCTATAGGTTCAAAACTCCCACAGAAATATTCTGCCTGCGCATTTTATTCTATCAGCAGTTTGCCCTATCAACAGTAGACATTCTGGGGCCCAGTAATGTAAATAGGAATCTTCTTTATTGTTTAAATCACCTTCTCATCAAGCTTTCCATGTGACCGCTTATCTTCCTCCTCCAACTTGCAGTAGCCTGGCAAAATAGAACTTGATTCCTTCTAGACAAATACTAAACCAGAAATGGTCAGTTCAAACCCACTATAAAGGATTCAGGTAATTAAGGTGATGGATGTTCCCTCTTTAGAAGGAAGTCATCAAGAGTCTCTGAACTTCTACTTTTGTAGCATAAGAAAAACCTGAGCCAATTCATAGCTCTCCTAACCAGCAGCATCTCAGGCTGATGCTTATCAGTGCCAAAAAAAGCCCTCTACAGAAAACAGAAAGCTGTTAGAAGTCAAAATAAGGACTCGATTTCCCTTATATCAGTGAGAAACTGAGGAGTCCTGAAGCTCCCCAGAAGACATGAGCAGTTCCACTACAGTCCTGCTTGTCTGGCTGCAGTGCCACTAGTGTCCTAATTGATCCCCCTCATAGACAAAGCAGCAAGGAGGAGGTTGTCACCTGCCTCCTCACCAGTTAACATAGGAGAGATAAGACTTGTGGGATACAATATACCTTGGTAGCCTTGGAAGGGATGGGGGAACAAACAGAACCATGGGTGAAATATATTTACTTTGGGGAAATATCTGTAAAAATACAATGGTGATTTTCCAGACTCTTAAACTCAAGACTGTCTGACTCAAGACTCCCTCAATTCTCTTAAAGTCTGCAAAAGGATTATTTAAAACAAAAATAAAAGGTTTCAGTGCAGGTTTGCTGTGGCTGAGAGGTCAGCATACTAGGTCCAAATTATTTAAAATAAACTTAAAATGTAATAAAGCCAAATAGATATAAAACTAAAAAAACTACTAACCTCTGAGATTTTCATAGCACTGGAGGCTAACAAATCCCTCATTACTATCTCTTGATTTCATCTCTATGTGACATTCAGCAAGACTTGTCTCCAGGCCTCTGCAAGTTATTTGCAGACAGTGCAGTGAATTTAAGGCAGATTCTGTGATGCTGGAATTGGCTTCGTAATACTCAGCACCTCTGTGAAAATACAAATAATAATAACAAATTACATCATTTCACAATGGATTCTGCACTGCTTTTGTTGTTTAGAATTTTTATGACTTTCCTCAGTATTAAAGAATTTTGCTCATGGCTAAGAAAAAGAGCAGACTTCCCATGGAATCATCTAGAGGTAAGTAGCAGATGCTTACTTTGGAAAAAGAAAAACGCAGTGCTAACTTTTGCAGGTTGCTGCACAGAACTGTCCCCAAATACATACGTAGCTCTAGGACAGTCACGGTGGATAGTAAGGTCTCCTTATGTAGTACAACTTGCAAACTCTATCTCTGTGTGAACACAGGCGAGCCATAATTTGGAAACTGTCATGCATGGAGTCAAGTATCCTTGATGTCATCAAAACCAATGCATATTGAGGAAGCTCAGGCCACTGCGAGGCTGGGATTAATAAATTTATCTCCCTTGGTCTTACCTGAGCAGTATCCTCCTAACAGTGTATGTGTCCCCTACCTTAAAGAAATATGGATAGACTAAACACAGGGGCTTACAATGGGACTCCAGGGCTGAATGCTCTGTTCCAGGACAAACCCTTCTCTGCTACATAGAGAGATAGTGATCAGGACTAGGAAATACTTGCTTCTTCTCACCTAGAAGGGACAATTTAGGGCACTGCAATATCACTTTTATTCTTCAGGTAGGGCTAGGCAGGCAGCCCTACCTGACTAAGTTAAATTAGTTGTATAAGTGTAAAATTACTATGTACAGGATATAGAGTTGACTCTTTATGAGGAGCTGAATGTGCAACTCGGGTCATCAGTTTGGTTGCAGGAAAAAGATCAAGCTCTGTGTGGCTTCAGCCATCCCCACGGCCAAAGCAAGCAGTGGCAGCAGGTGCAAGGGGTGAAGAAAAAAAACGTGTTCTGGTTCTTGCTAGTCTGACTGGTGCATGTGGCAAAACAGAGCTGTGCTAGCATGATAAACTTTTCTCTGCATACAGGTTATTGCTCAGAGTTACTTGGGGATTGTTCATCTATGCACTTTCCCTTAAACCTGAGAGAAAACCTCTGCATTGGTCTTCAGCTTGATTTGAAAGTAAAACAATTATGGTTTGTATAGTTGTAATCTATAACAGAACACAGAAATCCATGTTTCAACTTTCACTCAATTTAAGAATCTTTATCAGAATATTGTAGCCAATACATAGTTCATGAGTCTTCTGTCTTTGCTGTTGACTGACTGTGACTGACACTTTTGTAAGCATCACTACTTTTTGAGATGCCTTGCAGTTATCCAGAGATAAATTCCCCAAACTTACAATTCAAAGCCAAGGTGCCTGCAAGCCACATTTGCTTCATTCATGGTCCACTTACTATCACATACAAAAACGTTGTTCTTTTGGTTCACAGGTTTTACTTGAAGCAATTTTGAACCTCCATGGCCAGAGATTGAAAATGTTTCTAAAAAAAAAAAAGTGAAATTAAAAAAAATCCCCAATGAAATCATATTATATAGATGTATTTAGTGGAAAGACAGCACAGAAACAAATCAGGACTAATTTTGTATTGACAGCCAAAGCGCATATGGAAAGAACAGCAGATTGAGAATCAGAAGCTCCAGGTATGATTCCTGATTTTTTGGAGGATTGACTTTGTGATTTTGAGCCTGCCACTTTTGCAAAATATACCAGTTTCAGGACAAATGAGGATAATGGTTCCTACCACATAGGAGTACCCGGAGATCTATGGAGGAAAGGTTGCTTCTTAGTATAAACTGTCATTAGAGGACTTTTGATAGCCAGTAACACTCCAAGTGAGATGTCCAGATCCTGCTGCTATTACATGCACAGCAAAACTTCTGCTGTTTACAGCAGAGCTAGGGCCCTCAGCTTAACTTAGTGAAGCTGTACAGACAGTGCACCTGGAACACACAGAGGCTCTCCCATCCTTTTCAGTGGAACATACAGAATTGAATTTTGCCATGCTGAGGGCAATGGGCTGAGTTGCTGGTTCTGTGGGGAAAGGAAGGGATGGTACTGGGACAGAAACTGGGCAGGAGAGTCCTGGGCCCAGCTTGCTGCTCCTGCTGCGATCAGTGGAGGTGAGGATGGAGGATGGGTAGGAACAGTGACTGCTACTACTAGAAGAGGACACCCACCTAGTTGGCAGGAGCCATTTCTCCCTGCATGCAGATGGAGGTTGAGCTGACAAAGCAGCTTGGTGCAGCCTAAAAAGCAGGTGAGGACAAACAGCTGCTTGCCAGCACACAAACTGCCATTGGTTTGCAGGACAACAATTGCTTTTTGTTTTGATGAAATCCATAGCGTGAAGATGATTGAGGTGAACATGGCTTACCATCTGCCCATGCACTTTCACACAAACCTCAGCAGCTTGACAATGTTGCTTGGACTTTTGCTTCTGTAAGGTTGGTCCCTCTCCAAAAGACACCCTCTCTGCTGATGTTCTTGGCAGGCTTTCTCCCGCGGCGCCTCCCACCATAGTCAACACCCTGCTTGAAAACCTTTCAGCTCTTTCCTGTCTCTTTCCTTTCTACCTGATGATTTGAGCAAGCTACCAGCATCAAGGTGACCTGGGCCTGTCAATCACTTTGTTTTTATGAAAATCAACAGATACTGCCATTTCCAATGACGTCTCATTTTCTGTTTCATGTTCTTAACTAGTGCAAGGAAATGAACAGACTTTCTGAGCTGTAAACAGTAAAAATCTCCTTGGCCACAAATGACTGACCTGTACATTTTGGAAAAGGAGGTGTTAATACCTTCAGACCCGCATCTCCCCTTGTGCAGAAACTTTGCTTCAGGGCGTTGACACTCATAGCTCTTTAGTTGACAGTAAGTGCGGAAGTACTTTCCATTGGCAGAACAAACAGAAGAGCCATTCTTTGGGCACTGGTAGGGAAGCTTACAAAGGCATTTTCTGTCCACACACCGTTCCCATGGGTGACAAAAAACTTTCTGACAGGACTTCTGTGTGTATTTGTTGCTTAAGCATTCTTCTATGAGGTACGTGTCTTGCTCAGCTGGCTGGGCAGGCTCAACCTGCTGAAACTGGTTTTTTTCAACATTAGATGTTACATTCTGCAAGGCACAAAATTAAAAAAAAAAGAAAAAAAAAGAATAAGACTAGGAACTGCACCAAGAGTTCAGCAGATCCCTTTACTGACCTCAACAAAGTGTTCATTCATTAGCCTTTTCCTATCTTATGACCACAAGAGTGCTAGATATAATTTTTAGTGTTTATTCCCTTGTCTTTGGCCACCTCATCTTTCCCAGGTTTTCTGAACTTTTTTTTTTTCTTTTTGGATCATTCACCTGGTGTGATCTTCACTCTTACTGGTCTCTCACAAACTTTATGCCCTTTACTCTTCAAACATAAGATGTAGTGCACAGCAGATTATAAACATTTTTCAAGCCAATACTTTATAATACACCACAGCAATGGGATTGTAAGCAAATCAAAACATAAGGGGACTTTCAACACCAGAAAAAATAAAAAAAAAATAGCAGCCTGTTTTTTTCTGAGACTTTTTTATTGGTTTGGTTGGCTTTGGGTTTAAACATCACCTCTAAATATTTATGATCTACTTAGAAGCAAATAAAGAAATATAAAATTAACAATTTGTTTCACCATGTGACTGCTGAATTAACAAGTATCGTCAAGGAAATTGAAAATTAAGTGCCCTTCCTTATTAGCTCTTTTCCTGTATCTTGCACAGCAGTGGATTTGCAGTGTGGTCGCTGGTCATCACTGGACTGAAAGTACAGATTCTGACCCGCCATCCAACTGCCTTTGGCTGAATGGCTCTGCACCTGCACTTGTGCAGCTCTCCGGTGACTTTGTTGCTGGCTGAGTGCTTTTGCTTACTAAGATCCATGGGTAGGAAGAATGTTGAAATGTGAAAAATATATATGGATGGACTTTGCATAAAAATGGGAGAGAAAAGTTAGTCCTCAAATGTGATTTATCAGCTTTGACTGTGTCAACTGAATCAATAAAGCTGGAGTTTAAAGTTCTCATGAAGAAATCCTGGCCACAGTAAAATCAGTGAAGATATTGTTGGAGGAAAATTGAATCCAACAAAACCCCTTTTAACAGTTGTATAATCTTACTAAATTCTTCCTGCTGTTCTCAGGTCAGCAGAATCCAAACTGTAAGCCAGATCCAGCTTGGCATAACTCCTATATTGTACAAGGTGTTTCTCCTCAATAGGAACAAAAAGTGCTGATTTTATCTAAGGGTTTCTCTAAAAGACTTGGGGCATGCTGAACGCTCAGTCCAGATGGACTTTCTGGGACACTTTTGCCAGAAGAGGTTCTGCAGCAAACCTTCAGGCTGTATGATGACACACCATGTTACCACATTATAAGACTGTAACGTCATTTCTCAAAAAAGAGGGGCAGAGAAAATAGCAGCACCTTTCTGTGATCAACCATGCTTGCAAATTTGGATTAGGATAGGAATACGATTAAAATCTTTTCCAGAAGCCTGTTAGCATAAACCCCAGACAGAATCAATACATGAAAGAGAAACAGCAAGTTTCAAACATTCAAGCTGGGCTAAAACAAATGTCTGAAACACAAAAACTGTGAAAGGAAATGAAAGGAAATGTAAAAAAATCCAACAGGTTTGTTGTTAGTTTTGTTTTGTTTTTTTTTTAATAAATTACTGCTACCACAATAATATGAATTCTTACCTCTGATCCACAAAACCAAAAGAGAGACAAGAAAACTGGGACTGCTCGCATGATGAAATTTTCTCTCTGCAGACAAGCTCCTCTGGCTGGGATTCTTTTGAACGGCAGTTGTTAGATCCGTGTTTAATGTTTAACCATTAGTAAAATATTTTAAGGTGTGTTAAGAAATAAAGTACAGGAGCCTCAAGGGTTAACTGACAAACCTGATCTCTCCGAAAGGATCCCACCTCAGTGTAACCGGTTTTACTGTAAGTGCAGGGTGAGATAACAAAAGCAAAGCCCTCCAAGTCAATGATTAAAAGGATCTTACTAAGGGTACACATCTCCTTTCCCTTGCCAGAGGCGGCTGAGGGCACCATCACGCTGCTTCTCCTGACTGCAGGCGCGTTCGCCTTGGCCAGAGCACTGTGAGGGACGAACGTGGTTTTGTGAGGGTCCCTGTACACACGGGGAGGAGCCACACACGCGGTGTCCTCGACACCCGCCAAGGCCACGGGACAGCCCCTGCACAGGGAATCCCCTGACAGCCGCTGCCCGGGAGCGGTGACCGCGCCCCGCAGGCGCCCCCGGCCGGGCAGGGCCCTCCCATGCCGGCACCCGCTCGCTCCCGCCGGCGGGGCCC
>VZRW01006249.1:0-15077 GCA_013398125.1 Aegotheles bennettii | reverse complement strand
TCACCATCCGCTCCCGGGGCTGGGGTGTGAGTGGGAAGCACGCTGACACTGCTGGGCACTCACAGGTGTCACAGGGAACGGCCTCTCGGGTTTGAACACGACTCCTGATGTTTCAGTGAGGGCTGGAGCTGTTGGCATCCATTAACGAGCGGGGCTGCCGGGAGGCGTGAATTTGGGCAGCGAATGAAATGTGAAACGTCTCGTACGTCTTGAACAACTGATTTTTGTCCACAGCTCAGGAGGTGGTAGAGAATGTCGTTCCGTGGAAGAGGAGGTGGAGGAAGAGGAGGTGGCTTCAACCGTGGAGGAGGTGGCGGTGACAGAGGAGGCTTCAATCGCGGTGGACGAGGTGGCTTTGGCCGGGGAGGTGGACGAGGAGGCTTCAGCAGAGGCGGATATGACCAGGGGCCTCCAGACAGGGTGGTTTGTAAGTCGTGTGAGGAGATTGTGTTGATCTGATTTACAATGACTGCTCCACATCTGAGCTCGTTTGTCCTTTGTTGCAGTGCTGGGGGAGTTCATGCACCCGTGTGAAGATGACATCGTGTGTAAATGCAAAACAGAAGAGAACAAAGTGCCTTACTTCAACGCTCCAGTGTACCTGGATAACAAGGAACAAATTGGCAAAGTGGATGAAATCTTCGGGCAGCTGAGAGATTTTGTATCCTTCCAAAAGCTGTGTGACACACAAGTGTCTGTGTTTGGAAGGCTGGGGGCTGACCTGCTGGAGAGCAGTGTAGGAGAAAGGGACCTGGGGGTCCTGGTGGACAGGAGGATGACCATGAGCCAGCAATGTGCCCTTGTGGCCAAGAAGGCCAATGGCATCCTGGGGTGCATTAGAAGGGGGGTGGTCAGTAGGTCAAGAGAGGTTCTCCTCCCCCTCTATTCTGCCCTAGTGAGGCCACATCTGGAGTATTGTGTCCAGTTCTGGGCCCCACAGCTCAAGAAGGACAGGGAACTGCTTGAGAGAGTCCAGCGCAGAGCCACAGAGATGATGAAGGGAGTGGAACATCTCCCTTATGAGGAAAGGCTGAGGGAGCTGGGTCTCTTTAGCTTGGAGAAAAGGAGACTGAGGGGTGACCTCATCCATGGTTACAAATCTGTAAAGGGTGAGGGGCAGGACGATGGAGCCAAGCTTTTTACAGTGACGACCAATGATAGGACAAGGGGCAATGGATGCAAACTGGAGCACAGGAGGTTCCATGTGAATCTCAGGAAGAACTTCTTTCCTGTGAGAGTGCCAGAGCACTGGACCAGGCTGCCCAGAGAGGTTGTGGAGTCTCCTTGGCTGGAGACATTCAAACCCCGCCTGGATGCGTTCCTGTGTGATGGACTCTAGGTGACCCTGCTCTGGCAGGGGGGTTGGACTGGATGAGCTTTCGAGGTCCCTTCCAACCCCTAGGATTCTGGGATTCTGTGGTTCTGTGAAAGGCTGGTTGATTATTACATGGAATTTCTGTAGGGAGTTAAATCCATCCAAGGCTCAGGTCCCAGTCAGAGGTGAACAGTCACAGGTCTGTCAGCAGCTGTGGGTGTCAGTAGGTGCCCTGTTCACATTAAGTGCCCATCTTAGAGTTTTTTCAGTACGACAGAGTACCTTGTATCAGGCAGGGGTTTTCAGTCAGCACCAGTACTGGCAGATGTCTTTTGGTTCCTCAGGGCTTTGAGATGTTACTTTTCCTAGCTGCCTGACCAAATAATCTGTTATAGGTTACCTACTTATAACAGAGTTGAATTAAGGGAGTGGGGTTTTTTGTGCATTAGGGGACTTTGCTCATGCTCTAGCTTATTCATTACTTATAAAGGTGATTTTGTGCTAGGATGTCCCATTGCTCAGCTTATTACTGAAACTGCCAATAAGA
Source organism: Aegotheles bennettii (assembly GCA_013398125.1). NCBI lineage: Eukaryota > Metazoa > Chordata > Aves > Caprimulgiformes > Aegothelidae > Aegotheles > Aegotheles bennettii. The sequence goes on along the minus strand of VZRW01006249.1, from coordinate 13,215 downwards.
GCGGGCTTGTGCTGGGACATCCTTTTGCAAAGCAAGCTTGTTGAGACAGAGGCACTGGGTCCATTCTGTTGTCACTGGCAGATTGACAGAGTCCATGACAGCAGCAGCACGACTGAGAGATGTGACAGCAGGACTTAGCCTGTGCATGTGTTTTCCCCTCCCGCATTAGATGTGAAGTAAGATGTGCAGGTTTAAATCACTCTCACGCTCTGAATGTATGAACTTGCAGATTTACTTTTTATATCAGAATTATTTGAATTTCAGAAACTTATATTCTTCCTATGGCAGCATATTAAGGAAATACATTACTGGATTTTGCAGCTCCTTGCTTTCCCATTTAATTAAGCAGAGGTAGCCAGCAGCTTTTTTTGATCTTAGAAACTGCATACCAAAGTCCTTGCACAGGGAGAGCTAAGTGATTCAAGACTGTTACAGAGAGTGTCTGCTGCCACGCTGTAGACTGAGGCTGGGCATGATCTTGGTGCAGCAGTCCCTGCTGACTCTTACCTTCCCACAGCCAGGCAGCAGCAGCACTAGCAGGGACCCTACAGCATGTAAATTGTTTCAGAGAAGCCTTGAGGTCACCCTGGGGCTAACGGGGTTGTCACTTGCTATACAGATTTGTTTCTTTACAATTACAATTTTACGTACTGGTATGTTCCGCTTTCCACTGGTATGTTCTTCCTTATATCTTAAAACATGGAAGGAAAAAGATATTTTACCACGAAACACCATATTTATAACTATGAAAAAATCCTGAGAAAAAATTGAAATAGTTTCTCCTGGTCTTTTAATTGTCATTTTTCATCTGCAGCCATGACATTTAGCTTCATTTATAATATACTAATTTAGAAAATGTCTGAATGTGCCTTTCATATGAGAAACTGTGATCTTGATTATTATGTTTTATTCCTGCTATGTTCCTTAAAGAAACTAACAGTATTTTTCCGTAAAACTGTCTGAGAACATGAAAGCCTCTTCATTTAAAAAATTGCAAAAGGTTAGCCAATCTCAGTAACAGAATTCCACTGTATATCATCAGTTAGGTAAATCTACTCTATGTCATTAGGTAATCAAAGCTTTATTAAGTTTTTATTAACTTTAAAAGTTAGTTGTCTTTTGTAAACGTAAGTATTCATATCCTCTTCCTTTTCACTTTGTATCTGCCGTGTTCTTCCTTCTGTCTGCCCCACAAAAAAAGATGTAACAAATAAAACTCATGAAAATATCTATATTTTAGTAACTTTATAACACTGTGATTTATTTTGTGTGTGCTTTCTTTAGCTGGCTATTTGCAGAGGACAATTTTACATCAAGGGTTAAGATCAAGTGGTGGATGTTTGTAAAGGGAGATATTACTGTGCTCTTTAGCCTTGATATTGTCAAGACCTAATGGAACTCTCTTCCTACAGTTTTACATTGATCCAGCAAAGCTGCTACCCCTTCAGAGATTTTTGCCAAGACCACCTGGAGAAAAAGGTGCTCCCAGAGGAGGTGGTAGAGGAGCACGTGGTGGTGGACGTGGGGGAGGAAGAGGAGGTGGTAGAGGTAAGATCCCAAGAATGGAAGCTGCAGAATGTTGGACTTTTTGCTGTGGGGTGTGTTGTTTGGTTTTTGGTTTTGTTTTTGTTTTTTCGTTGAGTACTTGAGTATCAACAGTTGTATTGCAAAGGAAAATGTTATGTGTATTTCTGTTTGATGACTCAGTGGGAGAGACAGCGATGTCTTTCCAATGGCAAGACCTAGGCTTCTGTAGCTAGCTAGATAACAGCTCCAAAGCACAAGGAGGAGAGTATGCTGATTTATAACAAAGACAGAAAGTATGACTCCTGAGCAAACTCACGTTGAGAGGTTGTAGATACACACTCAAAACTGTCAGTGAAAGCTGTATTTTTAATATGTTTTAAATATCTAATAAGGACAAAATACTGAGGGAAGTGAATGACCTGGTACATCTTATCCTTCTTTGCTTTTCGAACATCATCTGCAATGTACTCCTCAATTAAAGCTGAAATTTGGGGGGTTTTACATCACAATTTCTTGCCTCTTCTCCCTAGTTTGCCCCTTTGCAGCGAGGCATGAGTGTTTCAGAGGTTTTTTGTTTTGTATTAATGTTTTGTTGAGTTGTCATGAATTAATTATTAATAGTTGTCGTTCATTTTCGCTCTCATGAAATAAGTTTATCATGGAGTTTTTTAGTGTCTTTAGTATTTTGGACATTGTATATCAGATATTAAACAATTCTTAAAATGCTGCAGATAATCACTGGAAGAGACAAGATATAGTAATTGACCTAGTAACTGTCCAGCAATTGACAGTTTCTGTTTTTTTGTTTTTCTTTTCCTTTCAGAAGCTGTCAATAACATAAATTGTTATGCATAACAAAGAATTTATATGCTCCTCAAAGTGTACTTTCTTTCCCATATTTAGGAGGATTTGGAGGAGGGAGAGGTGGAGGAAGAGGAGGAGGATTCAGAGGAGGAAGAGGTGGTGGAGGAGGCTTTCGGGGTGAGTGTGAGATTTTTACATTTCATTGGATCCTGATTTCTAAAACTTTTAAATATTAAACAGAATGTTGTGGTTTTTAATCTGTTACAGATGTTTATAGTTTTATGCAAGAAGTTTCTGTGCGTCATAGTAGCTAGCTTAAACTGAAGCACAGTATTCTGCATTTTTGGTGCTTGTTTAAGACCATGTGCTAATTTTTTTGCATTCAAGAGGGACTATGAGAACAGATAATGATGATAAATTATTTTATTCTATCAACTCATTTAGTGTTATGTATATAATTTACTGGCTTTAAATGCATCTAAGATGTGAATTGTTCAGTGTCTTCTTCTTCCCTCCTAACATAGGAAGAGGATATTAGAATTGGAGCCACAAGTATCTCCCTGCTGTCGTACTGTATCGCCTGCAGAATGAAGAATAAGGAAATTTCTTTTGTAAAGGACCTTGAAGAAGTTCTTTTTGTAAAGAACTTGAAGCTGCAAAATGACAATTATTTTTACACTTAGTGACTCCTAGGCAACATATGAGGAGAGCATAGCTACAGGCGAAGAACTGAAGACTGCTCAGAATATACTTGAATGTTTTTAACTAAGCCAGAATTCAATGTTATTCTTAAACTGTTTGTTTCTGACAAATGATGTAGTCAATGCTTGACTTCATGTTGAAGTTTGGAGTAAATTGGAATGTTTTTTCAAAAAACTCTACAGGTTCACTACATGCACATTCATCAGTATGAACCTGTTACCTATGTGTGGTTCATCCCTAGTTCTCATCCTCTTTTTATATTGAATCTTCTAGGTTATTCTAAAGTGGACATGTCATTTAAACAACCTTTATGAACCTTATTTTAAAATTTTGTGTTGATAGGTTTTTTTTTTAATGCATAATAATGTATAAAAGGAAAAGAAGATAGCAAAGCATAATTTGGTGGGTTTTTTCTGTACAAATCTCAATGAAAGCCAAAGGCATAAAGACATATTCTTTTTAGAAACTGCTATCTAATGAGTAAGACAAGGTTAATACTATTCTTAAGTCACTTAATTGTATCTAAATACACTGAAATACTAAAATTGCTATGGGTTTTTAACTGCTCCCACCTCCCCCTTAGCCAGTTTCTCTTGAGGTTTTGATGTCCTGGCACCTCACCTCTGTGGTTCTCTGAGCTCCCATAGAGCTAAAATCAGATAGCCCATCATAGGGCTCCTCTGCACAGTGCTCTCAGTTAAGTATTGCTTAAAAAAGATATGAAAAAATCTGCACAAGTCCTTCCTTACTTTTCTGGCTTTGGAAGGCTAACCTGACGTAGTCCTCACTCTTACACCCAATTTCATGCTCTGCTTTGCTATTCTCACTGCATGCTTTGAGGACATACTTTTTCCCAGCATGTCAGAAGACTGTACTGCCATCACCTTGAAATTGAATGAGGTGACAGCTGATGTTTCAGTGGCATGAAGTACCATCTTGCAGCATAGGACAAGCAGCGTATGCTCTGAATCTCACATCAGATGGAGCAGTGAGTCAGCCTGAAGTCGTTGCAAGACCAAATGAAAGACATTTACATCTATGTGCAAAGAGTTTAAAGAACAATAGGCATTGCAGCTCTAAAGGGAAGGTCATCCTCTTGATTATAGGGAACTCAGTTGCAATCCTATCTGAGAAATGCATGAGGAGCATGATGGCATACTCTATGAATACAGACAATATTGGGTGGGATTAACACAAGTATCCAGAGAAAATTTATAAACTTAGTTGTTTGTGGAGGTTGCAGGATGTTCAGATGCTGATGGAAGAATGTCCTTAGTGTGAAACGTCTGGACACATCTGCCATGTGGTGCTGCATTTTTGTTTTTTTTTCCCCTTGCCCCCTTGGGGTGGGATCATGTTTGGTTGTGGCAAGGCCCATCCAGTCCCTCTTCTGCCTTCTCTTCTCTGTGCCACTGCCCCCCTAATGCAAGTAGTTGCTAACTGTAATGAATGAAAATTCAGTGTCTTAAAAAAAATAAGATGATGTATCTCGTCAGCAGTGCAATGATGCACTGAACTAAGATGCAGGTTCTCTGATTTTATATAACGCCTTCCTCTCTGTCTGGAACTTTTTATTCAAATCCTGTCTGTAATTCTGTTACTGTGCTCCTGATCCTAGTAAGTGAAGTGTTTGAGTTCTAAGTATGTGCTTGCAGATATCCTAGGCTTTTTCTGGGGCTCACCAGCACCTTGGCAGAAATAGGTATGTTGGCAGAAATGGGAAGTTTCAGGTAGCTGTAATATCTGGGGAAAAAGAGTACAGTCTGAAGTGAGGCGGTGAGGGGAAAGTGTTAGTGGTGGTGTAGGCTGTCGATGATAGTTTGCTGTTCCCTGAACTTCCCCTCAGTGGCAGTCTTTGGGGCAAATGGCTGGGCCATCTAATGAACTTCTCACTTGCCACCCATTCCAGCAGCAAAATGGGGATTGCTATCATGCAGTATTCCTCGGAAGCTCAGGAAGAAGGTAGGCTTCAGCGCACCCCACCATGCTTGGCTTCCCACGCAGGACACAGTGGTAGTCGTGTCACCTACCTGCCTGCTTGTCTGCTTGTCAGTGTCTGCATGTGCTCGCTGTTGGCAGAAGCAGAGCCTTTAACGACCAAGTCCAACTTTCAAAATGTGGTCACAGTGAATGTGTTAGCAACTGCAATATTTGACCCAGACACAGAGTCAGACTTTCAGCTGATTTTTAAAATGATGCTGGTGAATCACTAGGATCAGATTGCTTAAAGGTATTTAGAAGACCTTGAACCTTTTCTCCTTGCCACATTAAAATTCTGGTTTTATATTTTCTCTGTGTGGGATCTAAATCCTTGCTAGACAGAGGGTAATACATGGAGGTGTATTGTGAAGCTGAGATTGTTACCCATTGAGAATGGCTTTAGTACCTCTGCATTCCTTCTTGGAAGGATGTTTTCTTCTCTTTGTGTTTTCTGTAGTTGCTGGGATAGGATGGTTCAATATAATTCATGGCTTTGCTATGTTGCTTTGACAGAGAAATGTGAAGTGCAGAAAATAATTGGGATATTTTAATGTCTACGTCTGCAGCACTGGCTGTTGTAGAACAGAAGTAATCCTCTCTAGCATGACATGAAGTTATGGATGATTGCCTGAAGCAATGCTGGATAGTCACATACACAGTGATGCAAAGTTGTTTGCAGTTGTACAAAACATTGTCTTGGCAAAAGCAGTGTTGTCTCCTTTAAAAAAAAAGCATAGCTACTGCATGAAGTGTGGCAGCCGTTGTGGAGTCAGATATTTTTCAGGGCGTTTTCTTCCATCAGCTGAAAATCACTTTAGAGTCAAACTTTATTAATCCACAGTTTAAATCTAGTAAAAGTCTCTGTGAGGGAGGAAAAGAAGTAATTTGTTTATTTGTTTTCTATCGGGCTTGAACTGTTTGCATCTATTCATGACAATAAGATTGAAGGGAAGTTCTACCTTATGGAGCCCTCTCGTGGTGATGTGCTCAATAAATGTGGGAGGGTTTGGGTTTGGTTTTTTTAGTATGGTTACCACTGAAAATAGGAAAGAGGCTTTGGTTTGGTTCTGGTTTTGTTTTTTATTTTTTTAAACTTTTAATGCAACGGTAAGTTTCTCTACTCTCATCAACTGTGGAGTGAAATATACTTTACACATTACTGAAAGCAACTTGCTAAAACCCTGTAATGAGTTTTGCATTGCTCCATATCTATACAGATGCCTACAAATTGAAGAATGGACTTATATAGAAATTGCATTCTTTTGCTACTGATCTGGGACAAGTGGGAAGAAATGTATCACTTGAGCCTATGGAGTGCCCCTCTGACACTAGCATTGAAGGATAAAAACAGCCTGAGGTTTTGGATTTATTTTTTTTTTATGCCAATATTAAAAAGCAATGTGGTAAACTGTATTTTATCTGGCTTAGGAACTAGGTTTCCAGCTTTGTGGATTATTTGTATACTCTAATTTCTTTTATCTTTTTGGATTTGTTTTATGGACTACAGTGTTACAGAAAAAAATACTTTTAGGCCTTTAATTTTTACTTTTTTAAATTTCAATTCCTGTTGCTGTAAATTTAGCCATATTTAAGAGAAGAGAAGGAGACAATATGGTGGTACATAGGATGGTTGCACATATGAGAAACTTGTGTTTTAACCAACCAAGTATGTATAAAATCTGTGTGGTCTCATTTAACTGCTACTCTTAAGTCTGGAATCCTATCTGAATATAAATAATAATGCTTCTCTGAAACATTCAGCATTGCAAGCTCTGACTTCTGTGTAAGCTGCAAGATCTGAGATGCTTTTGAAAATCTTGCCAAAGTTTCAGGGGAGGAAAGTAAAGATATGCTTTTATCTTTCAAGGCCAGACTATGGGACAGCAGGTAAGTGGCTTCATTGCCAAACATCATCTTTCCTTTTAGAACCATCCCACTCTGTCCTGCCTAATTCTCTTCTGACAGGAAAAATACCATAATATTATAAGTACCCTGAGAACTGTAAGAGTGAGTGTAGATATGTGGCATTAAGGAAAATATTTGGTGGTAGAAGTATGACACATGATCGTCTGTATCAGTGATGACTAAATGTCATGACTGCACAAGTTTTATATCAAAATTTTCTTATCTTTAGATTCAAACAGGTGAAAGATGCAGGATATCTGTTCTGGAAAGCTGAGGAGTGGAGGGAATGCTCTGGGTGTTTCATGAATCAGAGAAGGGAGAGCTCTTCAGGTATACTTTCTTTCTGTGGGATGGCTATATTCCTCAAAACTGCCTGTGTCACTACACCCTTATTGCTGTTGAGAAGACACAGCTCTAGCCTGGGAGCCTGCTTGAGCTGGCTGTGAACCACATACAGCTGAAGAACCACTGGTTGCTCATCCTTGTTTTTATACCCAGTACGAGTACAAAACTGGAGGCAAGAACTCTATGAAGGGGAACTGATGGGAAACACCTTCTTTGATTGTTTATACTGATACTGCATATGAGCTGTTTTGGCAAGAGTTTATTACAGCTAATATTTATGCAGGGTTTTGTAAAAGATCTTTACTTTGGTGTGCTGCTACTGCATTATTGAAGAGAAGAAAACAGGAGCTTCTGCTGCTCAAGGCTTTGGAAAACACCTAATAATTTTCTGCCCAGTAACATGCTTTGGAAAACTTGCCCAAAGTAAGCTTAAGTGTGTGTTTGGGAGAGGGAGGGTGTTCAGACTTGTAGGGCATACTCAACAACCATTTCCTGCAGACCAGGCTATTTTAGAAATGTAGCAACTGTGTTTTCTAAAAGTCACGCTTCACTTTAGAAAATAATCGACTTTGTTCTTCTTGTGTCTTTTGTCTGTGTCAGCTTGACAATCTTAGATTCAACTAAGAATCTTGAAGAAGTAAGTCTTCAAGGATTTGAAAGGATGGACTTTAGAGTACGTGTATCCTTTTTTTAAAGAAATTGGTGTTTGTGTTTTGATGTTGTGCTGCAGTTTTGGGTGTTCTCTGTGATGATGGGAATTAATTCTGAGTTAGGCTGATGGCCAACTGACTTGAGCCAACTTTTGAGGTTTCTGAACCATTGAGCAAGAGATTTGAAGGGAAAAGTTTGGGGGCATGTGACAGTTAATCTCTTTAGCAATAAGAATGAAGTTTAAGCATACTGTTGGAAATGTACTCAGTTCTGTGCTGCTCTTTGTTTTAATTAACAATCTCCTGCGTAGATTGGGAGTGTAAACTTCTTTGCACTTTAGTCCAATTAAAATCATGCTTGGAGGCTGTCAGTGGTGGTGGGAACTCCCCTTTATGCCCCTTTTTGGAATTGTTCAGTGAGTCTGTTGAATAATGAAAGAATTTGCCTGACAGGGTTTTGTAGTGTTTTGTCAACTTGATGAATTATTGCGGAGGATAGACGACAATCTCTTCTGTCCAAAATGCATTGGAATGATTCATCCAATTCCTCAGAAAGTGACAATGAAGTTCATTCAGCCTTTACACAGACTGAGCACAACATAGTTGCAGTTTACGACTTGAGCCAACTTATGGGCATTAGCAAATTGTTGCATAACTTTTTAAAATAGAACTGTAGATCTGAATGCTCATTTTGTATAGTAACAGCAATGGTATTTGAGTTTGTGTTACACAATGTCTGATGGCTTTTCTGTATGGTTTACTGACAAGTTAGCAATCAGCAGGCTGACTGAAGTGTGCAGAAATATCCAAGTTTCCTGCTCTATATTCGAAGGCAGTGTTGTGTTTCAAAAAATATATGTTGTTGATATGTAATTATAGAAGAGAGTGAGAATTAATTTCTGCCAGCTTGCAAAAGAGATAAAAATAGGGCATAGCTGTCACATCTTGCGTTTTTCTGTGATGTGCTTGAAGCTATCTTGAGACTTCTCCTGGACCACATGTTTGTAGTAATATATGTGTAGTCTGAGCATGTGAGTGGGTGTCTGTTAGGGAGACGTGAGGGGAAGGGTTGGAATGTGACTTAGAGGGAGGGAGGTGGTCATTAATCAGAGAAGAGCAGATTCCAGTTGCAGCTGTATTTTTCATTGATGACACATGTTAGAAAAAGCATGCTGGAAGCCTTGGCATTGTGTTTGTTCCCTGTGACTGCAATGGCCTTTGGCTAAACTTGAATGATTATGGAATTACTGGGTTTTTTTCCTTGAAAACTTTCTCATTGTTACAACCACAACTGGTTCAGTACTGTTTTTCTGAAGCACTGAGTGCTATAGCAATGAAATATCAACCTGACCAAAACCTGGAACCTACTGAGTTTAAAAATAGGCCTTTATTGTGGAAAATTAAATCAGTTTATAAATACTTTATTCATAGACTGTACCATACATTTTCTATTTTATAAGTAGCTTTTAAAATGCTTTAAAATATTAATGTGCTTTAGGTTTATATGAAATAGGATTGCTGCTGGTTTCATTTTATTTAGCATATCTGTTTGAAGTGGTGAGCACCAAATTTCTGTTCTGGTCAAGAGGGTATTTTTGAATGCAAAGGCAATAATTTATTTCAGATTTTTAGAGAAATTGGTAGAACAGCTACACAGATCAGTAGACTTGTTAAGAAGCTGTAGAGGTGGATGATGGTCAAGTATTGGAAGGCTAGATATACTCTGCAGTACTACCACACTATTTGCAGGTAACTGGATCTATCAGGTGCTTCAAATATGTATGATACTTGTTATATTTTAATAAAAATTGATTACATTGCATGTAACCAGGTGATCTTTTCAGAGTTTGACCACCTGGTATTGTGGATCAAAGTATCATAGGTGATCAATGAGATTAAACCAGAATCAACACAGCTCTTTCTTAATGTTGCATAGAAATTAAGTTTCTTAAAAAAAAAAGAAGTTGTATTACTTTAGGTTTTGTTTTGTTTTTTCCTTTTTTTTTTTCTTCTTATAATTGGGAGAATCTAGTAAATCTTTTACCTGTAGCTTGGACTTTGCTTTCTTAATGAGTAATGTTTTTGACAAGGTCTGTAACGTCTTTGAAAGTATGATTGGTTGCTTTGCAAATGCCTTACCACAGAAAATCTCACATCTGGAAAATTTAAACCGTGTTAATAAGCAGATGTCTAAGAATAAGAATGAGGTACAAGTACAGTGTTCATCATTATGCTGCTTTTTAAAAGGTTTGAATGCTTTGCTCTTTTGCAAATAATTGCTGTTTTCTGAGAAGGAAGTAATTGATACTGCACTCTACAGTGGTCAGTGTGTTAATTTTAGTGATGACAGCAAGGGTGCTCAGGCTGCAGGAAGCAATACTGCTTCAGATTATAATGGTGAAATGCTCTGGTATTCATTTAAAAATGCGGACTGGAAAAGTAAATTCCGTGTTGTACACAGACCCAACCTTCATTGTTTTGATGCTACTACCCATGTGTATCTTGTAACTCCGTTGGGGCTTCTATTTGCATTTGGTCTGCCTTCAGCTTTTGTTGCTTCCCTGAGAAGAAGGAAAAATTTTTTTGCCCTTGATCAGGTCATGAGGTTTTTATCTTCATCTTCACAAAACTACAAAGTTTAATTAAAGAAATATGGGAATAGTTGTCTAACCCTAAGATGTTTCATAGGCCAAGTGGCAGCATCCATGTGCTTTTTCTGAATCACAAGTTCATCCCAGCTGATGATTTCACATTACTGAAAGTCTTGGGATGGGTCTGCACTCCCTGTCCTCTAAGAAATAGCATCATTTAGGTTGGAAAAGACCTTTGAGATCATTGAGTCCAACTGTAAACCTAAGTTTACATGTACCAAGCCCACCAGTAAACCATGTCCCTAAGTGCCACATATACACAACTTTCAAATACCTCCAGGGATGGTTTCTCTTCCAGTGCCCAACAACCGTTTTGGTGAATAATTTTTTCCTAATATCCAACCTAAACCTCCCCTGGAACAACCTGGGGACATTTCCTCTCATCCTGTCACTTGTTACTTGGGAAAAGAGACTGATGCTCACCTCACTCCAGCCTCCTTTCAGGTAGTTGTAGAGAATGATAAGGTCTCCCCTCAGTCTCCTTTTCTCCAGACTAAGCAACCCCAGGTCCCTCAGCAGCTCCTTGGTAAGACCTGTGCTCCAGACTCTTCACCAGTTTTGTTGTTCTAATGGACACTGCTTAGCTGCTGATTGGAGAAACTTTGTTCTTCTACTTGACCTGATTCTCAGAAACAGCTGAGAGAGTATTTCTTCAATTTACATGTTTTTTCTGATTTTGTTCAAGATGTAATCCACCTTATTTCTTACGTTTTGCTCCCCAGAATATTTTAAATTTTTTTATTAATTTATTGATTTGTTTTAGTGGTGCTAAAATTTTTAACAAATATAGACTTATCAATTTCTACCGTCTCTTCCCTGTATTGGTTTCGATTCGTTCCCTACCCCCTCCCCCTCCTTCATGTTGAGATTGTGTTCTGAAGGACTAGATTTAAGTGTGTCTAGCAGGATCCTTCCTTCACCCTGAACATAGCAGTTTACAGTTCTGTTGTATTTCTGATTTCATTCTTGGTAGCTCTAATACCTGTTAAAGCATGCCTCGTAAGAAGTCTGTACTGTTACAAACTTTTAATTCTATTTTGCTTCCTTTCTCCCAAAAGATGACATAATTTCTGTGAACAGGAGATCTGACAGAACTGTCACTGTCAGGGTGCTTTTACTATGGTGTTGGTTTCAGATCACATCCCTAGCTCCCTGCTTTTGCTCATTTTAGGGGCTTACAGCGTCACAGTGTCATTCCTGAAATGTGTGAATATATAAATGTGATAGCTGATGGCATCAATGTGCCTATGCACCTCCAACATCATCTGTAATGTAATGTTTATGTACTAAGGAGGAGACCTGCACTGGAGAACAGGCATGCTTGAGAGAGATTGGTACTGATTAATAAAATGTTGCAGTGAAACTCCTTATGTGAGTTTCAGGTATAATAATAAAGGTACAAATTTACATAATTGAAATGGAGAAACTCCATTTAAAAGCTGAAGAATTGGTATTGTCTCTGTCATGTGAAAAAGAGGTAAAAAAGTCTCTGTGAGGTGGCTGGGGAAGGCCCTCCCATTGAGTCACGAGGTTCACACTGGACCCCCTTGCTTTCTAAACTCCTTCTCAGAGAGGAGTCTGGGTGCAGCTGGACCCAGTCCTAGTCCCAGACTTGGTCATGGGTTTATGCCTAAAGGGTTGTGCGTGCACAGCCACCTGTCAGAGCCAACGTTTGCCTGTCTCAGAGCCCCACGAAGAACTTGCACTGCAACAGATGTGTAAAGTTGTAAAGAGTCAACTTTGTCTGTCTCACAGCCTCACCAAGAACTTGCACCGAAACAGATGCACAAAGTTGAAAAGAAATAGAGTGAATTACAGCGACAGACAGAACAAGTTTGGAATTGCCATTGATAAATGCACTTACTGCACAAGCACTACTAATTGATGCTAATATTGCTAGCAATAATAGTAGTAATACAACCCAGGGATACTTCCTCCAAGTGGGTGAAAGGCACGGTGCTTACTCAGAGAGGGGTCCCTGTCTGGGGGAGGGAGAGAACACAACCCCTCAACTGGTCTCTCTGTCTTTAGGTTTTTCTCTCTCCACAGATTCTTCTCTCCTGACCTTTGGACAAATGGCTCCTTGAACAAAGGACTGTTATAGAATCATAGAATGGTTTGGGTTGGAAGGGAACTTAAAGATCATCCAGTTGCAAACCCCCTGCCATGGGCAGAGACACCTCCCACTAGACCAGGTGGCTCAAAGCCCCATCCCACCCTAGCCTTGAACACTTCCAGGAACCTCTCTGAGTAATGTGTTGCAGTGTTTCGTCACTCTCAAGGTAAAGAACTTCTTCCCAATATACAATCTAAATCTACTTCCCTTTAATTTGAACCCATTCCTTTCTGGAGAGGGCCCACATTTTCCAGTTGCTTGGACAATTTCTCTTTATATCTCCCAGACTGCCTGTCCTTGCTTCCACCCTCTATAGGCCTCTTTTTGGTGTTTGAGGCTGTCCAGAAGNGTGTTTGAGGCTGTCCAGAAGCTCCTTGATCATCCTTGCAGGCCTCCTGGCATTTTGGCCTGAATTCGTCTTCATTGGGATGCAGCAGTCCAGAGCTTGGAGGAGTTGATCCTTGAATACCAGCTCTCTTGGGCCCCTTTTGTTTCCAGGGCATTTTCCCATTGCACTCTACCAAGGAGGTCCCTG
>VZRW01006247.1:0-26030 GCA_013398125.1 Aegotheles bennettii | reverse complement strand
TTCACAGCCTCTGCCTCGGCGCGGCTCCGCACGCCCCGGTTGGAACGCAGCCCCGCACGTTTCGGTGCGCCCCCCGCCCCGCTCCCGCACGGCCCCGCCAGGCCGGACCCGAACGGTCCGTGTGTCCCTGCCTGGCGCAGCCCCTCATCAGCGCGGCCAGGGCCGTGTTCCGCCCCCTCCGCCGGCATCCCTCGCAAGGCCCCGGCACCCCGTGGATCCCCCGGGCGTCGGGGCCGTTCGCGGGGCACCGGTGTGCGAGTGCACGGAGGTGACCCCCCAGCTCGTTTGGAGTTGTCGCCCTGCGCTGTGCGTGGGGTCCCGCTGGTAAGCGCTGACCCCACCGCCGCAGGGTTTGCAGGGAAATGCAGCTTCTCAAGTAGCCGAGACACCGGGGATCCCGGCTGCGGCACGGCTGGGACTGCCGTGTGCTGTGCACAGGGTGCGGGAGCAGCCCCGCTCTCCAGGGCTCCTCGGGCTTTCAGAATACAAAGGGCAAAGCCCCCACAGACACCATCTTCCTGCGCTCCCCCATGGCACTGGTGTTGCCCTTGAGGGAAAAGAGCATCTCTTTATTACGAGGTGGGGTTTGCAGACAGCGGGGCGAGGTGGCAGCATGGAGGAATGTGGAGTTCCCCGCAGGGACCATGTTTCGTGCCCTCCTCTGCCCCTCGCAGGTAAGGGTGGTGCCTGCTGAGGAGCCAGGTGCCTCCCTTGGACCAGGTGGACTCTGAGCTTCGACCTGGCACCTGGCAGTGGCACGTGCAGCGCCCGGGGACAGCAGGACCTGTGTCAGATGGGTGCTGCCTGACACTTGCACGTGTGTTTGACAGTGTCTCTTTCTCATGCTGTCGTGGGACCTGTGTCCCCCTTGCAATCCTGCTTTCTCCCAAAACGTGGTCCTGGCCATGTGCTATGCTGAGTGGAGGATGTCATTAAAAACAACCGGTGCAGGACCAACCGCTGTGGTGGGGCGTGGAGGCACGGGTGGCCGGGGATGTGAGAGCAGTCTGCGTGTAGCGCACGTGGCACACAGCTGCTTGGTCTCACTGCGGCTCCGGGGCGGCTCTGCCGGGGGCTCCTTGGCTGCACGCTCTTCTGGGCATTGGTGGCAGTTTCCCAGGCAGAAAAAAATAGATGTTAAAGAGAAAATGGGCCAGAAGTGCTGGGAGGACCCTTCCAGCTCATAAAAGTAATGAAAATCTGTAATCAGAGTTTCTGCCTGCAAGCAGTGGTGTTTCCAGGGTTGTGTAACAGTGCTGCCTCACAGGCGTCACAGCCTTGTCCGTGAGGAGGCGATGGCTGATGGAAGGGGCTGCAGCCCTGACCTGCCGTGCCAGCTTGGTTGGTGGAGGACTCTGCAGACACCAGTGCTTTTTTCCTCCAAAGGAAGCCAACGCACGGCCCTTCTAACGTTTTTAGTCCTTACTGTTGTGTGGAGTTCCTTACTGCAGTGTCCTGGTTGTCTGTGAAGAGACTTTACAGAGCAATACAGGCACAAAGCAGAGAAGGTGCCAAGTGTAACTTACTTAACAGCTGCGTGGCTTTCGCTGCTGGAATGTTTGTGTGGATGTTTTTATATTGACTTGTGAAATGCTGAGTCTTGGAGACAAACCCAGGTGAAGTGAAAACACTTTCTCTTGCTTACATGCAAGAAGGAGGAGTCTGTGAAAAGCCAGAGCTGCTCCCAGGTCTGCATGAGGACAAAAAGCTGTTTCATCTGAGGGATTCTTGCATGTGTCAGATTGCAAGACACGGCAGGACAGAGACTGTTGGCAAACAGCTGTCTGGCAGTCGGTGTTCAGCTGCTGGTAGAGGCACTACAAAGGCTGGCAGCTGGAGAAACGGTGTTCAGTAGGCTAACCAGGCTGCAGTGCCATTTTTTCCCCTTGCCCCCTTCCCTTCTGCATCGTGAGCACCTCCCAGCCCTTCCTTTCTGTGCCGCTGGCGAGTAGCCTGCGTGAAGTCTTTCTCTGCCCTATTTCTGTCCCTAACCTAGCTTGTTTGCATTCTGGCTCCACAGCGCTGTAAGACTCAGTCTTTGCTGTGGCTCTAGATGAGCTCTGCTCAGAGGGCAGCTGGGGAGACCCTCCCTGGGCTGCTTCGTGCCTTGTCCTGGCTGCCCCATCCTGCCAGCACCTTGGCTTTTTGCTCCGTCTTTTGCTTCTGCTGTTTCATCTTGACCTGGAGGAGGCTGATAAGGCGGGAGAAGGGCACGAGGCAGACTGGGAGGTCAGATGTTGAAAACAAATGGAGAGAAGCGAGCTCGAGGGAGGGAGGGAAAGGAGTGTGCCCAGGAACACGTGATGGCTGGGTCTGGCGGTGCTGGGTCACGGCGTGGCTCACATGGCAGTGGTGCATGTCTGCTTGTTATGTCACTACATGCTGCCTTTTTTTCTTGCCTTAGGGGGTGTGATAGCTTACATCAGCTCTTCAAGCTCGGCATCTAGCCCAGCCTCATGTCACAGTGAGAGCTCTGACAGCGGTTTCCAGTCGTCCTCTTCGCCTGTGCCATCTTCTCCGAACAGCTCCTCCTCAGAAAGCAGCTGCAATGGCCGGAGCAGCGAGGGCTCCGACGGGGCGCTGAAGGGCGATCGGCTGGAGGAGACTATCAAAACAAACCAGTCGAGTGTTGCTGGTTTGACCAAAGGCCATAATGGAGTCACAAGTATGTTTGGTGCTGGTTCCTGAAACCACTGTTTTCTCCTTATATATTACAACCTCATATATTACAACCAGGTTTTCAGTGTGGCTTCTTTTGAAGGCACATAGCAAAGCCTCCGTTTTTACCTTTTTTGTGTGATATGTGCAGTGATACATACGATACTGCCACACAAATGCTAATAGATGGAGGTCCCGTTGCTACTAACTTCAGATGGTCTATAAATACAGTCCAGATTTACTTCAGATTTTCACTAGTGAAAACTGATCTTAATAAAAATCAAACACTCGATTGAAAAGATGTGGTGAAATAAAAGGTAATAGTGATCAGAGACTGCCTTCAGGAGTATTTATGGAGCTGTCTTGCGAATCTAGTTTCTCTGTTTTTTAATACTCCCTCCCCTAACCCCTTGCCTTCCTTCTCACTGAATTTCTTTGAGGAACAAAATAAACACACTACCAAAACACTATATTTACATAGCTGTCGCTGGGACCTGTATCTTTCCAATTCTAAATCTTAATTTGTGGATGTTGAAAAAAGAGTACTTGTAAGATGGAACCTAAAGGATAGAGTTTTAAAATGCATTTAACAATCTAGCTCCACTCCTTGCTTCAGACTTTTTTTTTTGTAATCAGAGAAGATCAACAATAAAGAACTATATTTGAACAGTTTTGGAAGGGCAGGAATCAGAGTCCTGGAATGTGTGTTTCAACAAACACTCAGCTGGAATTTGGACTAGTATTTTGAATGCTGAATTCTTTTATTGGCAGAATCGTTCTATCATTTTGAATTGTTATGAAGCTAGAATAAGTATCTAGCAGTTCAACATTAAAAGCCTGTCTTTTTTTTTTTTCAGGTGTTCCTACCCTGAGTTCTTAATAAGAATCCTTACTTCCTCTTAAAAATTTGCTAGCAACTAGGTTTTTGGTACCAGGGCTGAGGTTCCTGAATATGAAACCTTTTGTAAACTGTTTAGATTAATAGATAGATAGATAACATTTTTAGCTCACTACTAGCTCTGTTTAAAAAAAAAAAAAAAAGAAGAAAAAAGATTTGGTGGTTTGGTTCTTTTTCAAAACCTTACAAAAAAAAGTTTTGGTTCCTTTTTACAAATGAAACCCAAATGTCAAATAAACTACTTTTCTGGTAGAATACAGTTCTGTGGGAGTATTTCCAGCTGTCTCTGTTGCTCACTGTTAAGGTAACTTTGTGGTTACAGAAGTCACTAGTAAAATTCCTATTGGCGTCAGTGAAACCAATATTAGAACAGCACTTAGGACTTGCAGAAAATCTTTATTTTCTACAAGAACAAATGCTTCTATTCAAACAAATAAAATAGGTGGGTAAAAACGTAAAAAATTCAAACCATAAGTATATTTACAGGGCTGAGAAGGTATTCTCGAGTGGTAGTGTGTAAGCGTGACGATCTGGATATAGACTCGAGTGAGTAGGCTTTACATAGGTACATGTGGCTGAGTTACCAGTCCTAAATTGTTATCAAATAGGTGGCATGTACAGCTTGTTTACAATATATAATAAAGTGTCCTTTACTATTTCTGTTTTCTAAGAAAATATGTTTATTGTCCATTGGGGAAACTGTTCCCTTTATATGGGCTTACTTGTCCTAATGGAAAAACAGGTTGAGTCCCAAATTTGGTGGCCTGGTTAACTAAATGGTCCCTTTAAAAGTGTGTAAATATAAGCAGACTTCCTTTTCCTACACTTGAGTACAGTGATACTGTGATCGAAAGTCCAGTGAATACGTCCTTTCTCCTTGTTCTGTTGAGTGCTTCATGTTGGTGTTTTTTCTCCCCCTCCATTGCACTGGTACCTTCTGAACTGTCCGAGGGTTTGTACATTGTTGTTGTCTGTTCCTCTGCTGTGTTTTTTTTTAATGTGTTGAACTGACTTGACATATTTTGCTTTTAGTCCAGGTTTTAAAAGCTGGAAATCTGTTACTGCTGTTGTCGTTGGGTTTTCTATATCCTTGACTTGTATGTTCTGATTCTAGAATTTAATGGCATGGTACTTCTTTGCAAAGTCTGTGGAGATGTCGCTTCAGGATTTCATTACGGTGTTCATGCCTGTGAGGGCTGCAAGGTGAGCTATATTTCTGCTCACCTTCCTGCTGGTGAAATGTTCTAGTTCTTCCCACAAGGGAAAAGGGGTAATACTGCTGAAAAAATATCTGTATGCTTCTCTGTTAAACTTAAATCTGAGAAATTTCAGACAGTGTATAAGTTGTAGGAAAAGGCAAACCACTCAGCAATACACAGCGTTTTCTAAACTCCACAGTGCCTTTTGTTCTCGTCCCTTGTCCAATCCTGCCTGACCTGGAGTGTATGGCAGAGAACAAGAACTGGGAACAGAGGTGATAAGGACCATGTCATGCAAGACATGTGAATATTAATTGAATTAAGAGATAGTGGGTGTGAGTTGTCAGCTGAGCTGGGACACAGAACAAAACAGCTTTGGAAAAGCAATTCTTTACCATAGGGAAGGCCAAAACTGGGTGCTTGCATGTTCATGTGTCAGTAGATCTGTATTTTCTGATACTGTAAAACTACAAATTTTATGCTCTGTTGAAGGAGTTTTATCAACTTGAGGGTTATGTGAAAGAACCATCTTTCAAAGTCACGTGGTACAACAGGATGGTTTTGTTGCCAAACTATGAAGATTGAAGTCAAAGGATCTGATTTTGACTTTCACCTTTGAAGCTGATGTCAGGAGATTGAGAGCATATCTAATAAGCTGCTAGTACAGGGGTAGAGGTAATACTGGAGATATTTTGCTCATAGATGCTGCAGGGAACAACTTAGCATCTTCTGTAGTTAGAAATCATAACTAGTTTGCGTTCAGATCACATGTGAACGGGAGTCAGTCATGAGGAGTAGCAAGTTCTTTAAAATCACTTGGGGGCTGATGGCTCTGAAGCAGCTGATGAGATGCAGTGAGGTTTTCAGTGTTTATGGAGAGGTGAATCTCAGAAGAAGGATTTGACATGTGCTGTAATAATAGTTGCGGGGTTTTCTTGTTTGTTTACAGGGTTTTTTCAGGAGAAGCATTCAGCAGAACATCCAGTATAAGAAGTGCTTGAAGAATAACAACTGCTCTATAATGAGAATGAATAGGAACAGATGCCAGCAGTGTCGTTTCAAAAAATGTTTATCTGTTGGAATGTCAAGAGACGGTATGTTCCTGTACTGAGCAGTGATCCTCTGAAGGAATCTGCTGCCTGCCTCAAAACTGATTGCTGATGGTCTCAATGACAGAAACGCAGCCAGCCCTATTGTCAGGGACAGGTTTCCTGTCAGAGAGCATTTAGATCAGCTTGCCTTCCTGCTCCGTGACTCTTCTCAGCTGGTAACGTAATACTGGCTGCAGAGCTGTCTCCAGAGTCTGATGCAGTGGGATGCACTGCAGTGGTCTGTTAGGGGGATGGTTGTAACAAGAGTCTCAGGTTGGTTGTTTTTTTTAAGGAGTAAATATTTATATATGTGTCCTGCCTAAATCTGAACAAGAATATTTTCCGTTTTGTTACTGTTGCTTTATCAATGAAAGGGAATTCTGCCCAAGCTGTTAGCCTTAGAGTAGTCATTATAGAGCCTAAAGACTTAGGTATGGGTGCATGGGACCATGGGATGAGCATATGTCTGCTCCTTTTTTTTTTTTTCTTGGGAGGGAGGGGAAAGGCAAGGAGGAAAGGGGATTGTTGAGCTGTGTCTCTGACCACCTCGCTGGCTATCCACTCATTGTGACTTGTTTTAAAAATGTAATGCTGAAAGTGTAGTTCACGAGTCTGCTACACCTTACTGTCACAAACCAGAACTCTTCCTTCTGTTTCACTTTTTAATTTTCTCTGGGTGTTTATTTCACAAGAACTAGGAATCTTGGGCTGCTCATAATTTAGTGGGTGGAGTGTTAAAACTTATTTAAAATAATTGTTCCGAGTTCTTGTCATGCATAGGAGTTATTTCATTCCCTAGGCGCTTGTTTGTGCATAGGGTTGGACCTGCTTTAATGAAAGAGATTTAGTTACATTAATGATGGACTACTGCATGAGCCTAATTACATCAGTCGAAACTGGTTATAAGCCCTTGTCAGACTGTGGTTGGACAGGATGGTAAAGGCAGTTGTAGATTCCCTAGGACAGGGTCAAAAGTGCTGCAGCCAGAGTGATGCCCATCCCCTTGCCAGCAGAAAATGTCCTTGTCAAGGCAAAGTTATCAGGAAAATTTGCTAAGGTAAGCTTTATTCAGCATTGATTCTCTTAACTGTTTTGGCAAGTTGTATAATGGGTCCATGAGGAGCAGTCTTGTAGGACTTCTATTCAAATATGGGATGAACTGTGTTTAAATTCAGCTAATTGTCAGCTCACAAAGTTGTACTGATTTAATTGATCCAATCGTAAAGCCTGACACTTAATTAACTACCAGAACTGTGTGCATAGTCAATTGCCAGGTTTGTAGCAAAAGGGGAAAAGGCTTTAGAGATTGTGTGCTTTGGAGCTGCCATCTCTGTGTGTGAACAGCAGCGTACACTTCATATGTCACACCTGTCCTATGCCCAGGAAGCTCCTTGACTTCAGTGCTAATACTCCCTGCTGTAGTATTGGTGAGAGCAGTTGAAGTCTTTCCTTAAAAGGCAAAATTTTTGCTTGGGGTGTGTATTCTGTGTATGTGTGCACTAACACTTTAATGATTGACTTCTTTTTTTTCTTTTTTTCACCCCCCCCTTCCACCACTTTTCATTTCTCCTCCTTGGTAGCTGTTCGATTTGGCCGTATTCCCAAACGTGAGAAACAGAGGATGCTGATTGAAATGCAGAGTGCCATGAAAACCATGATGAACAGCCAGTTCAGCGGTCACTTACCCAATGAAGCGTTAACAGAACATCAGGATCAAGCACCACAAGAGGACCTTTCCTCGAAGCCCAAGCAAGAGCGGGAAACCATCAAAAGCCCTTCTCCCCCTCCTAGCACTGACATGGCTAAGGAAGAAGTGATCGGTATGGTCACTAGGGCCCACAAAGACACTTTCATGTACAACCAAGAACAGTCCCAAAACCCAGCAGAGATGATGCAGTCCCAGAGTGGAGAGAGAGTGACAAAGAACACTGAGCAGTACATCTTGAGCAGCGAGCACTGTGTTAGTGGGCTCAGTGGCCCTCAATATCCTGAAAGTGAGCAGCACCTTGGTGGACAGTACAAAGGGAGAAGCACAATGCATTATCCAAGTGGGCACGCCATGTGTTTCACAAATGGCCACTGCATGAACTTCACCGGTGGTTATACTCAGCGACTATGTGATAGGATCCCGGAAGATGGCTTTTCTCCAAACAAGAATACCACTTACTCTTCTTGCAGCACTGGAGGAAGAATGCATCTGGTATATTGATATCAATTGTTTAATTTGTCTTAGTGATGGGTGCGATCTAGCTGTGCCTCTTCAGTCAGTGAAGCTGCACACAATTGGTACAACTGCTGAAATTGAAAATAGTGACATGAGTTTGATAGTGCAAATTGTGATTAAAGAGAATAATGGTTCAGGTTGTGTGGAGGATTTGAAATCGTACATAACTTAGTTTTTAGCAAACAAAGTAGACTAGTGTCAGAGAGCATTGGTTGAAAAAAACTCACAGGTTTGTTAACTGGCTTGACTTAAAAATGAAAATAGATGGTAGGAATTTATGAATTCCCTTCTTCACTCAAGCCTCTTGAAGACCTGCACAGTCAGATGTGCTCTGTTTTCCTTAAAGGTATTCAGAGCAAATTGCTGGGGTGAAATCTCAGGGCTAGGATTTTAAGCCAGTCTGCATGCCGTGCTGGTGTGTTCTCAGGTCTCTCCTGGGTAGGCTGTTTTTTGGGGGGGAGGGGTTTGCCTGGTGACAATGGAGTTATGCTCATACTTTTACAGGCAGTGTAAAATACAGGCTCAATGGGACCTGCAGGGTATGCATCCTTCTCCCCTAGAACATCTTCAGATCTGAACAGAAGCAATAGGAAGATGCACAGCTAAACAGCTTGAGAGTTGTTCAGGGTCTTTTCTGTAGTACTTACACAAATGAGGCTTAGAACATGCTTCTGGGTACCTTAGATGACTTTGCTATAGCGTTTTCTCACTGAATTCTTAACAAGGATGCTTCCTGTGTTCTTGCATGTGGGTTTTGGGTTGGGTTTTTTGTTTTTTTGTTTTTTTTTTCCTTAACAGGTCCCTCCTGTTTGCCTTGCACCTGCTGTTTCTCTGCCATTCAAGGCAACCAGTTCTGTAAGCCCCTTAAAATAGATTGTCCTTCTCTTTATCACTGGAACCACCTGGGATGAGAGAACATAACATCCTCGTTCTCATCCTGCGCTCCTGTTGAGAAGTGTGAGCCTCTGACCTTTCTGAAGGACTTGAGCTGCCAGTGTTTGTCTTCCTTCTTCCTTTCTTCGTAGATTGTAAAGATTCTTCACAGGTTCTTGAAGGCCCCTGAAAGTCTCCACACAGTGAAGGTTGTTTATTTTGATGCTGAATTTCCTTTTTTGTTGTGGTTTTTTTATCATCTTCAGCTACTGCATATGTGGACCATGCCATCCCTGGCTGGCTTTGACTTTAATTGCAGACTCCAGGCACTACACCGTGGCAAATAGTAATAATTCCTGGCCTTTCTTCTTGCAGGGAAAGTATGTGGAGTCACTACAGTAGCATTCTTGGCACTCCTGAGAAGCAGAGGTTAAACCTGTCTGTGTGGGCAGGCAGGGAGTGGCACTGCCTGCAGCAGCCCAGCCAGTCAGTTTGACCCGTGCACAGCCGCTGCAGGAAGGTTTAACTCAGCTGATGATGAGGAAACAAAACCAAATCCAGCAGAGCACTGCAGGCCCCCGCCACATCCCTGACATGAGTGAGGATTTTGCTGGAGAACTCAACAAGATCAGGATCTGAGCAAAATGAGTCAGTAGCAGCAAGGGAGTGTAATTAGGCTCTGAAGCAGTATGGAGACAGATGTTCAGGGGTTTGGTTTTTTTACTCAGTGTGCTGCAACCAGAAAAGCAGAACAGGTCATTCCTGAAGAGGTTCCTCTAAAGAGTGGTAGTGACTGTACAAGCTGACAGCTACTTCCCTAGGAAGCCTGTCAGAGTTCAAGAAGCATCTGGATGACGCTTTTAGTCATACGGTTTAGTTTTAGGTAGTTCTGCAAGGAGCAGGGAGCTGGAATTGATGATCCTTATGGATCTCTTCCAACCTGAGATTCTGTGACTTTGGACACAGGTCTCTCAAGAGAGCTTAAACATAATACACAGGGTGGGAAAATTAGCAGTTTCCCATTGGGAGTGTGTGTCTGGGGTTAGCATAAACCATCAGAGGATGAGAAGTTGAGGTGCTTTTTGTGTCCAGTTCAGAGCAGGGTGCTGAATCAGAGATTCCTTATTTTCAGAGAGTACTGTATTTTTAGCAGTGCCCGTGTGAACTCTTGCAATATCAGGGACAGAGCAGTGGTTAGTGTCTGCCATGTTTCTGATTGTGTACTTAGACCTTTCCTTTTGCCAAAATATTTCATGATTTTCAGTTTATGGAAAAGATCCCCCTATAAGGGCGTTGTCCTCAGACACACAAACGATGTTGTGATTCACAGCTGAACCGAGAAATCTACAATTACATTCCTTATCTTCAGAAAGCTCCTCCCTTTCTCTCTCCTCCGCGTATTGACTGCCCAGTTAGTAACTGGTATTTGGGTAAAAAAAAAATCAAACCCACAAGCAAAAAAAAAAAGCAAAACAAATTTTTAGCCATCTCCATCTTGTTTTTCCTGGCTGTTGCCAAATACGCAAATGCACGCACGGGTGTATATACCTGTTGAATATATTCTTGCAATGTAAATCTTTAATATATTATTGTAATCTTGGGACCCTCCATGCAAAGAATTGCTAGTCAGTTATCAGATTTACGATGCCCTGCAAACCCAACATAGCTCTGAGGAATTACAGATCTATTTTACTGTTTTCTCTTTGCTTTGCTGACACTGTGTAGGATTACATACACTGATTAGTATACATGTGAGGAATACTTAAAGGAATTCTCATCCTTTATGATGACAGGTGAAATTAATATTAAAAGGTTTAGACTTCATTAAAAGATGTAAATTTTAGAAAGCAGACCTGAAAGGATCTCGGAGCATCTGGTTGGGTTTTTACAGAGGGAATGTATTGGCAGTCTGCCGTGGCTGATACATCTGATCTTCTTGTAATGGATTCAGACTTTCGTACAAAAAATCACTATATGTTTGTATAAAAGAAAGGGCATTTTGTTGTCTTGTGACTGAGCAAAACTGAAATACCAGTTCCTCGGTGGTCCTCCTACAGTGATACAAATAAAAGCAAGCATGTAGGAGAGGAAGTTTGTCCTGTTAAGGAAGGTGTAAACCTGTGACTCAGGAAACCAAGGCTCAGTTCCTTGCTCTGGTTTTGACATGGTTGTCACCTTGACTGAATCACTTCAGTTGTTGCAAAACAAGAAAGATACATGAGAATGAATGTGGTAGTGACGGTGAGATTACAATCAATTAATTGTGAAATCACGTTTAATTGCGAGGTTACAGGGGTAATGCAAATAAGAGAAATCCAGATGTCAGGCATGCATTGAGATCAGGGAGAAATAGCATAACCTGGGTTCTCTTAAGTCTTTCACTGTAAACAATGTTGATGTTTCCAAGGTCAGCAAATTTAGAAATGGATTGCTAATGGACCACCATGGGTTTTTTGTTAATTGTTTGTTTTAAAGGAGAAATCCAGTTGCTTTGCAAGCTGACTGAAGAATACTAATCTCTTCTCTATGTGTCATTACTGCCAAGTTTTCTTGAAGAATAAACCTCCTTCTTCCAAGTATTTGTCAATATTTGGAATGATATCTTTTAAGAGTTGTTTTCTATGTATGTTTTGTAAACATCAGGTCTGCCCAATGAGTAAGACTCCCCACGTGGACCCAAACAAGTCTGGCCATGAAGTCTGGGAAGAGTTTTCCTTGAGTTTTACCCCTGCAGTGAAGGAGGTGGTGGAGTTTGCCAAGCGTATCCCAGGTTTCCGAGATCTCTCTCAACATGACCAGGTTAATCTTCTGAAGGCTGGGACCTTTGAGGTGAGACCACTGTGTGTATATTGTGTACCTGACAAGCTGTGCATCAGTCTGACCCCTTTCAGAACAAAAAAGAAATACAATTGGGTTATATTGAGCAAAACCAGCTTGTTCAGGGAGGCTAGCTCTGAACTTTCCTTAAGCTGATGGTGTCCAGTGCTTCTGTTCAGTCTTGCTGAGCTGTCCAAGTAGCTCAAAAGTGCTCAGCCCTTTTACCCTTTCCTCTTCCATGGGCATTAATAAATGACTAATGAGGAGTTTCTTGATTTTGTATAGCAGTGGTTACTTTGATAAATACCTTTGCTTAGCCTGGAGAGAAGCAGACTGTGTCTGGAAGGGTGGATAGCTTAGAAAGCTATCTATTGACTTACCAGTTTTGTAGAGGAATGTGTTTATTGCTTTGTATGTCCCTCCTTCTGCCCTGTGTTCCTGCCAAAGCCAGAGCATGCATCTTCACCAGTCACTACCAGCCTTTGGTTGACAAGTGGGGATTGCTGAAGCCTCCATCTCTAAAGCAGTAACACTGGTAACTGGCTGTACTGCTGCAGCTCTGTAGGTACTGTGTACCAGCTGCAGCCTGACTTACTCTAGACTAATCCCACCAGATCCTTGTGGTTAATTTCACCCACTTGTGAGCATGACATACATGTGAATTAGTGGTGTTAAACTGGGAATGATACCAGAGAGCTCAGTGCTGTTTTGTAATTGGTGACCTTCACCAGAAGACCTTGACTTAAGGTTTTAGTTGCTCTTCCAGACTTTTGTGTCTATTGGAGACCATGCACATTTGATAAATATTCAGGTGTGAAGTTTAAACAGAGAGCCAGAGGATCTGAAGTCCCAAATATTCAGTGTTACTGTGCTTTTCTGGGGAGGGCAGGGTTCTTGATGATTTTGCTCTTGTTTACTTGATTTTTTCGTTCAAAGAAGGGTGCTGGATTTCACATTTACCTGAACTGAATACATTTCTCATGTTCTGTGTTGGGTCTTTTATCTGCATTTATACAGCCCAGTTCTAAAGTTGATAGTTGTTGGGTTGGAAGGTACAAGTTGTACTGGAAGTCTTGGTGCCTGGGGTGTGTCAGTTTCTTTGTTTCTTCCATTTTGCTGTCACGTATTTTTTGCCATTTTACTTATTCTCGATCTGTTAGTATTCATCTACAACTCCTGTAGTTAAGGGCTGTATTTGCACTTCTTCAGCTACAGCTGTTCACATTACACAAAAATGTTGGTTTCTTCCTCTGCAAAGTGTTATACTGTCCAGTGCTCTCAAGGAAGGTAGAAAATCAGACTTGAACTGTTCCTATAACGTAAACCCAAACCTTCATGTTTTGCAAGTAAGATGTTTTGTCTTGGCCTTTCTTCACCTCAAGCTTTTCTGAAGCCTCATTCATATGTCTTTTTGTCAGTTACAAAGACTGCTGATAAGGTTTCTATATCCAGGGGAATTAATAATAATGTATAGCTGCATGCTTATCCCTATTCACTTATAAATAAGACATAAATGGTCTCTGTTAGTGAGCTGGTACTTGTAGTTAAAGGCCTATGTGGCATCTTAGCAATAGAAAACAAACAAACAAAAATGCTGTAGAGCAGTGGAGAAAAAAAGCACGCCAACAGGATTAATGAAACCATTGTGATAGAGGCAGAAGTGTCTTGAAAGTCTGCTGCATACAAGGTCATTTCTGTCTTCCGGGTAACTAAACTAGGATATCCCAACATTTGCATGTTAATAGAAGAACCTGAGTAAAAGTACTGCCTCTGAGCCTGTTCTGGCTCCCTTGGGCACCAGTGTGTGGCTGTCTTGGCACTGTGCTCACCAGCAGCTCTTATTCAAGGAGTTCTTGTTCGCTTGGGGGTAAGAAGACGCATGGAGACAATGTTGGTGCAGAGTGTATATATATAGCAGCATAACTACAGAATCACAGAATCTA
Source organism: Aegotheles bennettii (assembly GCA_013398125.1). NCBI lineage: Eukaryota > Metazoa > Chordata > Aves > Caprimulgiformes > Aegothelidae > Aegotheles > Aegotheles bennettii. Next base: position 12,327 of record VZRW01006247.1, on the reverse strand, counting down.
AGGGGATGGAAGGGACCTCGAAAGATCATCTAGTCCACCCCCCCTGCCAGAGCAGGGTCATCTAGAGTACATCACACAGGAACGCATCCAGGCGGGTTTTGAATATCTCCAGTGAAGGAGACTCCACAACCTCTCTGGGCAGCCTGTTCCAGTGCTCTGTCACTCTCACAGTGAAAAAGTTCTTCCTGATATTTACATGGAACCTCCTATGCTCCAGTTTAAAACCATTGCCCCAACTACATATATTCACACATGTAAACTAAGAAGCCCTCTTAGAACTGGGAGTACTGGGGAGCTCAGTATATTGTGGTGGCATTTGCATGACTTTGTATGGGAGCCAGCTCAGAAACAGCAGTGAGAGTAAAATAAGGAACTCGGCTGGATTTGGGCAGCTCCTCCCCCACCTCCACAAGCCCTCACTCCAAATCTAGTTGATAGTGGGTGGTGACTGGATTTCTCCACAGACTCACAAACTTGATAATTTGGCTGCAGATGGTGGGGGAGTGAGCAAGCACTTGCCTGTGTGGATTTTTTTACATGCTCATGTTGCTAGGGTCAGGTATATCTTCAGCATGCACAAATAAGAGTCTGGCTTGAAGTGAAATGGGATGAATCAATCATGTGCTATACTGTAGTCTAAACTGTTCCTCCTTGAGTTAGAATGATGACAGTGAGATCAATAGGCAAGGTCTGCCTTAGTGTTAAGTCAGCACAGCTCACTGGGCTTCAGTTTTGAATACCAGTGTTAATACTAATTGCTCATTATTTAAAGTTCATGTTTCTAAAGCCCAGTTCTGTAAGGGGAATGCAATTTTGAACTGAAAGGTTGTTGAGTACCTGGTGTACCCCTGCTAATGCACAAGTTTGGCTTTGTCTGTGTGCCCTTTGTTTCCTTTTGTTGTATCCTGAGGGCTTCTGCACCTAGGTTTCTGTCTAGGTTTCTGCTCTCTGTAGTTAATGTCATCAAAGGACATATAGCTTAGCTGACAAAGGTGAATAATACATATAGTGCTCATGTGTCCATCAAGACTGCTGCATGTCATTTGGCTGTTAAATTTAGGAGCAGATCATGTAATGTGCATGAATAGAGTTTGAATTATTTTCATTTTTTTTTTTGAACCCTCCTTTTTCAAGCTTGTTAAAGGCACTAGTCTTTGCTGAAAACCTGGTTCTCCTCTCATCTTTAGTAAACATTTAAATCAATGCAGTTATGTAGGGTAAGTGAGAAGAGATGTCTTTCACACCAAGAGATTACAGCAAGTCTGAAGTTTTATCCAGTGCCAGTTGGTTCACTTTCTCCAAATAAGAAGGCTGTTGTGTGCAACTTAAACCTTCAAAATGTAAATAAGGTTGTTGAACTTGAGCAAATGAAACTTTACAAGCCATTGCAGGGGGAAACATTTCACAATACGACTGAGAAACCACAAGAGAAATTTCAGCCCAGAGGGGTAAGTTCAGCACATGTCAATTGCTCCAGCCCAGGTGCTTATACCAAAGGGGTATTCCCAGCTGCATCTACAGACCAGGTGCCGTTTCAAGCCCTGCTTCCCTGGCCTTTTGAAGGCTGTACATGTGGCTCCTTTCTACCAGAGTTCGTTCACATTCCTGTGGGAGCAGCGATGCGATGCGGCATGGTACTTTCCCAAAGAATGCCTAGTGGGCCAGATCATCAGGTGGTGTAAATCAGCATTGTTTCAGTGGAGCTGCTCCAGTTTACGCCAAGTGGGAATCTGGTTGAATACCTGCATTTTGCTCCTCATAAGTGTGGCCAAGAAAGTGTTTCTTCTGGTGCTCTATATGCCTTTGGCTGTTCAGTGGCTTAAGCAAATTGTCCTATTGGCATATTTATGAATGGCATTGTCTTTGTGGCTCAGGCTGTCCCAGGCTTGAATGTTAATTTTCTTCCCTTTCATGTGCTATAGCCCCTCCCCTGCATCCACTCACGAATTTTTTCCTCTTGTTTGTTGTTTCTTTTGGACTACTGTGCCGGAGCTTGCACTGTTTTTTACAGATCAATAGCATGCTGACAATTTCTTTATAGAATGCTTGTACAGCGGTTAATGAGACAGTTTGAATGATGTTAAAAGGTTTAATTTTTTTCTTTGGCTTTTCTAGAAATCCACCTATATTTATCTGGTTTTGTTGTTCTTTTTTGCTTTCACCAGGTTTTAATGGTACGGTTTGCATCTTTGTTTGATGCAAAGGAACGTACCGTCACCTTCCTGAGTGGGAAGAAGTACAGTGTGGATGACTTGCATTCAATGGGAGCTGGTGATCTGCTCAACTCAATGTTTGAATTTAGTGAGAAACTAAATGCCCTGCAACTCAGTGATGAGGAAATGAGTTTGTTTACAGCGGTTGTCCTGGTTTCTGCTGGTAAGGAGAGAAAGTTACCTTACACCTTTGCCAAATTTTGAATATGGCTCTATTAAAAGATGTCTGTACAATGTATACCCTGTTATTTCATGTCTAAGTGCAATTTAGTAGGTTTCAAGCTACTAGTAGCCTGTAATTTACTTTTTCTACATACCTGTGCTTTTTAATACTGCCTTTTGGAAAAATGTGGCAATGGGCTTATGTTTTCCTACTACTTTCTGTAGAATGCAGAAATACATCTCACAGCTGCCCGACTGGCTGTTTAGAAGCTCTTTGTCTGTCTCGTCTAAGTTTCACTGGACAGTGTCAGTGAAATTACTCCTGACTTGCACAGCTTAAGTCTTAGGATAAGGTGGTATTTTTACTTCCAAGTATCGTCATTGAAGTCTGTGCGTGTCTTACTTAAGTCTAAATTCAACAGTTTGTTCTCTGCCTGTGTCAGCAAGAAAGCTCTATTCATCTGCATCGTGACTTCTTACCGCTCAAGGTCTGCCAATCCACTAACATCTTCACCAGCCTCGTATCTTGTTTCAGTCCCTGGATATACTGAACACCCTGGCCCAGATTCAAAGAAGGATTAAGCACCTACTTCTGTAGTATTATCTAAAGCCTCAAATTAGGCCCATTAGCTCTGCATATAATGCCTGGAATACGAGATGCAGAATCCCCGCTGGCTGGGTGAAGAGCTCTCTTGAGGTAGCTAGCAGGAATGCTAGTAGTGCCCACTTATACAACAAGCCAGCATGTGGGGGCTGCTCACTTCTTGAACAAGTGCACCTCTTCCACATAAGTGGTTTAGACCCACATCTTTCTTACCAGGGAGGGGCACTCCAGGCATGGTGCTGTAGGCACCTCTGTAAACAAGGTAGGACAGTTCAGTCTAAATAGCTTTGTGCATGGCCTAGCTGAAATGTGATAGCAAAGGATGGGACAGCTGTAGCCTCTTCTATTTGTTCTGATAAATGTACTTCTAGCACAGAACCAGTGTCCCCCTCCAGCCTTGTAAACAGTGCTCCATGCTGTTGCCAGCTTTCAGCTTAGGGATGGTATGTAACATAAAAGCATGCAATGTCAGAGCTGTGCAACAGGACAGAATCACAGAATTCTAGGGGTTGGAAGGGACCTCGAAAGATCATCTAATCCAGCCCCCTCCTGCCAGAGCAGGGTCACCTAGAGTACATCACACAGGAACGCATCCAGGCGGGTTTTGAATGTCTCCAGCGAAGGAGACTCCACAACCTCTCTGGGCAGCCTGTTCCAGTGCTGTCACTCTCACAGTAAAGAAGTTCTTCCTGATATTCACATGGAACCTCCTATGCTCCAGTTTGCATCCATTGCCCCTTGTCCTATCATTGGTCATCACTGAAAAAAGCTTGGCTCCATCATCCTGACACTCACCCTTTACATATTTGTAAACATGGAGGAGGTCACCCCTCAGTCTCCTTTTCTCCAAGCTAAAGAGACCCAGCTCCCTCAGCCTTTCCTGGGTGAAGAGCTCTTTCCTGGGGGAAAGGCTGAGGGAAAGAGGAGGTGTTCGGTATTCAGGCTTCTTGCAGCTGCTGGGGATTTTTTAGATCATGGCTTTGGACTTTTTTGCTACCTACTTAGCATCCTTGTGATCTGATCTGCAGTCTGATGACAGTCTTCCTTGCCATCTTCACAAAATACTCCTAGAGTTTTATAAAGCACAGCTTCATTGGTCCCACAGCGTTTGGGCCCAAACCTGCATTTGTACCATCTTTCAGACATTATAGTAGCCTTGATGGTCTCTATGAGTCTGGCAGTTTTCTGATCAGCTTTACTCTGTTGCTTGCAACTGAATTGAAATGCTGCAGTCATCATTTGCACAAGTGAGTAAGTGAGCAAGCTTCATGCTTGGGCAGGTACCTAAGAAGAATGGAAGTGCCCCTGACAGAGCTCCTGGGGAACATGCTCACAGGCTTGCCAGGAGGAGAAGGTGGTGCCTGTAGAACTTAAGGATTGTGGGCATCTGTCAAACAGAGCTTGAAAGACAGATTCCCTCTCACCTCACCCCTTAAGGAGGAGTGTTACCCAGAGAGTCATTTCCTGTAAGGTGAAGGTGAAACTCAATTAAAGAAGGAAAAGCTGAGGAACAGTATTGAGAAGAATGGCATAGAGGTGTAAGCAGAGGCAAAAGATGCCACAGTTGGAAGAAGAACTGAAGGTGGAAGAATAAGGCTGTTAGGCCTTCTTCATCTCAGAAGGAAAGTTACTTAAAGAAGATTGAAAGGAAGATAGTCACATAAGTTCCAGGAGACAGGAGTGTGTGACTGTTGAATCCTGATTAAGTGATCCAGAATATAAAATATCACGCTGCAGTATCTAAAAAGTCTTTCAAAGAAGACTTTCAGTTGTTTATTTTTTTTTAATAAAAATGCCAGTGGAAAAAAAAAGAACTGTTCTTAAATCTCTAAATAGTGCTAGTGGGGAGAACACTTGTCAGAAGCATCTCCACATAACACTGGATGGAATAACCAGTCATGAGGGCTATTTAGAACGTGCAGAAAGAAGCAGCAGGGGTAGTAGCAAGGAATATGTGTAACTGTGTATGTTGTCTTATTTTGGTGTCATATGGCAAAGAAAGGAAAAGCAGGGCCATACAGTGAGGATGTGGAAGTGTTTCTTTTGGTACTGAGGAGTTGGTACCATTCCAAAACTAAAAGGATGCTTTATTTCTGGCTTCAGTTAGCTGGATGTGTTGAAGGTGAATGGGAAATATCAAGGTGGATCATGGGCACTGAAGAAGGAGGAAGCAAAGTGGAAGCAAAGCTGAAAGAATGTGGTTTATGTAGGTCTAGAGACCAGATAATCTTTTAACTAAGGGTGATGCCTTACAGTAGAAGAATACAAAATACACACCCTCTATTATTCTCTCTTATTGGGTTGGTACTAACAAAAACTTCTGCTGGCCACTGGGAGCAATTGGAAGTAGACCGAGAGGGAGAAGAAAGACTTGGACTGATTGAAGAGAGGAGGCTACAGTAACTCACCTGAGGCAACCAGGAAAGACTGGACCTCATTCTTCTGCCTTTGGAGGCAAGGCAGTACTGCTGTCACTGTACAGGGCTCTTGGGAAACCCCATCTGGCATAGCGTGTGTAAATGTCATCATCCCTGCTCAGAACAGAGCTAGCCTAAAGGTTTTGCAAAGTGGGGGGTGAGTGGGATAGTTAGCTTAACAAACAAAGGCAGAGAGGCTTCTGTTCACTTGTGCTGTCTTGGAGAGCAGCTATTGAACCTACTGGACAATCTTCACAGAGGAGTGGAATATGTGCTAATAAACAGGGTTTGCTATTCATCAAAGTTTGTAACTGTTGGAGTAGAAGGTTCTGGAAAAATCTTTCTGAAGGAACAAAAAAAATTAACTGCTTCAAGATGGACCCCTAAGTGGATCATATAGTAGTTTTTCCCATAGCAGTAGGGGACTGCAGTGAATAGTCCAGGAGGGCTTCCGAGACTGTTCACCTGAGAAGTCTGTTTGGATTCACACTGACAGCATAAGGAAGGGATTCCCACTCTGACTGTACAGTCTGACTCAGTGCTACTCCAGAAAGCTGTTGTCATTCTGTGTCCCAGTTCTGCAAAATGCTTGAGTACACGTACGCATCAAAGCACACTTCTGTTCATGTCCATCACTGGTGTATGTATGTGCCTTGCTGAATTTACATAGTGTTGGAGAGGTTGCAGCTTGGAAAAAAACAGCTATGGTTATTAGGTGACATGTTTTGCTTAAAAATTCATCCTTTTAAGCTGCTTACTTAGGTTCCACCTAAGGACAGCAGGCATGTTCTTAAATACAGCTCTCTCGAAAAGATGCTTCAGAGGTGGGCTGAGTGCAGTATATGAAAGCATAGTATTTTTCTTGATGTTGAAATTCTGCTCTTCTTCCTCAATTGGGAACTTTTGAGTGCATCGTGTTTCATTTTTTAAGTGCTTCAGGACACACTCAGAAATAGTGCCCAGTCATGTCAAGGCTTGTACTGCCTTGGCCCCTGGGGATCCCCTGTGCAGGTAAAAGTGTGGCTAGTCCTGAGCAGGATTCCCTCCTCAAACATGAACTTCCAATTACGTTCAGGGTTCTGTGTCCAGCTTTGAGAAATGTTTGAAATTTTTACTTGCATGTGCCCTGTCTCTCTCCTTGCATTGAAAGTTGTGATTCAGCAGAATACTAAAGCATGTGCTTCAGTCTGTCATTTTCTGGAAATGTGGGTAAGTGATTACAGAAAAGGTGGTTGGGTGCTGCCAGTTCAGCACAAGCTTATTTAGCATCAACTTTGAAAAGTAATAATATTTGAAAGATTTCTGGTGTGTGGGTTTGAAACTTCCGGAATAAGTATTTAATTTTTCTTGTGCTTGTTTATTTAGTGCATGATTCTTGCAGTGGCCTTACGTTGCAAACTATATCTGTTCAGTCTGTTTTTTGGGTTCTTTAATTTTCTTTTTATTCCCCCCCTCTTGTTTTTTTTTCTTTCTCTCTCTCCTCTTCCCCCCACCACCCCCTTCTCTTTAGATCGCTCCGGAATAGAAAATGTCAATTCTGTGGAGGCACTTCAGGAAACACTAATCCGTGCATTAAGGACCTTAATAATGAAAAATCACCCAAATGAAGCTTCTATTTTCACAAAACTTCTTTTGAAATTACCTGACTTGCGTTCCTTAAACAACATGCACTCTGAAGAACTCTTGGCCTTTAAAGTTCACCCATAGGCCTTTAGGTTTTGTTTGTACTTGGACTTGCCTCATGTTAAACTGTTTTGTGCTAAAATATGTATTTATAAAGTTGTACCACTTGCTGGAGAAAAAAATTCAGACTGTGAGCAATTGATAGCTGTCCCATAACCATGCAATAACGCTTTAGCAGGTGCTTTCAGCTAATGGTGGCACAGCATTCAGAGTCCTCCAAGATGTCCAGCCCTAGCTGTGCTGCACTTCTGCAGAAGAGGTGATGATGAGCCTGAGTAAATACGTTTTTATATGTTCTTTCACTTAGAAAAAAGAACCACCACTGCCCTCTCATGTAAACTGAACGCAAAATAGCTGTGTATGTGCATACAGAGCATGGAATGGGGTGGGAACAATTCTGCGCTAATAGGAAAATGGAAGAACTGATTTCATTGGTCTTTCACTTATCTAATAGGTGTATGTCTGTGTCTCTTGATAACTCACTCATGGTTTCACTGTTGCTATTCCATTAAACCTGATGGAATGATTTCAGCCTGTACCAACTCTTCACTGAGCGTGTGTTCATGCCATGTGTATATAATATAAATAGCTAAGTAATGAGTGTTTATGGCTATATAAAGTACAGAGTTGTGTGTATATATGTGTATGTATATAAATAGTTCTATACATAAAATAAACATATAATTTCTTCACAATATTTTAAACTGTGAAGGAATTTAAACTTACAACAGAAGGTGATCTATGGAAAGAACCAAATAGATGCACTTTGCATATTGCTGAACTAATTATCTGAGCATTTCTAATTTTTAGAAAACATCAAATTTGCATTAATATGCTGTGTTTGTTAATTTAAAACAAAAACAAAAAACCAACGGAGCGGCACCAAAGGAGTAGAGTCAAATTCAACTTCTGGAAGGGGTTTGTAGAGAATCTCAAGTGGAGACGGTTGGTTGTGGTGCTAATGAGGTTGGTTGTTCATTGCCACTAAGGTTCTTAACATTCTGCTAAAGGTTAAAGAAGCACCAGGTGCTCTTCAAAAACTTCAGCACAGCCAGAAAGAAACTATCAGATGAGTAACAGCATCTATCATAAAAAAAATATGGGAAAGATTTATCTATGGTTGTGTTGGGGTGTATGTGTGTTCTGTGACCATTTATTTCTTGCAATACATCATTTTGCTGCTTCATTGCTAAGTGAGAACTGAACACAGAAATGTGAGATTTCCCCATGTCTTTTCACAATCTGGGCTTTGTGGTTCCCATGCCTGTTCTTCTGGAGCTCTCCATCGGTGCATGTGCGCCTGTGTGTATGTGTAAAGAAGCTGCAGAGGGTGGTCTGGATTTTTTTCTGAAAAGCGCCACCACAAAAACCAACCAACCAAACAAATGGGACTTTTTTTGTTGTCTAAGCCAGTAGTAAATTACAAAGCAGATCTTCAAGGCTTAAGATTTTTGCTGCTGTTCCATCTAGGAATTCAGTTCTCTATGGATTTTCTCCATTTGTAGCAGGACCTGGCACCAGAAGAGAGAGATTTAAAAAAAGTCAAAGCAGCTGTGTTAATTAGTTAAATTTATGTTATGCTAATGTGGGAAGAAGATGCTCCATGACCCTTGTGTTTAATTAACTCACCTTAGAGGTAGCCCTCTGAGTCTCTAGCGTTTGGTAACACTACTCTGCGGAGGGAAAGACCTCTCGAGTTTGTTACTGCGCTCAGATGCATGCGGTAGTTGAGGCCAGGAGGCAGAAAGCTGCCAGACTGCAGAGCTCCTCCTTGTCATGCAGAAGCAGTGCTTGTGCGGCAGCGAGTCAGTGCAGCAGAGCTGGAGCAGAGGCAGATCTCTGAGCAGCAGGAGCCGTGCAGAGGAGGGGAGGCTTGCACCCTGCCACAGCTCCGGTCACCTTTGAGCTGGGTATTTCCCCTTGGAAAGCGGTAAGGAGTGCCGGCCAGGGACAGGAGGGAGCAGGCACTTGAGGAAGAGCTGGGGAAAATTCAGCTTTAGCCTTGGCTGAGGAGCAGAAGAGCCCACGCGTTCCCCTCCTCCACAGCTGCAGCAAGAACAGCTGTCCTGCTTCGAGCTACTTTAACCACTGGATAACGGCCCCTTCATACACTTTTGCTATCCAAATGTGCTATTGGGGCATATTGTTCTAATTTCTGGTAACAGTCTGCATCCTACCAGTATTACTTGAGAGCTTCACCGAAATACGCATTGAACCATTCAGACTTTAGAAAGGACACAGTCACATGTTTTATATTATTTAGGAGCTGAAATTACTTCTTTGTAGACCCCATTTCAAATGTGGAAAGTACAGTTAACCCTTGGTTGTTTTGGCAGGGAAGGAGGCTTCTTACAGAGATTGCCACCCTACGACTGTGTTTTGATTGCTTTTGTTCTGTTTTGTTTTTTTTTTTTCTTTTCTTCTTAAAACTGTATTATTAAGCCTTTAGGAATGTATAACCAGGACTGAGTAATTACTGCTTATTAAATTTTTAGTTAGATTGACCATGTATACCTATAGATAGATACTCTAACTTGTGCAATTTCATTTGAAATAATCTTCCTGTACATAATGGAAAAACTCACGACAGAAGAAAAAGCCCCAAACAGATTGACTGAACAAAAAAGTTGATTAAAGTATGGTTCAAAAGTGACCCACGTATTACAAATCCTAGCTGGACTCTTAGAAGAAAATCTAAACTCATCGTGTTAGCTGTGTATTGTGAGCTCTTCTTTTACTGTGTCACTGGTTATACACTTGTTAAACGCTGAGATAATAGACTTCATGCCAGGCATTCATGTACTGTAGATTGGGTCATTGCTGAAAGATTAATGTACTGTATGACTTAAATGAAATTTTTATTCTTGATTTTATTCTTGATTTTGTTCTTGTTTTAAAAGATTAAATATGGGCATTATGTCAGCAAGTTAAACTATTTCTGTGTTTGTATTTTGTATGAAGTCTGGAGGGAAGGACAGCACACGGGGATGAACAAAGCAGTAGTAATTGGTGAGAACATCAGATGCTGTAAGGTCACGGGAGCTGCAGTGGTGTGCAGGGACTGGGAGCCTGTATCTTGGTCCACCTGTGGTACTGGTCTGTCTTGCCAGGTGGTTGGACAGCGTTTTCTGGGACACCTTGCTTAGTACAGTTAACAAGCTTTTTGGGTAGCTTTATTAAAATAGATACGAACTTTAAACACCTTCTTTGCATCCAAGAATATAACCTTACAACTGAAAAAATCTATATGGTTTAGTTTTTTGTGAAGACAATCCTAAAGCTGTTATGAGAGGTATATGGAAAATGGCATACAAAGGGCAAAGATATGTTTGATTTTTCCAGCTCTATTTACTACTTTTAAGTGCTTACTGTTTTAGGAGATGTTTCTCGAGGAAATGTTGTCTCTATTGGTGTTTAAAAAATATAAAACCCCCAAAATAGAAGCAAAAATATGACTGCCAGCACGGGAAAAAATAACAGCACAAAACCTCCTTCTTTTTTCTTGACGTTTCCTGTGGTGGCATGTTGACATATAGCTTTCCTTACTGACACCAAGTCTCAGCCCCTGTGAGCAGGGCTGCGAGCCATGGACGTCCCAGGGCCTGGGAGGTCCTTGGGAAGAGCTCTGCCCAGCTTTCACCAGGATGCTGCGGATGGGGCACAAGTAGTCCTTCCCTGTTTGTCTGCAAGAGCCTTACTCCAGCAAATAGTGGGGATGGTAGGGACTCTTCCCAGCAAAAACAATTCCTTTCTCCCTCTTCCACCCTCCCAGTTTGGCAAGATGCTCTGGGGATGGGGACATGAAGCGTATTTGGGAAAGTTGCTAGGCTTGGAGTCGACGGTGCTGACTCAAGTGTGAACCTGCCCCATCTCTGTCCTCACTCCACGAGGAAATGGTGAATGTTGCAAGGAAAACGAAGGTGTGAGTGTCACTGTGAAAGTATAAGCTGACGAGGGTGTGGACAGCCAGGTACCTCCCACTCCAGCTCATGACCCACAGGCTGTGTGTGGGGTGGGAGGGACTCGGCATTCGCAACTGAACCACAGAGCACTTTGATTACAGAAACAGTTCGTGCAAGGGAATAATTGGCACTTCCTTTTCTTTGATGAGTGCTGTGAGCAGCTGCCAGAGCCTTAATCAGCAAATAACCACCTTTTTATTTTTTTTTCCTTTCAAGTATTTTTTAAGGTCGAAGTTTAAAGTGGGGAGGGAAGAACATCCAGGTACGGGGAGAGGCCGGAGACACCCACCTGTGACAGCCAACTGAGCTGCAATGGGAGGCTTGGAGAAAACATTGTGAAGGCTGAGCTCGCTGGGCAGGAAAGTTGGTCAAGGGCACAGCTATGTCATCAGTGAGAGAGAGAGGAGCTGAGCAGGCATGTGTGGAGGCTGTAGGGCTGCAGGTTCCCAGTTAAAAGGAACAAACAGGTCCACCCATGCCAACAAAGCTTCCCCCCGTGCAGACGCTGCTCTGCTGCACCAGGCCCCTTCACAGGGTGGTTTATACTTGCTGCAAATGTGCACCCTAGCACTTCTGTTGGAAGGCAGAGCTTGCAATGATAAAGGGCTGAACTCTGCCATCTCCTATAGCCATAGACACAAACCACTCCTGCCTGGCCTTGATCCCCATGGCAGGCTGCAGGAATATCCATGGTGGTGCTTCCCCTGCTTTGCTCTCCAGGATAGCCTTGGCCTCTGTCTGGAGGAGGACCCTCAAGGGGTTACTGGTAAAGTTACATGCTTCAAATTGGAGGTGTGTGTGTGTCTTCACAAAGGGCTCTTCTCGCTGCTCAGCCCCTGCAGCTCAGCTTGAGAAGATTGTGGCTCAAATTGTTCCGTGGAACAGCATTGGTTACTACTTACAAGGTAGTAGAAAGGTAGAGGCACATATGACGCAGCCTGGGAGGAATAGAGAGAAATTATCCAAGCAACCAGAGATCAGGTCAAGAAAGCTAAAGCCCTGATAGAATTAAATATGGCCAGGGACATCAAGAACAACAAGAAGAGCTTCTATATGTATGTCGGTGATAAAAGGAAAACTAGGGAAAATGTGGGCCCTCTCTGGAAGGAAATGGGAGACTTGGTCACCCAGGATATGGAGAAGGCTGAGGTTCTCAATGATCTTTTTGCCTCCATCTTCTCTGGTAAGTGCTCAAACCACACCACCCAAGTCACAGAAGGCAAAGGTGGGGACTGGGAGAATGAAGAACCAGCCATAGTACGGGAAGAGCAGGTTCGAGACCATCT
>VZRW01006244.1:14994-26311 GCA_013398125.1 Aegotheles bennettii | reverse complement strand
ATTCTGTGATTCTGTGAGCCTATGGCTATACTGTTTGCCCCTCCACACATTGAATTTATATAGTGAAGAAGACCATTTTGCTACTGTGTGGCTCCTGTGACTTAAGGACGTTCAAACAGTGTGCTTTTATGGAGGTGGATGTGCAAACCCTCTTCATTCCATGTGCTGGAAAAGACTCAAGAGAGATGGCTTGTCTTGGTGAGGCATGGCTGTCTCCCACAGACCATGGAGGGAACGCAAGTCTGAATCCGTCCCATTAGACTGCACTGCCTCCTAGAAATGGCACTGGGTGATGGAGGGAAGGAGATCACAGGTCTTCCCCTAGCAAGGGTGGATGCTTGGCAGCGTTGGACCACATCCTCCCCAGCTCCCCTTCCCATGTGCTGGGAAGCCCACCTGCTTCACAGGGCAGCCAAGAGCCCTGGTGCTCCCTGGTGCTGGCATTAGCAAGGGAGAGGGACTGAGATCATCGGTTGTTTTTTACTCACATCTACCAAAGGAATAGGTCTTGGGCCAAGTAGAATTATCCTTCCTTCTGTTCTGCTGCAAGCCCCAGTAGGGCAAGGAAGCCCATGAGTGGTCGGGAAGGCCAGTCCCACCAGCCCTCTCTGCTGGTGTTGAAGGCTGAGCCAACTCCTGAGCTCAGCTGCAGCCGCCCCAGCACCAGGCAGAGTTGTCACCCTCTCTCCAGCCGTGGTGGAAACCACAGCTGGTTCCCCAAGTAGGGCTGTCTCTCCCTGGCCAGCAGGCTGGCCGCAGCTGGCCTCTGTTTCCCGCCGGCGGGGTGGCATTGCTTCTTCAGCTTGAGGAATGCAAACCACTCAAGCTGCTCTTGAGGATCAGCCAGGAAAAGTCCACAAATAGAAACAGGAAATCAAAATGCCCGCTCCAGACATGCACCAGATACAAGGCCATCCAGCACAAGGAAAAAAATCAAATGCTGGATGGTGGAGATTACATCATGCTGTGGATAAACCTGTGAGCCCGTCCAGCTGGGGCCATGCCAACAGGTCCAGATGGCTCAGGAATGCTAACTGCATAGCTACCTCTCTCTGGTCTTTGCTTTTTCTTCCCTCTTTTTTTCCCTATTCTCCATCCTTCCTGGCCTCTTTCCCTCTTCCCTTCCCAGAATAAATAATTAAATCCTCTGGCAACTCTACATAATCCAATTTCATCGAATATCAGAAAGGTATCTGAGACCAGTGGAGGGGACACTGGTCTGGACACAGGTCCCTGGCACTTACTCATAGATATCAAAGCTGCTGGGTGACCTCATCACACTCTGTAGCTGCTGGGGTTGACACAGTAATGTGTGCCTTCATCTCACCTGGGACTTCAGTCCCTGGCTACAAAGGAGAAGGTTGCCAGGGCTGCTCCCCTGGAGCCCAAAACCCACAGGAAAATTAAGAAATGTGCATTACTCCTGCTCTGCTGCAGCTCACCCCAGATGCTTACAGCTGCCACTGACTGCTCACTGTGGCTGCAGTTACAAGGGGAGGGAGAAAGCTGTTTTGCTCACAGCTAGCAGCCTCTAGCTACCACCCTGGTACTAATTAGCAACAAAGAAAGGAGTGCAGCACCCTCTGTTCCATCCCCAGCATTGACCAGAGCAGCATCTGGTACTCAGCTCTCTCCTAGTGTGATGAAAACAGGACTCGAAGACATATAAGAAAAGAATGAAAGGTGTGTGCTTCGCCAGCTCTGAAAAAGGGCTGCAGGCCATTTGCTCATTATTTAATGCTAATCCAGCTGCTGGGCTGCTGCCAACTCTATTTGACAAATCCTGAAGAGCAGGAGAAGCATCAGAGAATGGGAAAGCAACATTTGCATTGCTCTTCCCAGCAGATGATGATGATCCTAACTTTACACCAGATCAGGCAGACTTACTGTGGGGAAAAGATACCTGCAAAGAAAATGGGAAAACGCAAAACCATGCACTGAGCAGCAGGCAGGATTGACACGGGTCTCAGATGCCCTGCTAGGACACTCTGGTACTTTCAGGTTGTTAACCCCCTTCTCAGATACAAACCAGAGGAGACATAGTTTGGGAGCCTGGGAACTTGGCACAGCTTTGACCATGCAGCAATTTCAGGCAGAAATGTAATGGGGTGCTCTCAGCAAGCCAAACCCAGGGAGAAGCTGAGTTTTTTGACTGAGCCAGGATCTGGTTGTGCAGTGGAGGATGAGGTATGAGTACAGCCCATTCACTGGATTTATAAAGCACAAATTGTTTGGTTTTCAGTAAGGCCCAAGAGGTCAGGCCAGAAACAGCATGGGCCAAGTACTTTCATTTAAATCCTGATGCTGACCAACAGTCATTCAGACTGACACAGAAAGATTACTCTGGATTAGCTTGAAGTATCTGAGGTCAGAATCAGACACGTGCAGTCCCCAGGGGTAAGGAATAGGAGAGGGGTGAAGGAAAGCTGGGACATCAGTGGAGGACAGACCTGCCAAACTGAAAACGTTGCCAGTGTCATGTATAGATGCAAAGTCATTCAACTGGAGAAGCAAAGTAATAGCTCCTATGGACCTTTCCTGGCAGATATCTTACTAGCAAAACCCCACCCCAGCCTAACTTTACATTAATCTGCTTCACTCATTGATGGCACTGCCCTATGTCAGTAAAAATAAGGACATGCACTATTTTATAGTGAGCAAAAGCTGTGTTGCTGTAAGGGACGCCCTGAGGATCACGTGCTAAGTAACTGGCAGAGCTGGGACTAAAATACAGTTCTCCTGTTCCCGACAACCTCACTGCACCACTGTCAATAAGGAGGAAAAAAAAAAAAAAAAGAAAAAAGACAACAAAAACAAACCCAACATCACTCAATTGGCAACTCAATATTTGTGGCTCAACAGCACCTCATCAAGTCTCAGAGCCTGCCACATTTGCTTGGAAAGAAGAGCCAGATTTCCAGCACTCCCTGGGCAAAGAGCTCTCAGATTGAGAGACTGAAAAAGCTTTGAAAGAAACCTTCCATCAACAGTCTTTGCAAATGTCAGAGCTGGTTTCCTCCTCCCTGAGCTGCCTGGCTTGCAGTCCCTCCCCGGGGCAACAGTGAGCTCAGCCAAAAGCACCTGCCCAGCTCCTTCCTTCAACTGTCATGAATTTATGGGACTCATTTAACATCAAGCTGCTCTGACATGCAACAATTAACTATCGAGGCTCTGGACCTGGGTCCTCATCTTTGTCCTGGTCTCCCTCTGCCTCAGCTACCCCCTCTGGAGGGAAAAACTCTTCTCCCAGGAGAAGGAGAACTGCAAATACTGCAGAGCCAGGAGCAGGTGCGAAAGGCATATCCCTTGTACCTCAGCCAGAAGAGATGTGTTATTCTTGAGCTGCAGTGCTCCCACCTGGACATGCCACAGCATCGGGAGGAGAAGCCAGTGCACCCATGACACAGTGGTGCAGAGCTCAGCACAGGGAAAGTTCTTTAGGCATGAGTCTAAGGAAGCTCACCTGCAGGAGGGATGCTGACAATCCAATATGAGTGTCAAAAGCCAATGTATCCAGCTCCCTCCTGTGTAACATGCTTGGTGTCAGGCCCAAGCTGTATTTCTTCTCCAGCTTCGACTGCCAGGTTCCTCCCAAGGGAGCCCTGACATTCCTATTGCAGGGGAACCCCTGACACAGATTGCTGAGCTGAATGTGTTCCATTGCATCTATTCTAGGAAAAATGTTAACTGCGTTTTGAGCAGGCTTTGCTAATTGGGTCAGCCAGACTGACCTAAATGAACATTTTTCCTAATCAAGACAAAGTCACAGTGTAAAGAAGCCAAAAGCAACTTAGCTGAGGTAGTCAAGGGTGAGTTTCCGCTGGAACAGGATGGACAGTGATCATAATGAATGACCTCACATAAGGCATCACCTTTGAATCCAAAAGATGGTACTAATTACCCCAGCACTGGTTTAAATTACATACAAGTTTCAGGGAAAATAGCCATGCACATTGCTTCCACCCTGCATGAGGAATTTCTGCAATCTTAGAAAGTGAGAAGATAAAATAGGAAGACAAAGAAAGGAGTGAAACAGCGTGTGGATATCTGCAATTCCAACCTTCAAGAGACCTTTTCTTGCTGAACAATGTGTCAAGATCAGTGTCAAGCATCCATCACTTGGACACTGACCAGACCAGAGCAGCTCCACATGATTTCAAAGGCAAACAGCCCTGGAGAGATTTGAGAAAATTGGAGTAAAAGGAAAGGCACAAAGAAGGAGAAGAGAAGGTGGGTAAAGAAGTCAGACAGGGGTGAGTGAGAGGAGAAGGCTGGGGTGTTCAGGTTGGCACAGAAGATTAAAAGAAAGGAAGATCTTAAATGATGTGACCCTACAGTAAAGCAGAAGTAAAAAAAAATATGTTTTCTTAAAGTAGCTGGAGGTAAGTTAGATAGATGTAAACACTGCATGGCAGAGTTGGGGAGCAACTGGGATGGAAGATGCAGCTCTGCATTTCAGCACACGACCTGCAGTCCCCTGCCACTCTGGCCATGCTCTTGGCTCTTCACAACCTTTCAGCTATTTCTGCTCTGAGGGACAGTGCAAAACATGCAGGCACCAACCCAAGAAAACACCTAACAACTCACAACACAAGTTAAGCTCCAAAGACAGGAAAGAGTAAGAAAAAGGCTCTGTGCAAGCACCCACCCACTCCTATTCTCAGCCTGAAAACAGGATCGATGATTTCAGCCAGAGGATACAAAACCACATTGAAGTTGCATGTGCAGAAGCCACCTGCTTCAGTGGGACAGCCATGGTGCCAGCCTGGCAGTCAGCTGACAAACATGGCTTTGGTTCCACCCTTGCTCTCATGTCTCATCTCCCATGTGGGGACATGAAGGCCCAGCAGTTCAGATGTGTAGAGGAGGACAAACGCAGTTCCCAGCAGAAAACTAGGATTGGTAGGATGTAGTAATCCCAGGACTGAAATTGGCCTGGAAATGAGGAATAACAAACTTGGCTTCTTCTACAGACACCTCTCCTTAGGAAGAACAATGCTGGCCACAAGGTTGCCTATGAAGCACACGTGACTGCACCTGACCTTGCAGCACAGACCTAGAATTTCCCTGGGAAATCTCCCAGCCAAATCAGACCAGGAAACAGCTGTTGGCCATTTCTTAGTTGAGCTGTAATGGTCCACTTCATTCCTGGTGCCCTACCTGCTCCCCTGTAACCCTGTAGCAAGGAAAGTCACCAACTGGCTTTTGTGAACCATCTGGTTTCCTGCAGTGGACTGTCTACAATAGGACAAGGACACACAGGCTTTGAGTGAGTTGACTCAGCCCTTCCTTGAAATACACTGGTACAAGTCAGTCTTGAGAATCAGAACTTCATATCAAGCATAATCCTACCTGTGGCTATGAGAAGAGGACCTGCCATGTGGCCATCGCAAAGACAACTCCAGAGAGTTAAGTGCTTTCGTTTGCTCCCTTTAACACTGAGAGTTCTTTAAATAGTAAATAAGTAATATACTAAATGGTAATTAAATACTACAGTCTTAAAACCTACAGGGAAATGCTGAGAAAAAAAAGGAGCAAGTGCAGGAGTAGATATTTCTCAGAGGAAACACAAGAGTACATTGCAGAGGTGCCAACCTGGCCATATTTTGAATAGTGGAGCTGCACCTCTGGCTACAAAATCCCTACTTCTAAATTTCTCTTTAGAGGGCTGCTTCAGAAAGCGCTCTTCTTTCCAAATTTCCATCTTTACTAGAGACAGCTCCATTTCAAGGATTCAGCGAAACCAGCGCAGCACCAGATGGGACCAGCACAGTACCGGATGGGCTCCTGGGCAGCAGAAGACACTTTGCATCGAGGCACAGGCATTCGTACTGGTACCAGGAGGAGGTATGATGGACCAGTCTGAGGCTTTCTACAGTCTCATCTATACGAATGAGACCTCAGGTTTCCTCCTCTCTGAAAGTGGTGGTGGCGAATTACTGCCTTATGCAAGAAGGGATGGGGATCACCAGGTAGACATGGCCTGAGCTGTACATGACTCCAGCATCTCCCAGCTGGTGCTGCTGACACCGTCTCTCAGTGGGAGCAGACTGTATGCACAGATGTGCTTCCATCTCCTGCCAAACCCTCCCTTTGTTTACTCTGTAAGCACTTCACCAAAGTCCTTCCTGCTTCTCCCCACCAAGATGATGGCTCTGTCTCCACTGTTAACCCTGTTTTGGATGCCTGCCTTCCTGCACTCCTGCTCAGAGTTGCAACCTCTCTCCTAGCTCAGGCCTATCAGTGGAGTTAAAGGGTTCTCCCACTTTGGCTGAGATGAGCATTCAGGCTAGTGGATCCGCAGCATGTGCAGGCAGTTGTCCAACAGATGAATGCTTTTATTTAGGAAGAGTATCCCAAATGTTTATTGGTTTCTTGTCAGCTAGGAGGGACACATTAATGATCCCAAGTCTCTGTGGAGAAAGTATTGACCTAGAGTCTTCCAAAGGAAGTTCAAGTTTCTCCCCCTCTTCATTACCAAAATGGAAATGTTTCCTGGTGATGACCCTGCAGTGATGATGCTGTAGGCTCAGAGACCCATGAACTTCTGTGTTCAGCTCTGATTTCATCCTCCTGCTAGCATTTCTGCAGGTATAAGTCCTGCTATGAGACAAGAAGGAACAGCGTGGACATGAAGTGGAGGAACTACCAGATGGATCCAAAGAAACTAACGAAGTAGGAAAATCTGGGAACTATTATTTTAGGATTCCTTTCCATCAGGCCAGGTCTGATGGTCCCATTAGGTCTCTCTGCATCTGTGCTCCAGATCCCACAGGAATCTGACCAGCAAGTTCCAAGCAAAATTTGAAGAAAAAAAGTCTTGCCTTACCCAGTACTTGGCTGACTAACCAAGGATGTGTCACTGACCAGATTTTATCAGGAATGGGAACAGAGGGCCTTGCTGCATGTGTCTCCATGAGGGACTACCATCAGCCCCAGAGACCCAGCCTCCCAGTACAGCAGAGCTCCCCTGTCTAGAAACTGGCAGGGATGAGAAATGTATGACCAAATCTGACTGAGCTCTTTGTCCTCACTGTGTGTGGAGGTGATGAGAGGGAGCTTACCTAGTGGGAAACTCACTCAGACCAAAGGTCAGTCCAAGACCTAAGCACCATGTAAGTGCTATTTATGTCCCTGCAATAGGCATAAGAGGAATAGAAATGTGTACAGGCTCCTTGCAAGAGTGACGGTCATCCATGGTGAATAATGTCTCTGTCTTCAGGGAAGCTCCCCTTATGAGTTGCACCAGCACTGCTCTCAGCCTGTCACTACATACAGTCCTGCAACTCTCCCCATTTCTGCAGGACTGGACAGTATTAAAGAAAGAGCTCACCGTAAGCACAAAAGCCAGTTTGCACTGAAGGAGCAACCCACAGAGACAAGCAATTCTTCTCCCATTCTGCTGTCCCCCAGTAGGCTCCAGAAGATGCTGCTTGTCACATTGCCCAGGCATGTAGGATCACACGGTGAAAGAGCACATTACTGTGCATTCTCCCAAGGAGCTGGGTGAGCACTCCTGAGACAGCCTGCAATGCCATTTTGCAACGTCTAACAGTGGAGATCTTGACAAGCATGAAGGCTATTTTTTTGCCTTGATGCCTCTCTTTTAGAAGAAGGTAAAGAATATGCTTTTTAAAGCATAGAGTCAAAATAGAGCTGTGTTTACTGAACATCCAAAGTCATATTTGAAGGTATCTTTCATAGTATAAAATACGTTTCTGTATTTTAGGGAAGAAACAAACCCTACTGGGGTACCGAGTTAAAAAGAAGCACACAACTCCTGTTTGGCTGGTCTGTTCTGGCTTCGTTCTGACATGAGTGTCACAAACCCAGTGAAGCACAGTGGTGAATCTGACTCAAAAGATCAGGCTTTTGAAGAGTTTCACAGCACTGATAAGAGCTGAGAAAGAAAGTAACTGCTCTCAGAGTACAGCTGTAATAGACCATAAGTGAATACATGGGTGCTCGCAGGAACAACCAGAAATGCTGGACTGGGCAGCTGACAGACAGGTGAAATTGATAAGCAGGCACTGCATGAAAACTTAGCTTCATTCATGGTAGGTCCTTCTGGCAGAAAAAGATGAGCAAAGTTGACTTTGCTCAAAGCTGACTTTGCAAAGTTGACTTCAAGATCAGTAGATGGCCTCCTGAGGAAAAGGAGTCTGGTCATCAGAAGCTAAGTGAAGTAAAAAGAAGGATTTTGTGTCCCTTGGAGATTTCCCCTCCAAGTACCAAGAAGACACCACTCTCCTTAAGATTTTCCAAAGAAACCAAAACCCCATCATATAACCACAGACTCATGCAGGTTGGGCAGGAGCTCAGGAGGTCTCTAATCTGACCTCCTGCTCAGAGCAGAGCCAACACTAAGTGCAGGTTGCTCAAGACAGTCCAGAAAGGTCCTGGAAACCTCCAAGGAAGGAACTTCCACAGTGTCTCTGGGCACCCTCATCCACTCCTAATTCTCCTCACAGTGAGAAACTGTTTCCTTATACACAGTCTAAACCTTCCCCATTCCAATTTATGACCACTCATCCTCCTGCCACGAACTTATGGAAAGAGCCTTGGCTCCATCTTCTCACTAACTTCCTCACCAGTGCAGGCAGGCTGAGAGATCCTCCTAGAGCCACCTCTCCTCCAGCTGATCAAGCCCAGCTCCCTCAGCCCCTCCTCACAGAAGTTCTCCAGCCCCCAGCTATCTTGGTGACCAGCCCCTCCTCTCACTCAGATTTTTCAACATCTTTCAACTGGGCAGTCCAAAACTAGACACTGTATTTCAGACACAGTTTTACAATTCTCAAGAAAAGGGGGGGTAGTCACTTCCCTCTGTCTAACTATCACTGCCCTCATGTTGCTAGCTGCTAGCTGCCTTTGCTACTGGGGCACAGCACTGCCCCATGACCCCTGGGTGGGTCACTCCATCCACCCCAGGGGCAAGAGTCAGTATTTGTCCTTGCAGAATTTCATGAGGTTTCTGTTGACCCATTCCTCCAGCCTAGCTGGGCCCCTCTGAATGGCAGCCCCTACACCTATTCAAATTAATTTATTTTTTTTTCTGTTTCAAGCACACAGCTCTTTTTGGGGATGCATCTACAGATGTGCCTTCATCACTTCTTTGTCACAACTTTGGATGAAAAATACAGAGAAGCATTTTTGTAAAGATCAAGATGACTCATTAGGGGTGTCAAGGATCAGGAAAGGAGTACAGCCTCTGCGGTAAGGTTCGTCCATCTTTTCTTTCCACTTCCTTTCTGAACAGAAGAAATCCTCAGAAAAAGCTTCTCACTGGCATTTTATGGACAAAATTCCTGAACTGCTCGAAGAAAAATGCTTGCTGAACAATATCTGGAAAAGTTTGCCCATCTTTGAAGCAAAGACACTGGCAACTTGGTGAGCTATTGTGCACGGTGATGCTTTGCACAGTTCTGTGTAAAAAGAACTTCTCAACACATCTCAAGATCCATCCCAGGAGATTTGCTGGATTTAGTAAGAAAATGTAAGTGTATTCCTTCCCCTCATGTTGTCATGCAGAGTGAGAACAAAGAGGGTGATGTATTATGTTCTGGCTCTTGTATCACCAACAGATCAGGTAGGTGAGAAGTGACTACAGAATCTCTTACATTTATCATCTGCAGGAATAGAAGATATCAGCTTGAATCCTCACACTCCAGCAGAAGTTTGTGGTGCTGGCAGTTGGGAAAAAAATCCACAAAAAAAAAAAAAGAAAAATCCTTTCTACTTGTAAGCTGAGCACAATGATGACTGAGTCACTACAACCTCGTTAATAGGAAAGCAAGAGCAGGCTACTTCGAGAAGTAACTCTCCAAGCAGAAAGTCCATATACATGAGGCAGGACAGAGCCAGCCTGCACATGGCCACTGCATGCTTTAAACACTGTCCTGGCAGGTGGCACCAGATGGCACTCTTACACAAAAGCTTCTTTTTTCACAGGGTCTGCTCGCAGGCAGGAGTTGTGTTTAAGCTATAAAGAGGTATCACCTATATTGGTCAGGGGTCCCCTGACTTCTGACTGCAGCCCGTGTTGCACCCAGGTAAAAGAGCTGGTGCCAATACACACTATTTTCACTTTGGTAA
This sequence comes from Aegotheles bennettii, assembly GCA_013398125.1. NCBI lineage: Eukaryota > Metazoa > Chordata > Aves > Caprimulgiformes > Aegothelidae > Aegotheles > Aegotheles bennettii. The sequence continues at coordinate 16,219 of VZRW01006244.1, read as the reverse complement.
GGGAATAAACAGTCCTGGCATATGTGCATAGCTTCACCCACACTGGATGTACGTGGAATTAGGGAAAGCATGACTCCTAACAACAGGTCTGTCAGATCTGCACAGGCGAGCCCCCCGTCCTGGGTGAGGTGCCACAGGGCACCTGCCCGAGCACAGCGGGACGCTGCTGCCTCCCGCCGAGCCTGGCCAGGCTCAGCCCTTGAGGCACGGTGGCCTCAGAACTCAGGAGGTGGCGAGATTTCTGAGAGATGGGGCTGCCTACCTAATCTCTTTCCCAGACCCGGTGTGTTTCCACACGCTCAGCGTGGTGCACTTAACATTTATGAAAATTCTGCATCGCTGCTGTCTCCTCCACAAGGGAGGCAGCGTAAAAGGCTTTGGTGTGTTTTGTGTAGCGAGGCAGAAGTGGACTCATCAGGTGTTTGATGGCTACAGCCCTCCTCTCCCTGTCCCCTGCCTGTGTGTCATGATGCTGGCATCCCCCCTGCTGCCGTTGCAAGGGAGGTCCTCAGAAACGCTCACGGTGCTACCCCGGGAACGCGGGAGGTGCCAGGATTGTGACAGGGGAGTAGCAAGCCATGGCTAAATCCCCCTGTCCGGGGCAGGCAGCGTCCTCCGCCTGCAGCTGCTCGGAGGCCGGTGGGGCCTCGAGTGCGGGCAGTGCCCCTGCCCAGCGTCACCCCAAACCACCTCCGGAGGGGCCTTCCCTCTTCTGCCCCAGGGCCGGGTCCTCCCTGGCAGAGGGGCTGCAGGGTTCGCAGCACAACCCCCGCAGAGCTCGGACAGGACAGCAAAGCGGCTGTGCGCGCTGTTGCCGGAGCGGGGACTCGCATGGCTCCTCGGCGAGGCTGGGCAGCGTCCCCAGAGGCGAACAATGCCCCTTTGGTTTCTCGGGACTAGCAACACATTTTCCTCCCAAGTCACTCTCCCCCTTCACCCTTCTCTCCAAAGTAAACCAGCCCAGCCTTAACGCCAGGAGGGAGATGATGCTTCGTCTCCCAGCGCCGCTCCAAGGGAAAGTTCCCAGCAGAGGCGAGCGGAGGCACCGAGCCCCAGGGTGGCACCCGGACTGGCACCGGCCGTGCCCGCGGCGCTGCCCGAGCTGAGCCACGGCAGGCGGTGCGCTGCCCGCCCGCACCCGCACGCCTCTCCCGCAGCCCCCAGCCCCAGAGAAGCGCACGGCAAGGCAAACCCCGGGATTACCAGCGGGGTCTCCTCGGGGTGC
>VZRW01006244.1:0-14506 GCA_013398125.1 Aegotheles bennettii | reverse complement strand
GGGCGAGCGCGGCGGCTGCACGGTGGTGCCGCGGTGCTCCCGGGCGGCGGAGGGGCCGCCCCGGCGATGCTGGTCCCCGGCAGAGCCGTCCCGGTTTGGCGAACTGAACAAACCCCCCCCGCAGCGGCCCTGGGGCCGTCCCTGCCGGCTGGAGGGCGGTGGCGGCCTCCGGGGGAGCAGCGCCGGGAGAGAGTGGTCCGAGGGGTCGGTGCCGGGAGGGGGTCGGAAGGGGAGCCGGGCCAGCGGGGAGAGCTCCTTGCCCCGGCTTTCCCCAGCGGGCTCGCAGGTAGGCCCGGCCGCAGCAGCTCTGTAATTAAAGAGTTGGGCACCATTAAAGAGCTTCAGGAAGATTATAGGGCTTCAGATAAATAGGATTACGGATCCGTGTCCTCTCTGATCCTTACGCCAACCAACACCCCAGAAAACCACTTACAATAATCCTGTTGAAGAAGCTCCGGTATTTTATTAATCTGTCCCTGCTTTCGTGGATCCACAGGGAACAGATGGGAGTCCCAGCACCCGGCAGTGCCTTTCTTGGTCACAGACATGTGGAAGGAAAAAAAAAAGACAGTGATGCATCTCTCCTGGAAGAAACCTAGCTGAAAGGTGCCGACAGTGGGGGTCCTGTGGGGAAGTGCAGATTTGAGGCTGGCTGGAGCCTGGAGCTCGAACCAGACACTGGCTTTCCATCCATACGTCCATCACAGGCTTTTGCTCCATGCTCCCCCTGGGTCTCAGGAAGAACAGCACAACCCAAGGTGCTCCTTGGCTACTTGTGGCACAAGCAGCCACATGCTACCTCCAGCACTCAAAAACCATTACACTTGCACACGCAACAGGCACTTTCTGTTACGTTTACTTTTACTTTATGTTTCAGTCAAGTGTAAAAAGCCTTTGGGTAAAAGGGTCAGAGACGTAAATTCAGTCAGGACGGAGCTGTGCTGAGAAAATAATGCTGCTCCTCCTTCCATAATGGTAAAGAAATCTCTTTGTCAATGTGGGTGCCAGTGGGTTTAAAGGGAGGAACACAGAAACCTTTGCCACTGTGAAATGGGGAGAAGAAATATGTGCACACGCTTCAGCAAGAAGCACACTTCCCTCTCCAGGCAAGGGGAAAGACGTATTTCCTTTAACATCCCAGTCAGCAGCGTTCTCAGCTGGGAGGGACCAAGCCCTGCGATAGCAGTGGGGTGACAGCCCAGGGTCACAGAGCACAGGCTGAGCCACAACAGGGGCAGCTTCACCTCCCGCTGCAAACCAAACACGGATATCGCTTCCCTGACTGTGAAGACTCACTGATGAAACCAAGAGCTCCTGGTTCAGTGCCTCACCCAAGTTAACACAAGGAAGCCTCTTCTCAGTACACAGGCTGTATTTATCCTCAGTGCCAGGCCGAGGGAGCCGAGATGGTGTCAGCTCCAGCGACTGTTTGCACAGCATGGGTGGCAGTGTCATCGAAAAAGGTCAGGCAAGTAAACCTCACTTGTTTGTCTGCACTCTGAAGGAAAAATGCTTTGGCTCATTCAGATAGGGATCGTGAAGTCCATTTGGAAGATTAAAATGCCTCAAAAAAAAGAGAGATTGCCTGCTCTGAGAGCCTGCTTCTACTTAATGCTTTTAGTACTGCCCCAGACACAGCTCTCCTGTCCATCGCTGCTGCACCTCTGCAGGCAAGGAAGGATTATAACAAACCTCTCTTTTCATTATTGTGCTGCAAAGCTGCTCTATCCCGTGCTGGAGAGCTCTGATAAGGACCCCAGAAGAGACCCAGGGACACAGGAAGTGTTGTTGAGGGGAGGGGAGATGATCACAATTCAGAAAGACTTGGGCATGCTGCTGCAGCTGGCAGGGGGTGGCCGGAGTGAGGTGGGAAGGGACAGGCTGGGCAGCACTGCTGCAGCAGAGGCATGGCCACTACAGCGCTTGCAATACTTGAGCAGTGTTAGCAGTGTCACAGGGCTATGAAAAAGGCAAATGGGATATAGACATAGGGATCCTCCCACAAAACCTTTACGATGTGAAGTTGCCCTTCTACTCTGCAAGGATAATGGAGAATGTGGCATTAGCCAAAGTACCATGTCCATCTGGGGTGCCACCCCTCAAGCAAGATCAGGACTAACTGGGCTGGGTCCAGAGGCGGGCAGTGGGAATGACTGGAGAAAAGGGGGACCCTAAGAAAGAGCTGAGGGAATCGTGCTGTTTTGTTCTAAAGAGATAACTCTCGTGCCAACATACTTTAGGCATTCAAAGAACTGCAGGAAATAGGAAGGCAAGAACTGCTCGCCATTGCCACACTGGAGGGGACAAGCAGTAACAGACTCACTCCTTAGTGAGAAAACTCTCGAGCAGGTCATAGAAAAACCTGCATAATGGCAAAGAGTGATGAAGTGCCTGGTAAGTGGCAATGCCACCCTCACTGGAGCATCTTTAAAACCAAGTTCTGCGGCCATCTCTTGGGACACAGATACATCTGATCAGGATGCAACCTTGGGGCAGGAACTGAATCACATGATCACTCAAATTCCTTTTCTGCCCTATTTTCTCTGATTTTATATTTAGATTAATTTGCAATCTGATCACAGCAGGAGACCGAAACAGCAGCCAAGTATGTTTAGATTGAACAAGTCTCAGTGACAGCAGATAAGCCTTCCTGGCCTCACATTTGATACAGCAAATGCACATGTATGACCAAGCTCATTTTATCAGTGCTGAGAAATGAACTATCAACCCAGTTCTCATAAGAAAGGGATCCTGCTCTCTTGTGCTCCATCCTGCCTGGCCTTGCTGCCACTGCCTGCCTTTATACCCATGCAGAGAGAACTGCAAGTCCCGCACTGTGCCACCTTCCATTCACTTTGCCTTCACCCTGCAATGTTGTGAGCAAGATGTGCAAGAGGAGGGAGGCAGCCTGTGGGCTTGAACGCATGCACAGCAATCCAGGCTGCTTTGCAGCTTGTAAAGCTGAAGCTTTTGGTTCACAGCCCCCTCCCCAGACCAAGCCAGGAGTTTTCACAGCTCATCGAGGATGAGTGTGTCTTGAGGAATGTGGGATGATTTGCCCATGTCAGTGATTCCTGGTTTGCTGCATGCAGGGTCCGTTGCAACAGGAGGGGTCATCTGCCTGGGGGTTGCCCTCATTAGCAGCCTGAAGAGCTGGAATGGGAATGATTCACGCTGTTAGAGCTGCCTGCTTTGGGGGTCAGGCTGGCTCCTTAGAACTGCCACCAGAGCAAAGCTTGTACTTCAAGTCTGGCGAAAGATGCGTTTGTCATATTTATTTTTCCAGCTTTTGTGTTCATATGGATGGAATAGCTGGTTTCTGCCACAAGCCATCTCCCCAGCCACGAAGGCTTTCTGGAGCCATACAGGCTCCATACTTCGGCCTTCAGTAGCTCTTTATAGCAGTCCTCCCTTTATTTCTCTCCAGCTTTTCTATGGATTTGATTACCTCTCGGTATATTGCCTGGGGGTGGTTTTCTCACTGTTTTGTGCAACAGGGAGCGACTACTGGGTCCTCTCTGCACCCAAAGTCCTACTGAGAACAAGGTGAGGATGGAAATGATACTTTCAACCTAGTTCAAAGAAGAGGCGCTGCAGTCCCCAGACAGTCCTTTAGAACTCAGGCCGTGTACCATGGCACTAGTAGTTACATATTTACCACTCAGGCTGTGATTTCTTCATTTAGGTTTTGTGGGAACAATTCAAAGCCCATGAAGAAGTCAAGATAGGAGGGGAGGAATCCAGCAAAACATCCTCTAGCAAAAGGTAACTTTTGGGGAAGCACTTGCAGGTGCTGGAGTCTTTCTCTGCCCTCTGCTCCACAACCCGGCCTCATCCAGGAGATCCCGGCTCCCTTTTGATTTCCTTCCAGCGGCTGGTTTAAACTCTCTCACACACGCTTCTCCCACTAGCCAGCTTCAGCTGCTTTCCATTTCCTCCTTCCTCCTGGGTGCTGTCTCCCAGCCAGGTACCCAGCACACCTGTTCCCACCACCAGTGAGCAGCAGTGGGACAGAGAGGGGAGCCAGCAAGGAAATCACACCTATCTCAGCTCCCTGATAAAACCAGAGAAAGGGGTGGACACCTGTGAAGTCCTCACAGATCTGCTGCCATAGCTGAAATAGGGAACAAGTTGTGTTGTGCTTGTTGCTTTGCGTGCAGCTACCCAGAACTGGTGCTGCATTAAATTAAATGTCTGCCTCCAAGCAGACCTGTTTCATCGGTAACCACCAAGTCTGGATAGGTGGGAGCCATGCTGGAGCACTCAAGTGAGGTGCAGAGACACGTGTGTGCACATGCTGAGGGAATGTACCCCACGACTTGTGCTTTTTTCCGCTCTTGCCTCAGAAGTAGAGGGGAAAAGTGAAGAGCATATTAATTGCATGTTTGCATATGGCAGGGATCCACGAATGCCGTGGTTTCAGTGAGCACCCTAATGCTATGTGGGGAATGAAAGGGAAGCCACAGAGCTCAGCGCTGCAATTATTCTTTCTGGGGTGAACTTAGGGTCTTTGGATAGATTTAAATCAGCCTTGCATACAAGGAGTGAGTGACAGGCAGGGAAGTGGGGAATGCAAGACCTAGGGAAAGGAAAGCCTTGAATACAAGACACCAGACCCAAGCAATGTCCCTCTATGGAACCCATTCAGCCTCCTGGGAATGCGGCTGAGCTGCCTGCAGCAGGATCAGGCACATCAGAAGACCCCAAAATGGGTACTATAGCAAAAGATGAGACCTGAAAACTTACCATTTTGAAAATAGCTGATAAAGGGGGATAAATCACCTTGTACCTCCTTCACTCTGCATGGCGTGCTAAGAATGTTTCTTTGCCCTGTCACGTGCAGTCTGCAGAAANTTTTTTTTGGATGGCAATCTCCCTGGAGGACAAGGTAACTTTGAGAGTGACTAACTGAATGAAGAGTAACGTCAGTATGAGTGTGTCTCCTTCCAGCAGTTTGTTAGCGTTTGAAGACATTGTAAATAACTCTCCTTCAGGAAATTTGGGTGAATGGGAAGCTACAGAACAGCAGTAGAGGGTGGCTGCCTCAGCTTCCCATGCACTAATTTTTATGTACCCTAACATGATTCTAGCCTGTATGGTTGCAAGACCAGCTTGTAAAAGAGACCCAGGCAGCCTTCATCGGGCTGCAGACAACCTGAAGAGTCATTCTGAGGGAGCGGTACTGCCTCATTTCTCTTAACCACTTCCTACATCTCAAACCTTTTCCCAGGAGGGATGAGGAGTATAGCTGCACACCCTGTTTGATTGAATTTTACCACAAGAAGATACCTTGCATCAAGGAGTGGGAAGCAGATGGCTTTGGTGCAGGAGGGAGCTGAAGTGCTGCTGGAACAGGACTAACCAAGTCAGGTCAAGGTGACTGCTACAGCTCTGCTTTGACACACTGCATGCACCATACAGAGTCAACTCCAAAACCCCAGTTACCTGCATGATGACTAGGAGGAAATCCTTGCTGATTTGTGCCACTTACCCTCTCAAGCATGAGAAGATGGACACTCACATCTTGGCTAGGTTCAACAGGATCTGCCCCAATCAGAGACAAGCAGATCTGGTGCACGCAGGCTGGTCTGGGGAGTGGAGGGACAGTGTTGCCTGTCCCGCCAAGGGTTAAAAGCGATCCACAAGGAGTCTTGCTGAGGAGAAAAGCACAACCCAGCAATTCAGGCATGTCTCACCCCTGTTCAAATGATATTGTTCCAGTGCTGTCTGCCTCGCCCCTCACTGGTAATTACAGACTTTCACTACGAGGGAAAGAGAGACATGGTGGAGGAAACCTTCATTACAGACTTATCTCCTAGAGTAAAAGGAACCCCAGTGTAATGTCTGGGGCACATTGCCAGGATCTGCCACTAAAGCAAAGCACTTACATTTTGGACAAAAATAAAAGAGGGGGAAGTGTTAAGTGATTTGGGAAGATCAGAAGCCCACCAGGTTGGCTGCTGTACAGTGCTGGGTGTGGGGAGCACTTTGGAGAAACTGGAAAGCCGCCCTGGTTTTAAGTGGTGTGGTTTTCATCTTACATTCTTCCTTCCTTCCTCCTTCTTGACATACTCGTGTCCCCTGATGTCTGCCTGTGTCCCTTTGTCACCCCTGGCAAATACCAGTGGGCTGGGAAGGGATGGTTTCCCTAGGTTTCCTAGCTTGATGTTCTTCACAGGGGCAGATAAAGCTGTAGGTGTCCTTGGCTGACCCCCTCCCCTTTGCACACCTAATTATGATGTACACTAAAGAACGGGCTTCTTGTATCCAAAGCTGGGGGCTCCTTCTCACCTTGTCTATATCACAGAGCCCAAAGTTTGAGCTCTGTTATAAAGGACGCAGGAAGGATGCAGGAGGATTTTTCTTCCCAGTAGGACACCCCCCTGTTACAGCCCAGGACTGTTTCCCATTGCTGGGGCCATCTCTCAGGGTTGGCGTTGACCTGCCCACAGGTGGCTGACACCTTCTCTGGCCAACGTGCTCTCATTCCCGCTGCTTTCTTCCTCATCCCAACTTCCTGTCTGCAAGCAATGTAGATTCCAGGTGAGTTGCTATTCTTACCCCCTGGGCATTCACACGTGTGCAACTGGGAGCCACTATCATGGCACAGTTAGCTCAGTGTTTGTGGCAGGGCTCATTTCAGCAGGAGTTTTCCTGCAGAGCCCGTTTTTGCCGCTGGTGGTTAACACCTTGTTCTTGCAGGATCTGGGGTTTGATGCTGCATTAGGAAGATCCTTTAAACCTAGAGGCCTTGTCCCCAGGCAGCTAGCGGCAGGGATGGGAGAGGACTGGGAGGAGAGAAGCGTTCAATCAGATTGCTATTAAGAGGTATCTGGGGAACTGGCTGAATTTTAATTGCTCTTTCCTACTCAGTGAGTGAGCACAGGAAAAGATTTACCTTCTGGCCTTTCCATTTGGGCATGTTGACATTTCCAGGCGGCACTTGCCTCTGATGGAGAGGTTTGACGTCAGGTGGGCTGATTAAAGCCTGCAGTGCCTCTGACTCATTTGGCTACGGCCTGCGCATGGGGATTTGTAATGTGTCTCTTCTCTTTCTATCACTCGTTATGGTTGGTTTTAAATAAATAAAACTAAACTCAATTCACAACTTCAGGGAAGACGCAGCTCGGCTCAGGCTCAAATACGCATTGCCATGGCAACAGATGCTGTCAGGCGCACGCAGAAATGTCACTCTCAGCAACAACTGCCCTGCCCTGCGCTCCCTGCCCAAGGTGTGCATGGGGCTGAGGCTGGCCGCAGGAAGCTGGCATTGCCCATGCCACTTGGGCATGCAGCTGCATTTGGGAGCAGCCCAGTGCCAGCCTTGCTGCTCTCCGAGCCCCAGGACAGCTCACCCGAGCCAGCCGGCCACCCTCTTGCTGAGCAAGTACCACTTTGGGGGAAGCCCTGGTAAGCAGGGTTTGCAGAGCTCCCTGCTTGACCAGCGTTTCCAGAGTGAAAAGCCCTAGTGTGGCTTTTTCAACCTGCAAAAAAGGAAGAGAGGGACTTCCTGGGTCATCAAGTCTCACACAGCAGCAGCCAAGCATGTAATGTAACCCTCTTCATGCACTGATCGAGCTCTGAAATAAAGAGATAAAAATTATCAGCTGCCTCCCAGAAGCCCCACTAGGCAAATCCCTCACACTTGCTAGATTGATGCCCAGCAAGGAAACAGAGATGCAGAAGATGTGGTTTCTCCAGCTGACTTGGGGTAGGTAGGTTAGGCCAAGCAAGGCAGGGCAGTAGAGTCCCTGGCTCCTCTGTCCCAGAGTACCTGTCTCCTTGGCATGCTGAGCATGGTCCCTTCGGTGCTGCTGTGTCCTGTATAGCTCTTGGTTCATCAAGAGCTTGAGCATGGCAGCAGCCCAAAACGTGAAGCATGAAACATGCCCAAAGGCAGCAGCACTAAGGAAAGGCTCTTTGAAGTGCTCAAGAACTCACCACCTGTGGCACTATGCCTGTGCATCTCTAACATCCACTGATGTACAAGAGAAATGAGAGGGTCTGGTTTGTGTGGCAAACAGGGCTAGCAGCATTTCCAGATCTTTCTTTCTTCAGGCATCTCAGGACATTTAGTGGTTTTCATAAAGCCTGAGCGCCTGGAGTCCTGGGAACATGGAAGTTTCTCACCTCCCCTGCTCTTTTCTGAGGTGACTTCTGATGGTTGCAGGGAATCAGCTGAAAATGCACCCCTCTGGCTACGGCACAGGAGGGCAAGCCTAAGAAGTCATCATTTACTGGTTTCAATCCTATTATTTTTAACCATCCTCATTGACTGAGCTCTGAATTATGGTTTTCATTTTGGATGATGGGGGAGCACAACACACATGGAGGAGTGCTTGGGTGCTCTCCCGCTGACCTCAGCTGCACCAAGAGGCAGCATATACCCAGTTGGACAGTTTGGAAGGAGCAGAAAACAACTCGAGCCAAGAATCGAGTCTTCTCACTAGGATTGGGGGATGGTTTCTAGGTTAATCCTCATTTTGTAGGTTTAATGGTTCCCCAGCTGAGGTGCCAAGTAATTTTTCTACTACAGCCGGTTTGAAATTAACCTTACCTCCTATAGTCATTGTACCCTGCCACACTGGGGAACTTAAATAGCATGAGAAGGGTTTGAACATGTGAAATGTTTTAATGGCTGCATAGATTGAGCCACATTTCCATGACAAATCACTGAAATCTGAGAAATCTAATTTACAACACAAATTCCTTTCTTTTGTGTGTCTTCCCCAACTCAAATTCAAGTCAGAAACTCTCTGGGTTCTGTAATAACTCTAATCTAGAAAAACTGTGGGTGTAAGAGAGATGAAAAACAATTGCATGAGGTCTCCAGGGCTGGTCCACAATGACTCCAAACCCTAAATTGCTCATCCCTTGAGCGTGGTTTTTTGACTGCAATGGGTCCTGGCGGAGCTGTGTAACCAGCACTTAAATAAAGGGGAGGCAGCAAGCCCTCCTGAATCAGTGGCATGTTTTCTGGGAAGGGCTGACCCAGAGACAGCCACAGCAAGAAGGTACTGAAACCCACTGTCTCCTCCTAGAAACAGAATTGAAGGTCACAAAGTAAAGACCCCTGCAACCAGCGCTGGCCTCTGATTAAAAAAAATCCCTTTCATGCACAGACAGTGGTTTGAGTAGGGAAATACTGAACTGTGGTGAAAGCTTGGAGAGTTGATGACTGGGCATCCTGGAGTAGAAACACAAGTGGTATCAATTCAGGTACAGCTCTATAGCCCCAGCCATTGGCATTAATGTACAGGCATGCTCCCTCCTGTTACACTTCTTTCACAGTAAAATTGATTTTTGTGATGCTTTTATCTGGGAGCAAACATGAAAGCAACTCAGGAATGACAGAGATGAAAGGCTGCTTGGTGTCCTACCCATACCACCTCTGGAGCCAGGAAAATCATGGAGATCTATGGACAGTTGGTGCTTTGCCCCAGTACAAGAGTTAGCGTAATTATTTCCAAGTTATGGGGGCTGCCACTGTCTCTTGCTGGAATGATAAACAGAACTAACACTGTGGTGTGGTCCTCCTGCCCCCTGTATTGTACTCTCAGGGCCAGCAGACAGCAGAGATACTCGGGCACTTACAGGGCTCATTTCTTCATTTAAAATGCACTAGAGGAAATACTGGTAAAACACATTGATTGGTCCACGTAACTTCTTGCTGTCAGTTATAATTGAGAAGGAACGGTGAAGAAAGGATACAACATTTATAGGGGTGAACACATCCTCTGTTATACTACACAAGGAAAGGGCATGGCTTGCAGCCCCATGAACCCTTGGAAGAAGACAGGTTTTCATGAAGTACCTGAAGCAGGAGATCGAAAATGGAGAACCATTAAAAAATGTCAGCACCCTGAACTCCAGACCAAAGCAGAAATGTTCTTCATGAGCAGGTTAATATATAAATATACTTCACATCATATCTGTATTTCTGCGGAAAGCCATTAAATTCCCAGGAAGCACCCAGTGCCAGTGCCTGGAAAAGGCAGGGCTACCGATCAAGAGTGTGACCACAAACAGCAGCTCTTATGATCCCAGCAGACAGAAAATCTTGCAGTATCCTACACAAGTGTTAGTCCTGGTTCCAGTGAGTAGTTTTGCCCGGTCTATTGCTGCCTGATCAATCCCATGTAGTTCACTCTTCCTTCACTGCAGGCTGACTCCTTGACCAGATACTCAGTGGATTATTTTTGTCCCGGATCACATAGTCCCAATGTTACAATTACATGCTGACCTCAACGACTTGCTTTTAAAATTATCCTTCTTTGGCAAACCCTCTGTCTAGTGGGTTGGGTGTTTTTTTATTTTTTATTTTTATAACTAAATGGTTAAATAGTGGGTGTGGTTGAGGAGAGAGGAAAAGGAGAAAGAAGGAGACAGAGCAAGCAGCAGGGGGGAGGGTTGTGAAGGTCACAAGTGTCCTCCTCAGGACAGGAAAGTACATGTGCTCTGGAGAGGAGGCACTTGGCTCTTCTCTTTCCTCAGCAGCATCTTCTTCTGGAGGGTCCTTGCTGACAAATGTCATTTCACCGCAGAGACAGTAGCAGTCCCTCCTCCTCCGAGCTACACCTAGAGACTTATTCTTGCAGCCACTACCTAAACCCAGAGACCAAACAAACCAGTGTCCTTCAAACACGGCATGAAAACTAGGACTTCCCTGTAAATGCTCACCAATTATAAACATTTTCTGAACAGAAGAGACAGAAAAGCAACTCTGAAGTGCTCTGAAGTGCTTAACAGTGAACAGACCTATGACAGCAATAGGCAGACACGACTTCAGAGGCGTGTTCTTAGTGAAAACCATGTAGGGTAAGTGTCACCTGACAGTTTCATCAGATCCCTGAAAAACTTAGCAAAATGCACAGAAACCTCTTCAACAGAGGACTGATGAGCATCTTATTCCAGGATGGAGACTAGGAGGGAGTAGGACACCAGTCTGTCCTAGCAAGGAAAAAAAGAGGGAAACAACTCACAAGCTGACAGGAGAAACTTCACATCTGCAGCAGAATCTCACACCCAGGGTGCTCACAACTTTGTTGGTTTGCTACACATGAGGGCTTTCCCGCCAAGCTCTAAATTGCTTTAAGGCCCAGTTGTAATGGTTTTAAGGCTGATTTGAGCCTCAGTGAATTGGGTCCAAATGATACAAGAGCTTTGGCTGGGCTACTTGTGAAAGCTGGCTTTTTAACAGCCTTCTGTCACCTGGCCAGCAGCAGCTCTTCCAGCCACCCCGTCCTTGTGATGGTCTCCTTCATCTTTAGGCATGCATATTGCTTCCACACTGTTCTGCACACCTTATCTTCCAGTAGCCTCTTCTGCACACTGGTTATGTCTCAGTCCTGACAGGGCGAGCTTTCATCGTGTCAAACCTCACAAACAAAAAGTCAATAGTAGTACTTGCAGAGGAGACCTGCAAACAGTGCCCTGAGCTGCAGGTACTTGAGAAGAAGGCATCTGTCACTGAGCATGAGCCTGAACCCCTGGTCTGTGCTGTATGTGGCTCTGGGTGGGAGTTCAACTGTATAAGATGGATCTGAACACCATCAAACTGGAAACAATCTCAGCATTTTTGCTGAAGTCAATGTCCCGGGTGTTTGGGTGGGGATGGTCCTCTCCCCTTCATTTCTCCTGCAGCTTCCCTTCGACACAGTATCTTTTCCCCTTCTCCACACTATACACGGTTCTGTTGGGGTGTTGCCTCATGCTGTGACAGAGCTGGCCTCACCCACGTCTGCCCTGGCTGCATTTTAGGGTGGGTGAACTGATTTTTGGTTTGGGGAGGGTTTTTTTGGTTGATTTAGTGAAATGTTTTTGAACCCTCTGAAACTGAAATGGATTTGATACTCACTGGAAGAAACTACAGGCTGGTTATCGCAGCCCAGGCTGGGGCAGCAAGTAGTATCAGAGCTCCAGTTAAGTCATACCTGTAACTGGTGACAAGGGGCACAATGATGATAAGCAGGCATGTGAGGACTCACCACTTCTCTCACTTGGATTTAGAAAGCTGAATCCACCTACCAACAGTTGCTGAGTAGTGTTTGTTTCACTGGTATCAGTCAGCAAGGCATCAGCCAAAGGTATCAATCTCTGAAATAAAAAAGTTTAGATTCCAAACTCTGTTCTTAATGAGTTCCAGTAAATTTGCTCCATTTTGCAGTCCTGGGGTCAATCAATTAGTGACTGCCTGGGGAGAAGCTTAATTAACCTCAGATAACACAACAGAGGTTTCACCCCCTTGCCCTCGCTCCGTACACATCCTCCCTTACACATCTGGATAAAAGCTTCACTGCGAAGCCCGCAGAGAGCAATTGCTTCAAGCAGAGAGTCCCCGAGAGCACGTCTGAGCTACCAAAGAGCATTGCAAACTCTTGCATCATGCAGAGGCAGGAGGCCGGAGTGAGAAGATCCACTCTGGCAGCTGCTGCCATGGGGATAGGGTGTCACTGGGAACAACGAAAGGTGTTTTCACTGACGAAATGTGGTGCCATGAGTTACTAATTTTCTAGCAGAGGCAGGAATCCTAGGGCTGCTCTGATGGGGCTGCTCTTGCGGCAGGGGCGAGCCAGCCATTCAGGACTAGTCTGACAAAACTGGCTCCAGCTGCTCGGCTTTATTAATGACAGAAGCCCTCGAGGGGTGAGATCCAGAGGCATCACAGAGATTTTTTTCCCCTTTCCTAAGCACAAAAGGCAGAAGTGGAATGTAGCTGAGGAATGCTTTGCCCTTGGAAGGGATGTAATAAATCTCCTTGGATGTGATATTTAGTTTATTTTGTAGAAGTCATTCAAAAGGAAAATGCAGATTGTGGGGCTTAGTGCTCAGCCTATGCTGGCAAAGGATCCCCGGCAAAGAATGTCCATTGGCAGGGAATTTCCTGACTTTGCAAGTGAGCAAACACCTCTTTTTCGGTTACTCTAAAAGCTGCCTCGCTATTATATAAAAGGTTGCTATAAGGCAGACTGTGATCGGCTCTTCTTCAGATCCACCAGAAGAAGGACAAGTAATAAGTGGCCTGATTTGCAGATGGAAAGATTTGAGCTGTGCTCAGGAAAGCACTTTCTTCCCAGGAAGGTCTCCTGGGCCGCAGGGGGCTGCTGGGGAGGCTGCGGCATCCCGATCGCTGGAAGCATTTCACGCACGCGTCAGGCACTGCTCCTGGGTGACTCCACCTTGGAGAGGCGGGGATGGCTTCAGAGACTTCCTGAAGTCCCTGCCAGCCCTCTGGTGATTATTACTGTATGATTATTATTTAACAGTGGGAGTGCTGCCTTTGGGAAAGATGCTTAAGGAGGATTCTTCCTGCGCTGATGGTCACTGGTCCTAGGGATAGGTTAGCAAGCAGAGTCTGGGGAAGAAGAAAACAGAAGGGAACTGATGTGCAGATGGACCTGGTTTACCACAGAAGCACAGCAAAGAAAAAGCCCAAAAGTGATGGTGGACCTTCACTGAGCAAGATGGGGCCAGGCTCACTGACAGGAGTGGACAGGGAGAAGGGAAGGGATTACTTCTGGGGTCTCATGTCTATCAGTGAACTCCTTGGGAAGGTCATGACAGAGGCCAGTTGGATGGCAGCAAAGCATCTGGGAACCCTAAACCAGGATTAAAGGGGGCCTGGTGGAAAAGGATCAGCCTGCATGGAGCCAACCACAGCTGCCTGCAGCAGTTCTACCCTCAAGGGAATCACCACGGTGGAAGGTAGTGGGGGTAGTAGAGCTGCAGGACGAGCAGAGGTCAAAGCATGGTCCCAACACACACTGGGTGACCCTTGCTGTGAGCCCCAGAAACTGCCCAGGCTGTGCCCTGCAGCTGGTGGAGGCCAGAGCTCAGTGGGGTCAGCCACAGAACCCATCATCTCATCACTCTGTTCAACCTCCAGAAATGCAATTTTGCTCACTCGGTCAGGTTACTGGGGATTCCCCTTGTGTACTTGTGAGAAGACACACACACAAAAAAGGGTACCATTAATGAGGCGATGTTTGCTAAGATTTTAATTTCCTGGAAGTGTGTGTTTGCAGCCCTCAGTGGACAGGCTAAGGCCCACACATTAAATTTTAAGAGAGTCCGTCAGGTCATTGCCTGCCGTCATCATCTCCTGGGAATTACATGTTTTCAGTGCTTCCTTTCTTGTCAGGGAACACAAGTATCTTCTGTTCTGCACCCCGTGTTTTCACATGGAGAGGAGGTGCCCATGTAAAGCAAGTGACCTTATCAAGAAGTTAGCAGTCTTGGGTTGTTAGCAGAGCTGGACTAAGCACTTTGCTGCTGTTATCATTGCTATTGATTTTACATTTATAGAGTGCTGCAAATTTACACAGTGCTTAATAAACACAGAGTTTCCTGGACTGCAACTAGTGAAAGAAGAATTGCAAGGCCTTTTTTAAAAACAAACAAACAAAAAACAAAAAACAACTAAACTTTTTTCCTTAAACAGTTACATGATATTTCTATGTTATTTTTTTCCACTACAATAATTGTTACTAACCAACAAGGAGGGTCT
>VZRW01006242.1:0-10238 GCA_013398125.1 Aegotheles bennettii | reverse complement strand
ATGGCCTACAGATTTTCTAAAATGCCTTCCTGCATTCTGTGGCAGTGTTCAAGGCCCGATTTGATGGGGCTTTAAGCAACTTGGTCTGGTGGGAACTGTTCCTGCCTAGGGCAGAGTAGTTGGAACTACATGGTCTTTAAAGTCTCTTCCAACCCAATCCATTCTATGATTCTATGATTCAATGATTCTATTTCACTGTGTTTACTCTATGACTGTATTTTTGTTTCTTCATTATTTTTCACTTCAATCATGAATCTAAATTCTTAGGGAACTTCAGCTATTCTGTTTCTCAGTTTTTTCACGTTAACATACACAATTCTATATTGTTTTTTTGGCTATTCTGCAGTTTCCTTCAGTTGATTTTCCTACCAGAGATTTAGGATTCCATTCCATTTTCAATTATTTCTTTGGAAATTATCTCACTTACTGTAGAATCATCTTGGATTGCATAAATTGGATTTTTTTTAATTTAGAAATTATATCACTATTAAATTTCATCAAACCAATAAATGTATAACTTATTTTTAAGTTTATGTGGTCTTTAATATTTTTTTCTTTTATATATATATCTTGATTTGTCAAACACTTCTGTGAGTAAGAAGAGAATGTTTTGGCTGATATGTAATTAACACTTCTAATCATTTGGGAGAGTATCTAGAAACAAGAGCTGTTTTTTAATTTGCACAAATTACAGAAAAAGAAACAACAGCTTAGTGTCATTATTGTGAAGATAAACATCATACAGTGAAAAACTGTGTGACTTTTTACATATAAGTTGCAAGGTGTCTTCACCAATGCAGAACTATCCCCCAAAATATCACAGATCTCTCTTACCCTGTTTCAATTTCCTGCAATATTTTTCACTTCTTAAGTTTTTATCTCATGATAAAAATGACTTTGTTTATGTTACATGTTGCTAAAAATTTCACTGAAATTGAACTTCCTGTAATTGAAGCTCCAGGTCATTTTTTATAAAGATTTTGATTTTGAAGTTGTTAATTACCCTACAAGTCCTTTCTATGATATGGTGAGTTGACCCTGGTTGGATGCCAAGAGCCCACCAAAAGCAACTCTGTCATTCCCTTTCTCAGGCTGATGGGGGAGAAAAAATATAACAAAAAGCTTGTGGGTCAAGATGAAGAGAGGGAAGAGATCATTCAGCTATTACTGTCACAGGCAAAACAGACTTGACTTGTGGAAATTAACTTATTGCTAATCAAGTCAGAGTAGGGTAATGAGAAATAGAACTGAATCTTAAAACACCTTCCTCCCAACCCTCTTTCTTCCCAGGCTCAAGTTTACTCCTGATTTCTGTACCTCCTCCCCCCGAGCAGCACAGGGGGATGGGAAATGGGGGTTGTGGTCAGGTTCATCACACATAGTTTGTGCCACTCCTTCCTCCTCAGGAGGCAGACTCCTCACACTCTTCCCCTGCTCCAACATGGGGTCCCTCCCATGGGAGACAGTCCTCTGTGAACTTCTCCAAAGTGAGTCCTTCCCACGGGCTGCAGTTCTTCACAAACTGCTCCAGCATGAATACCTGCCACGGGGTGCAGTCCTTCGGGAACAGACTGCTCCAGCATGTATCCCCCACGGGGTCTCAAGTCCTGCCAGCAAACCTGCTCCAGCATGGACTTCTCTCTCTATGGGTCCTGCCCAGGAACTCGATCCAACATGGGCTTCCCATATTACAGCCTCCTCTGGGCCAATCCACCTGCTCTGGTGTGAGGTCCTCCACAGGCTGCAGGTGGATATCTGCTCCACTGTTAACCTCCATGGGCTGCAGGGGACAGCCTGCCTCGCCATGGTCTTCACCACGGACTGCAGGGGAATCTATTCCCCAGCACCTGGAGCACTCCTGCCCCTCCTTCTTCACTGACCTTGGTGTCTGCAAGAGTTGTTTCATGTGTTCTTACTCTCTCTGGCTGTAAATATGTGCAGGGTTTTTTTCCCCTTCTTAAATACGTTATCCCAGATGTGCTACCACTGTCACTGATGACTTCTGCCTTGGCCAGCAGTGGGTCTGCCTTGGAGCTGGCTGGCATTGGCTGTATCGGACATGGGGGAAGCTTCTGGCAGCTTCTCACAGAAGCCACCCCTGTAGCCCTCCGCTACCAAAACATTGCCACACAAACCTGATACACATGGGCAAATTCAATCTGTTTTCTCTTTGTGTTTAAAGAATCTGACACTTCCTAATTTACAAACTTCTCTCTGTAAACCTGGTTATATTTCTTCTCAAGATTCTCCTTTTTGGTTATGTAGCAGACCACCCAACCTTTATTTGAGTTTCCTGATTGCTTCTCCTTTTATCTTTATGCAAGAAGTTTGGATTTCTAGCTTTTAAGAATATACATCACTTTTCCAGTCTATGCCTGCGAACATTTCATTCTCTCTCTGTCATCCTATTTATTTTACCAAAGCTGCCAGTACTGATTCCATTTGCATTTTATTTTCCAGTTCCCATTCCTCCCCTTTCACCCAACCATATTTCCTCATGAAATGTCCATCTAGTACACCTTGACTGAAGAAGGAAACTATTGAGTGCCTAGATTAGGAGGCCTGCCTAGATTCTCTAGGTCATAAATAGGAAGACTGCATGTCAGAACAATGTCCAAGCACCTATGCTAGACAGTAGGACTATCCTGCTTGGCTCCTCTAGCTTTTACTGTGTCTCCTTATTCAGTTTCTTTCTTGAATTACAGTACTGCAACGTATACAATAGAATTACTTTAATGTCCCCAATTCTCAGCTGCACAAACTCTTATCTAAAATACAGAGATTCCCTGACGGTATTAATCTTTGCTGTATCTCCTTTGTTGCCCTTCTTTTGGCTCTTACCCTCACTTGAAAATCATATATATATATATATATATATTTAGTTTTGCACAAATTGTGTGAGTGCTACTATTTACCAGAATCATTGTATCTTTCTCTGCAGAGGTATTCTTTAAATCCCTCCCAACTTTTGTTCCTTCTTAATCTTGGTAGAAATAGAAAGGATCACTTTTTCTAGCTGTAAGAATGCTAGGCTACTCAGAACAGATTTCTCCCTGATACACTGCTTCTGTGGTCCTCAGTGCTTTTTACCCTTGCTGTTGATAAAAGCAGCTGTTTAATGAGCATCATTCCCATTGAATTGATTGTGTGCCTGTCGAAAGCGGTAAATCCTATTTTTTTCTTGTAATAGGGAAATAATTTCTGATAGTGTAACCTGAAACTCTTAGGCCACACTGCTGCACTCATTCAAATGTACAACATTTTGTCATAATTATATAGCAAAAACTTTAGGGGTTCATCTTCATTAGTTTCTTCCTTTTTTTTTCCTATATTAACATTTAGTAGTTATTCTTATTTTGAAAATGACAGAAAACCTGGAGCAAAAGAACAAGAATCCATCATTCTTGCTCTAAGCACTTTAGCAACTAATTGCCTCACTTAGACATTTAAAAGCTGGATGGCTGCGTCTGAGCTACCTCAGGCTCCCTTTAGAATCAATGGAAGGAAATGGACACGCCTAGAATATAATTCATGTCAGTGTATGACAAGAATGTAAGATAACTGAAATGACTAAGCACTTGGAGGCAGCTTTTTCTGATGCAGAGTAGCTCTGATTTGGATGTCTAACTTTCAGAAATCTAAACTTAGATGAATTCTACCCCAGAACTCACTCAAATGCCTTGTCCTTTTTTTTTAATTTTATTTTTACTTGTACAACATGCAAATAGAACAACTTGGACCTTATTTTTAAAGCAAATATCTAGCATTAGATGAAAAGGATGGAAAGATTCTTGGCTTTTAGTCTAGTATCTGGTCATGGTAACATCCAGACTGTAATCTGTCTGAAATATCCTACTTTCATTAAATATATCTAATATTCAAACTAAATTTTTTCCTTTGGCCATTCTGTTCCTTTTTAGACTGATTTGCTGAAGTGTTGGATCGTGTATTTCCTAGCCTTTTTAGCATGCACAGTCTAATACCTGTATTCATCTGGGCTTGCTCTTCATAAGCAGTTCACATGTGCCATAATATATTCAAGAGCAAAAATCCTGTTATTTGAAAAAGGATATCGTTCTTCCAAAGACAATGAATTCCATGTTATTTGAGCCTGGATAATCTGACCCATATTAAATATTTTATCTTAACTGTGTTCTCCAGCAAGATCAATTTCAAATATAGGCAGACTCACTGCAAGACTTTTGATTTTGTTCTGAAGGTGATATATCAGCTCTGGAAGTCAGAAATTCCAAGCTGGTCAAATCTACCCCTGGACCTCCCCATTTAATGAAATTTTCTAGTCTAGGACAATACATCTTCTGGTCATCTTTTCAATTCTTTTTGCTTTTCCATGTTATGAGTTCCCAAAATAATCTTAAATGTCTCTAGGAAGTTTCCAGATGACTTTTTAACTCAAGTTTCTGTTCTGTATCTTTCCTGGACTTTTTTGGGGCATCTTTCTTATCTGCACAGACCTCAATTGCTCATCCTAGATAGGTTCATTAGGATTCCATTCCATTTTCAATTACTTCATTGTAAGTAATGTATTTTCCAGACAGTAGTTCACTTGAGTAGTTAACAAAAATACGGATTTTATGCATTTTGTTTGGTTAGGCAAATAGCTTCATGTTAGAATCAGAATTCTTTAAGTGAAGCCATAATTATTACAGAGAATGTAAACCACCATATATACCTGGATTTACAGGAACAAAACAACAATCAGTATTCATAGCTGTAAGCTTCTTGCCTAGTCAACCTCTTTGCAAAGTTCTTTCACTCTTCTTCTCTCAAGACCATATTTTTAGTGTTTCCTTTGTCAATGTTCTTGGTTTTCCCTTTTTTTTTCAAAACTAGATGTACATGTCTCTAACAGAAAATGTCAGTTTGCTGCATCAAACCTGTCAATGGCCACTAGCCCTGTTGTTTGTGTAGTATAGTTAACTGCTGATCAGACTGGCCATTTTTCTGAAGAGGTTGGTACCTTCTGAAGAGGATGATACTCCTGCTGGCACCTTCCCTTCTCTGCCTCTTGTCTCCTTTTCCTCTGACTCCTAAGCCACACTTTCATGATAAGATCAATAGGCACAACAGTATTGCAT
The DNA here is from genome assembly GCA_013398125.1 of Aegotheles bennettii. Classification (NCBI taxonomy): domain Eukaryota; kingdom Metazoa; phylum Chordata; class Aves; order Caprimulgiformes; family Aegothelidae; genus Aegotheles; species Aegotheles bennettii. The sequence continues at coordinate 5,139 of VZRW01006242.1, read as the reverse complement.
AATTCTCATAAACTCTCTTTGGTTCTTAATGGTTCCAGAAGAATGCAACCATCATATGCATAACATTTCAACAATTCTCATGATAAAAAAGATACATGCAACTTTAAAATACATTAATGGTAATTCTTCATTCTGGCTAGTGAAGCACTCTTTTAAAATGTCAACACAAGATGGCAGTAAACAAGTATAGAACATTTCATATAAACTTTGTAGAGGAAATGACACTATGAGTAACAGTGCCATAAATAACTTCAGCGGAATTAAGCAGCTGTCAAATGAACTGGTTTGAACAGTTAAACTTCTATATGAGAGCTTAATCTTGTTCATCTCTAATAAATTAACTTTATTAATTGATTTTTCGTTACATTGATAAAATATTTAGAATGCTGAAGCTGCAGATGGCTATTCTTGTTTAAAGAAAACTTTGGCCATGTCGTCATCTTTGACAGATTCTGCATGTTCTGCTCTGCTTTCATTTTTAGTTTTCAAAGTTGACACATACTTATGAAAAGCTACAGTCACATCAGTTGAAACAAAAAAAGATTGAAAGTAGAGAAAAATGTGAGGAAAGCCTAGAGACAACATCTGAACTGAGCAATTTATACAAGAAACTGGAGGTAAGAATACTTTGTTATTATATTCTGTTTTCAATATACTTTTAGAACTACTTAGTGGTTTACAGTTGTAAACCTTAATTTCCTGATAATTCTACAAAAATTATATCATTTTCTTGCTTTGGAAAGAAAAGGTGCATAGTTTAATATTCAGTTTTTTTTCTTCTAGCTTTTATTAGTGTTTTTAGTAGTTTTATGAGTTAATATAAGTAATTTTCTTCATAAGTGTAACTATAAATAAATTGTACTTTTTTCCTGATTAGTATATGTGTACTGGATACTATAATCTGCTGAGACATGAGACCTTTGATATGTAGGATACTGTCACATAGTATCTACTATTAATTCAAGTTTTGTAGACAACCTTGACCATGTAGGGCTAGATAGAAGAAGGATATAGGATTGGAAAACTGTCATACACATATCTTGTCAGCATCCATGTGCCTGAGGCTATCCCCAACCTTGACTTCAGTACCTAGTTTCCTTACGTAACACATGAGGAAGGATTAGACACTTAAAAATGCTTCCCTCGGAATCCAGCATACTGAGTGGGGACTAGTTACTATGAGATGCTGAGGACAGGATTGTTATATTCCCTGTCCCTCTGGAGAAAGAATGGATTTTAGTTGACATTCTTGGATACAGGAATATACTAATTCTGATCATAATTCCCAGCCTTAACTTCTCAGAGTTAGAAGTTACTTTATGATCTGTGGAATAATAAAATGTTTATTGGGGTAACAGGAGAGTTAGCCAGCACAGAGAACTGGCATATGAAGAGTGTGCCACCATCAGAATAACTACTACACTTTGGACTGCAGCACAGCTGCCAACATCTGCTACTACTAGAATAATAAATGGGTTATACATCTATCGTTGTCTAAATATATCACTACTGTGAAATTGTCTGATCCAGCTAATTTGAGAATGACCTTATTCAAGATTAAAATGTTAAAATAATGTAACACAATGCTATAATTTGATTAATTATGCAGTATGAAAAATGAGTGCTTGGAATATATTCAGCAAATTCCACTATTCAGGAAACAATTAGTGTGTTGAAAATCTAAGCTCAGCAGTGCTTTAGTAAGGCCTTGAACCTGCAGTCCTCATTAAGTAGTCTGAAACTCCATTTGTATCACATTTTGTAAAATGGGAAGATGTTTATTGATTTGAAATGCCAAAGCAGATATTAGGGAAGCTATAAGAGAAGATTTATATTAATATATGCTGGGAAGCATTAGATTTTGTTTCAGTAGCAAAAAAATCTTATTTCTTAAACTTTGGGGAATGCACCAGTTTAGCATAATTATAAAAAAATCCTCTATCTTTTTGGAACCAACATTTCCACTGTGAAAAGGGAAGTTCTCATAACAGCTTATAAGTATTATAGTTTTCACCGTAGAAAACAATATACTGTTATTTTGCTAATTCTTCAAACTAAAAGAGCAACAGCTCTAGTAACTGGAGTTCTCCTACTTACTTTGTGGGATACTGCCTTTAAAATCTAGTTGTGAACATGTAAGATCTGCTATGATTTAAGAGCAAATTCAAATACACTATAAATAGTAAAATAAGTGCAAATACAAAAACAGTATTAGATGAATCTGATATAGCAGAATTTGTTAAACAAGGTTTTGTTTAAACTAGGTGAACACAGAATCAGAAGCAGCAATTTTTACAGAGATCAAGAAGTAAAATTTATTCACAGTAGCTGCTCAAAACATCTGTCTGAATGTTAAGGGTTTGGTTCCCTGCTGATCACTCAACTTGACACTGGTATAGCTTTAAAGTCACAGGAACTGCCCACCAATAAAATGTATTTTAGTCATAACTCTAAATCTACAGCAATGGAAGTGATTTTAAATAACTTACAATTTTTATTCAATGATTATGTTTACCACCCATTTTTTTCAGATTAACAGTCCTTAAGACTGGATTTTTTCTGGTGGGGATGGCTGGATGGCTGCTTTATATCATTGTTCATTCTTTCTTCTTTCCAAAATCATGGAAAGATTATGTATTAATCAAAAAACTAGATTTTTCTTAGAACTGTAAAAATTTAAAAGTTATTTAGATTAAGGAAAAAAGTTATTTTCCCTGTGTTTACTAGCCTTGTTTTGCTGTCTTTCAGGAATTTAAGTCAAAATCAAGAGACTGGGATAAGAAGGGGACAATCTGCCAGAATCATCTCATTTATTCAGATGCTCAACAAAAGTTCTTGTCTGAGAAATCTAATTTATTTCAGGTAAATTCCTGCTTTAGGAAGAAAATGAGAATTAAATGAGCTGTTAGCTCAGCTAGAGTTGTTTTAACTTAATTTTAAAAATCTGAACACCACTAAGCTTATAGTGAATCTGACAATACATGGTTATATTGGTAGTGAATACATTGCTTTAGGTAAGTCAGATCCATACTGAAAGATCTAATGATACAGTTACTTTAATTTTATTTTTCTCATGAAAATGAGAAACAGTATCGTGATAAAAATTACAATATTTCTGATTTTTAAAAACTGCAAAAAGCAGTGCATGTTTCTTTTTACTTTTTTAGTATACTGTGGAGACACTTTTATCTTCTATGATATTTACTAATATGCAATTAATTGTGATGACAAGTTATTGAAAAGTACCTTACCAAGAAAGTAGTACATGCCATTACTATGGTGACTCAAATATAAAGTTCCCTGAAATCTAAGATAGCCCTCATTTTTTTGAAGATCATAAATATGCATTAATATAATTAATGCAGAAAAATTAATTTCTATATGCTACTCCAAAATCACACTTAGAGTGGTTTGTTGGATCACTTATCCCTATTTTATCATATTTTTCAGCTTTCAAGTTATAATTCAGTCCTTGATTGACTTTATGATTCTTTTTCACTTGCCAATTTGCTTATTACTTTTTTTTATAGCCTATTGATCTAGCATATATTTATTTTTTTAATTCCTTCTAATTCAGAACAAAATATTATTGATTTAATGATGTCTTGATGACCTATCTTGCTCTAAAAAAAAATAACTGGGCTCAAAATTAAGTAAGGGGAAGCCAATTATGCTGCTGACTGGTAATCCCCTTTTCCACTGTTACTAAATTCATTGGATCTTAATCTAGTGAAACAATTTCTTAACAATTCCTATGAGACTCTTTACCCATATCCAGAGTTTCCAAGATTGACAGTTAAATTTGGTTTATAGATGCTGAAAGCATTATATTACTATTGAACTTCCACATGAACTTCCAAATGTGTTAAAAAAGCAAGGCTTTGACTAGACAAAACGACTGACTGATGCATGTTGAAGGCAAGTCAGTGCTCAGGGTGATCATCCACGTTTTTCTGTTGAAGCTTGTATCGCTGCCATCAGTGAACTTTCTTTGAAGACAATTTTCTTCACAACTGCAACATAACACCAACTAGTTTAATAAACAGAAGTCTGATGGACCATTACCCCTTGAGCTTCACATTCCCCACCAGTCCCTTCTTATTGGTGAGAACAAGATCCAGCACAGCACCTCTTCTCGTTGACTTCAATGTTTCAAAAGCATTAATTTGTCCTGTGTCTTTTTCTCAAATTGCTCTTTTGAGAGGTCTTTGACTTCCAGCTGGAGTCTTGCACTGTATTTTTCACAGGTTGCTTTGACATTTTGGTGTGTCAGACTCCGTAACTTAGATGTCAGGGGGACCTTAATTTATTATCTATAGAAATTAAACTCACCTGCAAATTTCTTTGGCTTTTTATTTGATATGCAGACAGTGGTCCCTTCTACTTAGCTGTGCAGCTAACACACATTATGAGAAGCATAGTCAATGACATCAAAAGCTGTCTGAAGGGTACCTTTTTGCAGTCCTTATCAATCCAAATCACTCAGAGTCTTATGGACATGAGCAAGGGGCTCCTGAGATAGTAGGAGCCAACAGGGAAGCACTGGGGAAACACTTCAAAGGAATTTCAGCCACTCCAGCCAGTAAGTCACCTTCACTGGGGGCGGAACTCAAATACCTCTATGCAAACACACACAGCTTGGAGGAGTTACAGGTGTGCACGTGCCTGCAGGGCTATGATCTTATTGGCATCACAGTGATGTGGTGGGATGAATCCTAAGACTGGAGTGCTGGAATGGAAGGTTACAGGCTCTTTAGGAAGGGCAGACAGGGGAAACGAGGAGGGTGTGTCACCCTCTATGTCAACAGCCATCTGGAGTGCATGGAACTCCACCTGGGAATGTATGAAGAGCCAACTGAGAGCTTATGGGTCAAGATTAAAGGAAGGACAGAGGCAGGGGACATTATAGTGTGTGTCTGCTACACGTCGCCCAACCAGGAAGACTGTGAGCGAATGAGGCCCTTTGTAGACATATAGGAGTAGCCTCATGTTCACAGGCCCTGGTCCTTCAACCACCCCAACATTTGTTGGAGGGAGAACACAGCAAGGCATGGGCAATCTGAGAGGCTCCTGGAATGCACTGATGATAGCTTCCTTCTCCATGTGATAGAGAAGTCAACAAGGAGAGGTGCAGTGCTG
>VZRW01006241.1:0-37179 GCA_013398125.1 Aegotheles bennettii | reverse complement strand
CTGTGATTCTGTGATCTAGATTGTTGGTACTCCTTGACTGGAAGAGGAACAGCCAGTGAGAGAAAAGCTCATGTTAAGATGAGCCACACATGACTGTTCATGGGAGCTAATAAAGTGAACACTCTAACGATATACCCATGAGTTGTTTTAATTACACCAATAGTAAGGAGAAGGACAGGTATTTCACTCTTTCTTCCTTTACTCTTGGCCCACACAGAAGAGAATTACAGAGACTGAAGATACTACTCAAACACTGATTTTATGTTGAGGTAATTCCTGCTTGCACATATTCCAGTAGAAATCACAGTCCAAAATATTATGCACTGATTTCCCTTTGGGATGTACCTTCTCAATACGGCTGGAACACTTTTGTAGAACAGTCACTAACATGTAGAGTATCTATTCCTTATTTTTGCTGTTCAGACAATGCAGAAAGGAAGTTATGGAGATTTTAGGTAGCTTTCAGCTGAAGTAATTGTATTTAAGTATGAAATCTATCCCATTGCAGGCTTATTTTAACTTGGGTAAAAAGTACACAAAGGTTGCTGCTGTAGGTCTTAACTCCTACCTGCCCTTACCTCATGAGTAACGATAAATTCGGCAAATGTCACAGTGATCTGGTGAAATGACGACAGAAAAATCATAGAATCTTACAATGGTTTGGATTATTTGAAGGGACCTTTAAAGGTCATCTAGTCCACCCCACCTGCAGTGAGCAGGCTTATCTTCAACTACATCAGATTGATTAGAGCCCCATCCAACCTGACCTTGAGTGTTTTCAGGGATGGGGCATCTACCACCTCTCTGGGCAACCTGTTCCAATGTTTCACCACCCTCATTGTAAAAAATATCTAGTCTAAATTTACCCTCTTTTAGTTTAAAACCATTACCCCTTGATCTATTGTTACATGCCTGCTAGAAAGTCTGTCCCCATCTTTCTCATAGGCCCCCTTTAAGTACAGGCCACCTTTCTTAGCTACCTACATTATACAGTGCTTCATGAAAATTTATCTGGTACCACATAAAATCCACATGCAGGCAGTGGAGAGAAATGTTTCTGTAAAAATCTATAGGTGAGATTCCAGTTAATCCAGTTCAGACATTTTAGTCAACTGGTGGCTCAGAGTAGTCGTTAAATGTTTACCTCTTTTCCTAATGAAAGGGAATGAATAGGACAAAGCAGACATTTTGATCAACCTGGAGTCTGTTTTCCTAAACTTGTTGAAGGAACATGACATTAGGGTGGTGGATTTTAGCATACAAGGGTTATGGAGCCACAAGAAGAGCAGGAAAATGGGATCCTGGGGTTAACACTGACATTGGTACATTTGACTGAGTGGGTGAGGCATTTAGTCCCTGTTCCCAGGATCTGTGTTAGCTTTTTTAACCTGATGAAGACACACAAACACATTTCAATGAGCCAGGTTCAAAGCATTTTGCCTTCTCTGAGAGATTAACCCAACCACAAATGCTTGAATCTGAATCTCAGTCACCAGTTCTCCAACTAGTCTTATGTTTCCCACATGCCTGCATACAGAGTCACTCCATTTCACAGACCTGAAGACTATTCTGTCCCCAGACAAGTGGACTAAAATAGATCTTATCTGACCATCCACTGAAACCTGTTCCATAGTCAGAAACGAAATCTCCTGTGCACTGATTTCAGACACTTCTGACATAACGTGAGCAACTAAAATTCAGCACCTGAAGATTTCTGGACACTGTTAGCCAGTATGGGCACTCCAAAAGTTCAGAAATCCTGGGAAGCAGACCTCCTAGATGGTGGTCTAGGTTGCATACCTCAGGATTTAGCACTCTCAGACCTAAGCCACAACTTAGCTGGGAAATAAGGAGATCAAGGGTTTATTTATCTAATGTGGTTAGTGGGAACATTTTATTTATAAATTCATTAATTTAAAAGAACAGAGAAATTAAGATGTGAAAAAGCAGATATCAAGTAGCAGTGGGGATCAGCAGCTGCCTGGGGGAGCAGGAGCAGTGGGGGTTCCCCGGGGTGGCAGGCCCTGAAAAGGCTTAACAAATATCCAAGGCAGTCGCAAATATTGGATGAGTGATTACAGACACCAAAGTCTGTCTACAGACATAGGGGGTGGATCTGCAGTGTATTAGAAAAGAGCAAAAACACCGTGTATGACTGCTTAAGAACAAAGAAAAAGAAACAGTGTCTGACTCAAGTTTTTCCAAATCATGAACGGAACAAAGATAAACACCAAAGCCTGTCACAGGACACAAGAAGTGCCTATACTAAATCTCTGGGCTCTTTGAAGAGAAGAAAATGGATTAAATCTTTCCTTTGATTTCCCCTCCGCATCCTTTGAGACAATATGAAGTTATTTTCTTTTTACCAGTATTTTGTTTTTTTCCAGTGAAGCAGCATATTTTTACCTTTGTTAAGTATTTGGTTACTCCTTGTCCATTTAGCAACATGGTTTACAACCTCTGATCCTTCTGGGAAGAATGTTAAAGATAATTAAAAAAAACCATCTATTTTCAAGAGGCTTAAATTTATTTTAGAAGAAACTATTCCTATACGAGAAACATATTAAGGAGTTGGAAATGAAAAAAAAAAAAAAAGAAAATTATGCTATTAGGTGCTCAAATGGGAAGGATTTCTTAAAAGCAGTGACTGGTGTGTTGGGAGGGGCTTACAGCACAAAGCCTTTAAAAAATACTTACATCAAGTCAAATACTAAAGTTCATAATTAGGCTTCATCGACACACAGTTGTAATAATTTTACAGAAATTAATTTTTCTGGCTAGAGTGTGATTTTCACCTAACCTCCATCTCTGTGACTGTACCTCTTGTTACCATATTTGTGAAAAAACCCAAGCTTTTATGATCTTGTTTGTTCCAGGAAAGGAATTCTCAAGCTCTGAAGTACTTGAACTATATCAACAGGTTTACTTGATGGATTTTTTGCAGGTGAAGAGATCTTTACTCATTTCCTTGTCTTTGCAAGCACTGAATGCCTCATAGTTTCTAATGAAATCCATGAGATATTGACTGTTTACCACCTTTAGAAAATAAGGCTAGAGTCTTAGTTAATTTGCTTAATTTTGTGTTTCAAAGTCAGTTTACATATATGTGTAACAAAGGTTTATGACATTCAGCACAGCTGTAGGCTTCTTTTTAATTGGTGCCATATTTTACTTTAAACTATTCCTCATTTTTTTAAATCTTCTAATTTTACAAATATTCATATTCAGCACAAGTTCAATACAAATGGCAAGACAGTAAAATATTACCTTTCACAAAGCAAAGCAGTTGCTGCAGTTGCCTTAAAGTTATTATTGTATTCAATCGTATTTATGAAGATATGGTACACTTATGAAATATAATGCAAACAAAAAGGCAGTTAGCAACAAAGCAAAACAGCTCATTACATGCTTAGCATGACAGTTTCATTACTGCCCTACACAAATTTCACAGTTGTAATAAGATACGTAGTAAATGTAAGTTATTTTGAGACTAAAACCACAGCAGGCCTGAGTCCTGTGTAACTCTGCAATTTGTTTTTTTTTTATGGATCATAATATCTTATCTTGAAATTTGCATTAAAATAATTCTAAAATGAAAGAAAGGAATTGCGGGACTCTAGTTCATCTGATTTCGGCATCCTAAATGTCTGATTCTTAAGATTAGAATTAATCCTCTGAAATAAGTGTTGTACAGAGATAGGGGGAAGTATTTCTGAAGACTGTAAAGAGAGATCTGTTCTGTTTAAGTTTAGGCATTTAGGTGAGGGAAACTGGCTGCTATCTAACCAGTCAGGCAATATAACCAGGGATGTTACTGCCATGCAGCTGACAATGGCCTGTTTTATGTAATCTCCATATTTTTAGAAAAACTGACAGAGCCAATTGTCCATTTAAAGCAAACCATACTTATCTAATTAATTAAATATATATATGCATAAGAACTGCATATGAGATAGGCTTTTAAGAATCTCAGAAAATGGGGAATCCACAATCGTTCCATGAAAACCTTTACAAAACTGAATTGTCTGACTACTAAGATGTGTTGTCTTCTACATAAGGTTGTATATATAAGGTTATATAACACTACAAAGAAGGAACTCTATTACATTTTTCTTTATCCATAATGTATATATTCTGTGTTGGGACTGAGCAGGAAGTGCATGCTCCTGGTTATAGAGATTTTACAGATTATTTCTCTCAAATCATGGTTACTATGTGAAGCTCTGTGAAAGAACCATCCATTTCTTTCTGCTGGGAACTATATTAACTAGGTTATTTTCAGAGTCATTGCCAAGTATGACCAGCTACACGGCTTCAAGACTCTGATGCTACATTTATATAGTAAATGAAACAAGATACAAATGTTTCCTGCTACACACTCTTAAATTTTTAGGCTAATCACCGATATGGTTTTGGTCCTTGCTATGTAAACCTCTTCTAAAATATCCTCTGTCACGCTTCAGGACTTTGAACAAAAGTTACATATAGACATGAGTCAGTTTCAATGTGGCCACCTTTTTGAAGAGCCAGGTTATGGAAATGACTACATTTCCAGATGTCAGATGTGTCAGAGAAGTACCCTGCACAATTTCACTCAGCCTGATATTTGTTACTTTTTGCTTTTTGTGGGGACCTGAGCGTATTTTAAAAGCCTAATCCAGACATCAGTGCCCAGGATTTGGACTTCTTGGAGATAAGTACATACTCCTACCAGTTTTTTTGTTTTGTGTTTTTTTTAATAAAGTTGATTAAAATCACATACTTTTCTTGCACCATCAACTTTTCATTATAAATGGGGTATTATTCCCTTATCTGACATGTATATATCTATCTCAAGGCTGATATCCATTCCTGCCCTGTGAACATCCAGCTGTATAGTGGACTTTATTTTCAAGGTAAAATATATCAAAAAGCATTAACAGTGGTAATTTGATTCTCTTCTGTGGGGCCATTTTAGTACCTGTAGCTTGTATTAAAATTGCAGTCCAAAAATAACCAATGCTTCATTATGGATGAGGGGAAACATAACCCCTTTATCTATAAGGGGGAAATACAACCCCCATTTTGAAAATGAATAAAAAAGACCTGCAGAACTACAGGCCAGTCAGTCCTAACTCTGTGCCCAGTAAGGTCATGGAGCGGATCCTCCTGCAAACTATGCCCAGGGACATGTAAAATAAGGAGGTGATTGGTGACAGCCAACATGGCTTCACTAAGAGCAAATCATGCCTGACAAATTTGGTGGTCTTCTATGACAGGGTAGCAGCGTTGGTGGATAAGGGCAGAGCAACTGATATAATCTACCTGGACCTGTGCAAAGCATTTGACATTGTCCCGTATGACACTAGTCTCTAAATTAGAGAGTCATGGGCTTGATGGATGGACCACTCGGTGGATAGACCACTACAGTGAATAAGCAATTTGCTGGACAACCTTGCTCAAAGAGTTGTGGTCAACGATTCGATGTCCATGCGGAGATCAGTGACAAATGTCATTCCTGAAGTGGTTGGTATTGGGATGGGTGTTAGTGACATGGATGGTGGGATTGAATGCACCCTCAGCCAGTTTGCCAAAGACACCAAGCTGTGTGGTGTGGTTGACATGCTGGAGAGTAGGNGACATGCTGGAGAGTAGGGTCCAGAGGGACCCTGACAGGCTTGAGAGGTGGGCCCATGCAAACTGCATGAAGCTCAACAAGGCCAAGTGCAATGTCTTGCACCTGGGTCAGGGCAATCCCATGCACAAAAAAGGCTGGGTAGAGAATAGATTGAGAACAGTCTGAGGAGAAGGACTTGGGAGTGTTGGTCAATGAGAAGCTCAACATGAGCTGGCAGTGTGTGCTTGCAACCTGGAAAGCCAATGGTATCCTGGGCTGTATCAAAAGAAGCATGATGAGCAGCAGGTTGAGAGAGGTGATTCTCCCCATCTACTCCACTCTTGTGAGACCCCACCTGGAGTACTGTGTCCAGTTCTGGAGTCCCCAGAATAAAAAGGACATAGACCTGTTGGAGTGAGTCCAGAGGAGGGTCACAAAGATTTAGATTGGATATTAAGAAGTGAATCTTTACTGTGAGGGTGATGAGAAACTGGCACAGGTTACCCAGAGGATTTGTGGATGCCCCTCCCTTGAAGTATTCAAGGCCAGGTTGGGTGGGGCTTTGAGTAACCTGGTCTAATGCAAGGTGTCCCTGTATATGGTAGGGGTGTTGGAACTAGATGATCCTTAAGGTCCCTTCCAACACAAACCATTCTGTGATTCTATGATTAACCTGCCATAAGTACAAAAAAGACAGACAACCTTTTTCACAGAAAAAAAATGTGATCTGAAGTGGAGAGACTTCTAAAGGAGAACTTGCAGCTTTAGGAAGAAAACTTTTGTTCCTATTACACTACAATATCCCTTATGATTTCTAAATATCAGACCAATGGGACTCTCTGTGCTGAATTATCCTTCTTTTCTTGTTAAGTTTGATTTTTAATATTATTTTCCCCTCTTACTTTGAGGGAATTATTTGGAGTTACACATTATTTGCAGCAAAATATTCATTTGCCTTAGGAACACAAACCCACCAAAACAGGTAAGTACACAAGCTTTTTACAAGTACTTGCGAACTGAAGCCACTAAACATTTGGCTATGAGATACTTGTGACTGCAGCATCATGTAGGATGATGATAAATTTTAAAGGACTCAGATCCAGTAACAATAATTTCTTGTATTTAAGATTTATCTCTGAGCATTCATCCAGAGATTTGCAGCACATCCTGAGTTTGGTGTTGCCATACTAGACTGCTTCTGGCACCAGAACCATCTACTTTAAAGCTGGGTATATCTGTAACTGAAGTTTAGTCCTATTCTCAGTTTTCCACAGCAATACTAATTATTTTTCAGGTACTTTGGGGACCAGGGGCACAAAGAGTAGTTGCTTATTAAAAAACAAGCCTCTTCTGAATGAAAAATGTAACTAAACATTACATTTGGTAATGAATATCCAATCAGGTACATTCATCACTTTCTACTTTACTGTATTTCCCTTTAAATTGAAACACAATACTGCTCCTTAGAGACCTAAGGAGGAAGTTTCCATCAGCAGTTCAGTATAAACTATATACTTATTGTGAACAAATACAGAACACTTCTGAAAGTGTTCACAGCTTCAAACACTTTTGCAACGTAACTCCATTGACTGCAGGGAACTCATTTTAAATTGGGCATGAATTTGGTCCTAGGAGTTTAAAGCATGAAGGAAAATATGAGGGAACCAAGGGAAATCAAGCATATTCAATGAATTCCTGATGCATATGTATTCTTTTATTGAATTGTTTCCTGCAGGGTTTATTATGGATGCATATTTTTTGTTAGAAAAAGGTCTTCAAGACTTATTTTTGTTAAAGACAAAGAGCCATACCATCAAGGATTATAAAATTATCATATATATTAATCTGCTCTTGAGACAGAGATTTCTGCCAAGTTTATAAGATGGTTAAGTAGTAGTTCTCTCTACATACTGAATTTGAAATATTTTAGACCAGTGATTATGAGTACCTCAGCTGTAAGGTGTTCTGTTACATTCACATACATCTCACATCTCTGCTCTCAGGCTTGTATTCTTGAGGGATGTTATGAGATAACAGCAAACCATCAACCAGTCCTACCAGTGGCAGCCAAAAATCTGCTCCTGACAGTTGCCATGACCAACTAATCAATCTTCAATTTAGGTCAGCCACTTTTATTACCAGCTACACCAGATACAATAACATCACAAAGGCAACAGAGAAAATCACCTTTCTTTCATAAGAGTCCATTATAAAGAGCTCTTTTAAATTTTGATTTTCTGTTCCAAATAAATATTCAGTTCTCCTGTACAGATACTTCAATACATAGGTATGGAAATAAAACAGCTAAGAAATTAAACCTCTAACTCACGTATCTGGCTTGCTGAATGGATTAGAAAGTGCTAACTATTAAATGTGTATCCTTAAGATACATATTATGGTATTTGTTCTACCTATCAAGAAATATTTAAAAAGGTAAAGCATCCTGCAAAACATGAATAAGGACTTGAAATAAAGGATTTGAACCAGATTCAATAGACAAAGCTCCTGTACTAAAGACAAACTGAAAACAGTTACAAATTAAAGATTAATGGTGTACTTCTTGTATTTATGTGAACTTTAAATCACTTATACAGTCTAGTTCAGTTATTTTCAGTCTATCTTTTCTTTCATTTAATTTAATTCTTTAATTTAATTTCATTAATTTTATTGAGCAGCCATGATTTTATCTTATTGCTTATGCTCCTGAAATGTTGATACAAGAATTTTAAACCATTCATAACCCTAATATAACCTAAGATAGCAATAAAGGCTGTTACCATGATAAACTTAATGTACCTGATTAACATCATTGAAATAAATGGGAACTTCTCATGCATCAGAAATTTATCTAAGTCCATGCAACATGCATACTAGTCTAGCAGACAGTAGAACAAAAAGATGAGTGGTGAAGGAGAGATGGTAGATTCTATGTAAGATAAGAGGCACAGATTTTGATGCCAATCCTGGAGAAACAACATGGGTACCACTTTGCTGACAAAGCTATTTCCATTGCATCCAAGATATAAAAGGAATAGAAATGGCTCTCAGTTATATACTGAAAAATGTAGTGTACTAATTACAAAGCCATTATACCATGAATCTGTGCATTTCTCTATTAGATCAGTTCCCAAAACTTAAAGTTTTGCCACCTTTGCCTACCCTAATAATTTTCAGTCCTCTTTAGGAAGGAAATGAATTCTAATGAAACACTTAGAAAAAACAATGAATAAATCATTGAGTTAATCTCCCTTGATAATGCATGTGCCAAAAAAGTTAATTCTTAATTTCCATTCACACACACAAAAAATGAAATTTTCTTTTCATTAAAATTAAAATAGCAGATGTGAGGTGTTTTTATTAAAATTGATAGAAAGCAATAAGTTTTTAAAAGCTTTTAATGTTGTATATCTAAGCAAAAAAATCCCCAACGGACTGAGCTGTGATGCTAGTTTAGTAGTGAGTGTTAGTGATTAAGATCTTATTTTACCTATTATATTAAAAAGTGAAAAAGAAAATAACAGCACTAACTCAATAGCTCAGGCCTCATTACAATGTTCTTTGTTCATGAAACCTACTGAATATCATTGACAGTTATAAATATCCAGTGGCAGAAAGGGAAAACTCTTAACTCTCAAATTATCTAAAGAATACGGTAGAATAAGCTGTTCATTTAACTTTTGTTTGCTGTGTTCATGTTCAATACTAAACCTTCTCATCTGACACCAAATCCCCTAATTGAAATAAAAACTTAAGACATTTACACCGCAGTATATGAATAAATTAATTTCAAAATCAATCATAGAATCAATCATAGAATCATAGAATTCACAGAATCACAGAACAGCTTGAGTTGGAAGGCACCTTTAAGGTTATCTAGTCCATCTTCTCTTCCATGGGCAGCGACATCCTCCACTAGACCAGGTTGCTCAGGGCCCCATCTATTTCAGGTTGGACCTCAAGGATCATCTAGTCCAACCTTTTTTGGAAAAAGCACGGTCTAGAAAGAGTCATAAAAATCATAAATCACCCAAAAGAAGTGACTTTAATCCATTGAAATTCAGGAACTATTTGTACTATTTTAATTGCTTTAAAATAGATTTTAAGTCTGTCTGTATGTGTTTGTTATTCCTGCTTTGAATCTCATAAGTAACCTTGATATACTGTTCCCAGTGTATTTCTCCATAAAGGAATTCTTCACAGCACACATGAAATGATGATGTAGGCTCCACAGCTTCTGTAACAAAAAAATAAAAATAAAAATAAATCAAATAATAAAACTGTATCTGTTTTTATGTATTATAGACCCTACGAGATCTGTGATACCATATCCCATAAAAATTATTAAAGCCTCAAAACGCAGTGGAAGAATTTTGAATTGAAGGTTTGGAAAGAGTTTTCCTTTCTTAATTTGCTGCCACTACCAATTATTAATAGAAACCCTTGGTATCATACCAGATTTATTTTGCTGTTACCATTAATATTTGAGTCTAAATGTCATAATGGAGTGAAATGAGGCAGGGAGACCAAAGCATTTTCCTCACCATTTCTTATGCTTTTTCCCTAAGCACCAGCTGATGGCAGTATCTTGAGACAGAATAGTAGGCTTGACGGACCCGTTGTCTGACAGAATATGGCAATTCTTATGTTCTTAAAATCTTATAACAGTGTTCTGCTTTTTGCAATCAGTTAAACTTTAAAGTGGAAAAGAAAAAAAAACATACAGGAAGGTACCTGAAGAATAGCTTAAAATGGGAGGCAAGATAGAAGAATGCATATGCCCCATGCAAGTGCATGGGCTGTGGCAGCAGTAAGAAAGTAGTTTCACGGTAACACACCATGAAATGATACGCAGAAGGCTTCCTGACTCCAGAAAACAGTTCTGTCCTTTGAGGTACCTACTTGAAAAAGCAATGAGGGGCAGGCATACAATATATACATCCTTCTGGAAGTGATGGAACTTTCAGAGCACAGTTTGAATGCTATGAGATCCACTGCTCTTGGATTAATTTTCTGCATCTTCACCTTTTCACCTACCCAAACCGGCAGTAATGAAATGATATCTTTCTGCTCACAGCTATACTGAATGCTTCCTTTTCCCTTTGTGCCTGCTGCACTTCATGTTGCAGCACCTGTGTAGGATGACATTTCTGGGCATGGTGCTACTGGGGAAGTGATATTTCAGAACATGCTATTCAATTTCTCAAGGCAGTATTATGGGAGACAGAAGGTAAAACCCATATAGAAAGGAATATATTTTCTTGTCAGTTTAACAAACTTTCCACAAGAATTCATTTTGAATTTGCAAAGAATTCAGAGAAGTAACATCAGGTTATAAAAACACAAGTGAGGAAAAACATACATAGAAATACTATATTTGTACCAAAACTTTCAATACTAACTAAATTTCAATTTCCTCCCATTTCACGATGGTAAAAGCCAACTTTGCCTGCTTTGAACTTAGTTTAACCACCAGGATATTGTCTGTTCTGAATACAGTTCCCTAAGCAGAAGGCTCTAAATGTACTTAAGCAGTACCACATTGCTTTGAAAACTGCTGTGATTTAAGCATGTGAAGGAGCAAGCTCCACTTTCTATCTAAAGATATGGAAGATATGGTAGAAAAGCAAGTACAAAATCTAAGCATTTACAAGACTAAATGGAATATAAGCATCTCAATTCTACTTAATTTTTAAGTAAATACATGCCAGCTTATTCTTTCTTACCTAGAAATATGTCCTAATAAATTACCCATATTTGAAATTAAGGTTTAATGAAATAAAGTATAAAATATAAACAGAGATGTACTCAAACCCCCATGCCTGTGGCAAATTGAATCCTTACCACTTTATTCTATAATGGTCATAAAAGTACTTTCAAGAATCTTTAGAAACATATTTTAAATTATTCCCTTAAACCTACTCATATCTGTCATATGATGAACGTGGGAGGTTGAGTGAGAGTAGCTTATATGCCAAGGAGCAGGAAAAAAAAAGAATGACAAAGGACAGATTTAATAATAGGAAAAAAGGTGTTAATTAGCTTACATATTCTTATAGTTTCTTTTCTCTAAGTATGTATAGTGGCCCCATGTTTATTTCCTTACACCCTAAAGAAGCAGGCATTACTGGAATGAAAGGAGCCTACCAGTTATAATTTGTATTGTCTTTTATATCTTTTCTGATGTTTTCTCCTCTTTAAATGACAAGTTACAGAATTAACCAAAGTAGTTTATAGATCATAGTATTTTTAAGATATGTGTCACCTCAATTTCACAACTAGATAAATTCAATAATTTTAGTGTAAAACATCATTATCTAGGTTAATTTTGCTACTTATATCATGCAAGTTCTGTATTCCTCTAATTACCTGCAAGCAACAATATTACCCCTAATTACCTGCAAGGAACAATAAAATATTTCCATGGTTAACATTTTTTAAAAGAGTGCTTATCTTCATTGAGTACTTGTATTTAAAGAATTATTTCAAATCAAAATGAAATACAGATTTTCATACAGACCCTCAGTTTTTAAAAAAATGCTTAAAGGACAACCATATTTCTTTAAAACGAGTAACAAACCATTGACTGAGTGTGCTTAAGAGTTTATATTAGCATGGCCAATAGTTCTGTCTCAAAACACCACAGCTGCCTTATCAGGACAGTTGTCATCTAGGAAAAGATCAGACCTTCTGAAAACCAGTACACTAAGGATACATTCCACATGCAGATAATAAGCCAGCATGACTGTAGTAAACAACATGAGATCTGAGGGATGTTATATTAGTCAGCTTAGAATCCAGCTTCATTGACAGCTGTCAGACGGGGCTAGCATACAGACCTTTCCATACCACTGAGCATTAATTAGCTTCTATCAGTTGTTTTTGTGCTATCAGTTATAAATATTAATGTAATTCTATGTTTTATTAATTTTTCTAAGTGGAAACTTTAGGATTTTTCCCACTTTACATCTTCACATGCCACACCTAAATATCCTAAATTAAATAAAAAAAATCAAGGTAAAATTATTTCTACATTTATTGTGAAGGGAAAAGGGAGTCACATGTTACTGGTGCTGAACTGGTAAGTGTGCTCTATCTTCTGAGATATAAGGTTCCCCCTGTTTAACTGATACGGTCTCTTTACATCCCTTTGTCACATAAAGATGATCAAAAAGGTTACCTTTTTGATTCTCAATGCAATTACTATCCAATCTCAATTTTGCCAATATTGCCTCATTTCTATGTAGTCCTCTTTACTTCAGGGACATAGATTACACACAAATTTCATGTGCCTGCCTTTCCTGTGACACAATCACACATAGTGACCCATCTCACAGTTTAAAATCAGGAACCAAAAAATTAATACTCTCACTTTTCCTTTAATATGGTAATTCCTACTCACAAAACAATATTTATGTCTGACATCTGCTCTGTACTCCTAGGTTTGAATTCTTCTGAACATCAAGGATCAAGAGGTTAGTTATCTCTAGTTAGCCTACTTACCAATCGCTCCCTACACAGACAATATGTTCCTTGTCAATGACAGGTTCGTGACCTGCCCTAAAAAGCTTTCTTTGGGTGAGACAAGTCATCCACTCCAGAGGCTATTCTCTTTGGTAATTGTCAAAAAAGTTTCAAGTAACAAGCTGAGCTTTAAATCTATCATTCTTAGATGCTTAAGATGAGAGAAATGGATTCAAGTTGTCTGAATGTAAAAGAAGATGGCACTGAAGAACTGAGATTTAGTTTCTACTTCAGCTGTGCTCATGAGTCACAGGTATCCTTGAGCAAATAAATCCCTCTTATTTTAGCTCATATTTTCTGTGGAAGATAAATCTGTTTAAAGATTTAGGCTTAACTCAGCAGAGAAATCTGCAGCTCCCTCTATGTGAGAATTTAACTGCAGAAGAACAAGAAACAGCCAGTGCTTTAAAGAACAGAGAGACATGTCTCCATAGCTAGGAAAAAGAGTGTATGTTTTCTTGTAGAAAAGGCCTGCAGCTGTCAGAATAGGCTGCTGTCTGTAAGCATCTGGTAAAGGGATATTAACAACTAGACAGGCAGCTATGGCCACTGATAAAAGGCTGGGCCAGAAGCAGGATTCAGAAGGGGTAAGGCCAGGTCAAATGGGAGAGTAGTTTGGTGTTATAATACACTAAGGGTCTAAGCAAAAGCCAGACTAAGGAATGAAATTGTCTTTCGTACAATGTATTCCCCCTAAAAATAGCACCAACAAAGCCAGGAAAGCACTACACTAAGCATCCAGAAATCATGTCATAGAATCATCAAGGTTGGAAGAGACCTTCAAGATCATCCAGTCCAACCCCTACCTACATCACCACTAAACCAGATCACCCAGTGTCACATTGAGATGCATCTTGAACACTTCCAGGGACGGTGACTCCTACCTCCCTGGGCAACCTATTCCAATACCCAATCACCCTTACAGTGAATTTTTTTTCTTACTGATCAATCTGAATCTCCCCTGCTGCAATTTAAAGCTGTTTCCTCTTGCCCTTTCACTCTGGGCACGGCAGAAGAGACCGACCCCCACCTCACCCCAACCTCCTTTCAGGGAGTTGTAGAGAATGATGAGGTTCCCCTGAGCCTCCTCTTCTCCAGACTGAACATTCCCAGCTCCCTCAGCCGTTCCCCACAAGACATATTTTCCAGTCTCTTCATCAGCTTTGTTGCCCTTCTCTGGACACACTCCAGCACCTCGATGTCTTCTTTGAAGTGAGGGCCCAAAACTGAACACAGCACCCGAGTTGCGGCCTCACCAGTGCCAAGTACAGCGGGACAATCACTGCCCTATTCCTGCTGGGCACACCATTCTTGATGAAGGCCAAGATGCCATTGGCCTTCTTGACCATCTGGGCACACTGCTGGCTCATATCCAGCCGGCTGTTAACCAGCACCCCCAACTCCCTTTCTGCTGAGCAGCTTTCCAGCCATTAAATGCTGCAGACAGCTACATGGAATCTCAGCTGTGTTGCTTTGGAAAGAAACTCACTAGGCAATTCAAAGTTGTTTTAAGCTGGGTCTAGCTGAACAGCTGGGTTGAACCAGTTACAACCAAGATGTCAAATGTAGACTTTGTGTGCATCTACTTTGCTCTACAGTGTTGATCGACAAGGCAATGTTCCTGTTACAATAAATACTCCTGAACTCCTTAGTAGTATGTTCTCTCTTCATAAGCTGAAAACATCATCCATGGTTCCAAGATGAAATACACTCCTGAAGGGAAGGGTAGCAAGTGCAATATATTGGACTTGATTAGATGAGACAACAAAACAAAATGATGAAAAATCACTTTTCTAGAAGATTATCCAAGCTAGACACTTTATACTTCTGTGATGAGAACACTAACCTGTACATAGTAACTGTGGAAATTCTCACTGAAATTTGTTTCTAACAAAACATAAACCATTTCACATGACCTAAACTGCAGAAAAATATTTCCAGACAAGATGGTTGCACTTCAATTAAATCTCTAATAGAAAATGCAGACTTCAACTTTAAAATCTCATAAATAATTTAGAAGAGAAGGAGAAGTTACTCCAGCAAATCAATTTTTAAGATTATGTGTGCTGAAGTAGAGTAAGAAAGATAGGGAGAACTGTAAGCAGCTGCTCATGATATCACATTCAGACAACAGTGTAATTCTCCTACTCACACACTGACTAAACTTACAGAAGTCAACGACATTACTCACATAATTACTCACCCCTGTATGACTAAGACTATGCAAATCTATCCTAGACAATGAGGAGCAATGGTCTAACTCTACTAGTGCTTCACACTTTTTTTGAGAAATATCATCTCTTTTTCATGGGAAAATGTGCTGCTTACCAAAACAAACCTAGAATCTGGTGCCCGTAAAAAGTTCAAACCCCATACACAGATCAAGATACTAGGAAGACCCACTCACTTTGGCACATTTCTCATGCTATCCCACCACCCTCTCCTTACTTCTCTCAGGCTTCTTGAGCTCTTTGCTGCTGCAAAGGGGCGTGCTTATGCTCAGTGTGTGTAATTAACTGCCAACACTCAATCCCCAGCCAGGGAGTATTGGTAATGTCAAGGAGTCGAGAGACTGCTGAGATGAATTCAAGGAGGAGACATAAATATCAGTTTGTTATAGAGCCAGAACAGTTCTCAGCTCCTATTTTCAGTGAAAACAACATTAACAAAACCCCAAAGCCAATTTATTTTCCCAAACAGCGGTATGTATAGATACAAAAAAAAAAAAAAATCTGCATTCCTAAAACCTTCAATATTAAAGACTGAAGCAAAGGGCTCAGGCTCATGTTAGGGACTATGAAAGAAGACAGATTTTCCAAATATCTTATTTTAGGTAATATTTTATAATATCAGCTGGAAACATGGCAGCATTATTGCACAGAAACGGGTATACTTTTGACATGCACAGTTAATCTCATAGAGCAAGAAGCTGCCTTTGTTTACTAGGTTCCCCGTGAAGCAAAAATTGGTACAGGGAAGATACATTGCTCTGATCATTTTAATTAAAGCTTGTGATGCATCAGCAGATACCTAAAACCAAACATCACTCTCATGAGCTTCCACTACTCTTTCACCCCAAACATACACAGCATACGGAATGGAAAGAACTTAAGATCTAACCATAAACCTCTGTCAGCTATAGCGCTGATTTCAGCATTTTTTATGGGTCAGAGCATATCCAGGAGCCTCTCTGTCAGGTGCTATTGGCAACAGAAAAGGTTAGGTTCATTCTGCCTGGGAGTCCCTTCAAATATAAATGAAGGCAAGTGAATTTTCCCAGAGACAAGCACTTTATTCCTATCTCCTGGCAACAGACACAGAATTTCCTTGAATAAATGACTAATCAAATTTGTACGCAGAAACTCCTGTTTTGCAAAACATTTATAAAGACCGAGTATATCTAGATACCATACCAATATTTCCATAATCACAAGCAGTTTTGGTTAACACCATGAGCAGTGCCAGAACCTCAGGATTTACAAGAGATAACACACATATTCAAGAGTATCTTCCTCTCTTTTCCTATGTTCCTCCTTAACTCAACAGGTTTCTCATGCCCCTAAGGCATGCTACCCATTCCCTAATGACAACCTCTCTGATTGCCAAAACAAAAATGCACATTTCATCAATTCCCTGAGTATTGTAGCCACCAGGATACTGTAGACTACCCCAGCTTCTCTGTGCGAGCATACCAAAGCCAACTCCAAATAGCTGTCTATGTAATATGCACCCACATGTGCACCAGCCTCTCATTTTTTCATTCAGTATTTGGTCTAGCTGCAGGCTGGGAACGAGGGACAAACCAAATGGAAATTTATTTACAGGAAAAGTCTTGTTAGTGTGAAAGAAAACAAGAATAGGAATTCCTCTTCCCTGATAGTCCTCAAACTGGAAAGATAGAAAGACCACAGAAAAATACCAAACAAATGCTGAAGAAGCTTGTTGACATAGAACTGGAAAATTGTCATTTGTTCTTTCTTAAAACAACCACAGCTATTCCTGACAATATAATAAACCCTGATACATGACTGGTACAAAAAAACAAGGAGTCCAGAATGAAAGTCAATATTAATGCCTAAACTTTTACCTTGTCCTGTGATTCTTTTCCTTATAGATTAGCCATCAAAAATATTCCAACAAATTGTAGAGTAGGATAAATTGGTTCAATAATAAAGCAAACAAATAGAGGATATGCAATAAGAAACTTTTGTCACAAAAGCCAAAACCATACATGTTTAGGAGACTAGAACTGGTAATGACATACAAACATTGCAACAAACCTTGGGTTTGTTAAGATAATAACACTCATAGAACAAATTCATATCCAATTCATCATATCGCTATGAGCTACAGACCTGAAGCAAAGTGGGAGGTTTTCAAGTTTTTAAGATCTACCTTGAATGTCAGTGGAATCTACATCATATCCATTTGAGTTTTTTAAGGCAAGGTTAAGTCAAGCATCTATTAAGATATCTTGTTGACATTGCCTTGGAAAAGAATCAAGACAAAGCAAGCTCCTAAGTCCTTTGTTCTCTGTCTGTGATCTTGTCAGAACTCAAGAGGTGGGTGATATTCAGTGTCATCTTTTTGATATCCTGAGACTTCACAGCACTAGGTCTATGTTTGTTTCTCTGAAACCACTATTTACTCAGAATGTATATAGATGCAACTCTAGAGGAGTTGTAAGACAAATACAGATGCTTGTTTTAGTTGTTTACAGCTTAGCTAACCATTAAGTATACATTACAAATTTTTTCATTTTTTGAGTCTACCAGAGTAAACTTTAGAGTGAATATTTCTGCAAAAACAGCTCAATCTTTCTGCAGATCAGAAAAGGTGTTGGTTTTGTTCAGACCAAGATACATGCAAATGTTTGAGCATTCAAGCATCTCCACCATCTGGAAAAGAAATGAAACACTTAGAGATTTCCTCCTTCCCTCAGAAATGTTCTAGCATCCCGTGAGATTTTCCCTAAATGTGAGTATGTGAAGATCTTTTCCTGTGCAGTTTTGCAGAACACCACAACCACACTGAACATGTTCCATCCCAAAAGAGTTAGAAATTCCTCAGTCAGGAACTGTTTCCACCTCTGCCCCTCCCAACCCTATCAGGAATAATGTGATAGCGAGTGCAGGAAATGAGAGAAAGGAGGTTGTCTGGGGATTACACCAGTCCCAAAGGGGTTATGTATCACAATTCATATGCAAAAGGCTATAGAGAAGGTTTCAAAGCTGATGGTTAATGTCAGCATTTGGCTATATAAACTTAACATTCAGTTAATTGTATGTAATTTCATGTAAATCAGAAATACAAAGAACCTCTGATTTCTCTCTGTTTCAGCTCAGGCTGTTCCTATTTGTGCTTGTTTCAGTATTATCCTAGAGGAGTGACTCTTCAGCTACTTCTCCTAGGAAACATTGTCATAAACTGAGAAATCTTGTTCCAAGTAGGGTGGGTTTTTTCCCCCTTGTGCATATTCATTTTTCCTTTTTCCATTTTTTCATCCCTCTGACTGCAGATCTAGCCAAATTTTTGTTCCTTTCCCCTTGCAGAGTGGGGCAGAGAGCTTCTCTTTGGGTGGGCACAATGTAAAAAAAAAAAAAAAGACCTCTGGATGAGGAACACCCAGGGACAATATTCCATCAGTTTCTGTTTGCGGGGACAAAGGAGGACAGAATGACAGGAATGACCATTGTATAAAATCACTGCTTGTGCACCGTTCCAGTGTCGGTGGACCACAGAGGCCCAATAGCTACTAGAAGTAGTGGAGATTACAGTCTGATAGCCACCAAGCACAACAGCTGTCAAGCCTAATGCAGCCAGCAAAGTACTGCTAGAAAACACACACCTTGCAGAGT
Organism: Aegotheles bennettii; assembly: GCA_013398125.1. Classification (NCBI taxonomy): domain Eukaryota; kingdom Metazoa; phylum Chordata; class Aves; order Caprimulgiformes; family Aegothelidae; genus Aegotheles; species Aegotheles bennettii. The sequence continues at coordinate 18,204 of VZRW01006241.1, read as the reverse complement.
GGATTCCCCAGCTCCCAGACCAGTTCCTCTTGGTGCATCTTTGTGTTAATCCAAATAATGACTTAGGTTCTTTCATGCCTGATCATTTTATTAAATTCTGGGTTTCAAGCTGACCAGATCTTTCTGTGTTTCACTAGGTCTTATTTATGTTTTCTTCCAAGACAAAAATGTATTGCAAGGCTGGTTTATTTGCAAGGCAATGTTTAACAAAACAGTATGAAATGTATCTGATTAAAAATCCAGCCAACAATAAAGTGATTATCTTTCAGCACAGTGTGTGGTGCCATATGGTGACTGAGCAATTGGGAAGAACTGATGCTTAATATGCAGCTCCAGTGATTTATGGTTACTGACTTCCTGTACAAAATGACTGCTTCTTTCATAAAAACCTAATTAGTTTTAAAAGTACATTTTTGCAGAGAAAATTTATACTGATAAAGTTACCAGTGCAGTATCCAAATATATTAATGTTCTATAAAAAGCCCAAGTGGCAGGTGCATTTTGAACCACGTGTCTCAATCTGTCCTGCTGACCATGATCAAAAGAGCTGCTTGAAATAACCATGAGAAGTTGGTTTTACTGGTTCTTTTTATTGTTTATTATATTTATAACTGTGTACAATTGTACCAAATCACGTAGTATATATATAAGCAGACTAAGCAACAATTATTAGTTTGACTTTTTCTTCTTCTGCCAGTAAGTCTGAAGACTTTGTAAAAAAATTAAAATATTCTTTCTTAAATTCAGGATGAATTCTTGAATTCCTCTTCCTACAGCAGTAAAAAATACAAAGTAACAACCTGAAAAACACATAAATAAGAATCAAATCAGCAATCATATCTTTATCAAAAAATTTTCATACAAAATATTTGATTTCACCACAGAATTTTTATCCTCATTCAATTTATCTAAAACCAATTCCTCTCTTACTGTAGTATAAATCCAAAATAATGCTGTTAAATTCTGTGTTAATGGCTACAATTCTGAAAGGCAGGCACCTTAAGAACCATAGCTGTATTATCTATTAAAACCATTCAGAGCCTTTACATTCAAGTCTCTCATTCCATAGATCAGAAATAGATGTGCATAAGATTCAAAATAATTTCAAATATGCAAAAAAATCTATCATATGGGATATCCATAGTGCTTCCTTTATTCCTATATATTCTGTTCAATCCTTTCATCTACTACATGTATGTTTTATCTCTCCTTTCTATCTCTTGAATGCAGCATTATATAAGTGAATTCATATCAGTCATTCACTCTCATATTAAAAAAAGAGGCTGAGTCTCACAGAGGCTTGTAGTGGCTCAAAATATGTTCTTCATTTCCCTCTGAAGCAGACAAGCACAACTGTACCGTCTCCATCCTCTCAATTCTCTATAGTCTCTTTTCTGTTTTCCTTGCTCACACTTATTATTACTTGATAATGTACATATAAATTATATAAATTAGAATATTCAAATTCTTTTTTTCCATATCTTAATTATTTTAGAGTTTCACCATATTGACAGAATAAATCTGCTTGTCCATTCTTCCCATGTCCTTGTACTTATCCTTTTTTGTCAGGAAAAAGGAATCACCCTTTTTCACACTACTATGTATGCTAATTCTTTTCCACATCTTGTGCACAGTTTGGCCACCCTGTGTGGTGACTCCCATACAGCACCATTGTCTCTAAATTAGAGAGGCATGGACTTGATGGATCGACCACTCAGTGGATAAGGAATTGGCTGGACAACCTCACTCAAAGATTTGTAGTTAACAGCTCAATGTCCAAGTGGAGATCAATGACAAGTGTCATTCCTCAAGGGTTGATTTTCGGATGGGTGCTGTTTAACATTGTTGTCAGTGACAGAGATGATGGGATCAAGTGCACCCTCAACAAATTTACCAATGGCATCAAGCTGTGTGGTGTGGGTGACACACTTGAAGGAAGGGATGCCAGCCAGAGGGACCTTGACAGGCTTGAGACTTGGGCCCATGAAAACTGCATGAAGTTCAACAAGGCCAAATGCAAGGCCCTGAACCTGGGTCAGGGCAACCTCATGCACAGATACAGGCTTCGTGGAGAATTGTTTGAGAACAGCCCTGAGGAGAAGGACTTGGGAGTGTTATTTGATGAAAAGCTCAACATGAGACAGCAGCATGCACTTACAGCCTGGAAATCCAACAGTATCCTGGGTTGTATCAAAAGAAGCATGATCAGCAGGTTGAGGGAGGTGATTCTCTCCCTCTACTCCACTCTTGTGAGACCCCACCTGGAGTACTGTGTCCAGTTCTGGAGTCTCCAGCATAAGAAGGACATGGAGCTGTTGGAACAAGTCCAGAGGAGGGCCATGAAGATGATCAGAGGGCTGGAGCATCTCTGATATGAAGATAGGCTGAGAGAGTTGGGGTTGTTCAGGCTGGAGAAGAGAAGGCTCCAGGGAGACCCTACCAGTACCTGAAGCCTATCAGTACCTAGCAGCCTTCCAGTATCTGAAGAAGCCTACAGGAAAGCTGGAGGGGGCCTTTTTATGAGGGTGTGGAGTGATAGGACAGGGAAAATGGGTTCAAACTGAAAGAGGGGAGATTTAGATTGGATATTAAGAGGAAATTATTCATGAGGTTAGTGAGACACTGACACAGGTTGTCCAGAGGAATTGTAGATGACCCCTCCCTGGCAGTGTTCAAGGCCAGGTTGGATGCAGCTTCGAGCAACCTGGTCTAGTGGGAGGTGTCCCTGCCCATGGCAGCAGCGTAAGAACTAGATGATCTTTAAGGTCCCTTCCAACCCAAACCATTCTCTTCCATGATTCTATGACCCTGTTTTCTGTATTTATTTGTAAACTCTGGCCTGGAGTCAAGGTAACGTATCATGCACGTGTATTCTTTTGTTTACATAATGAAAGTGACTGATAAAGTTTTGGTATTTATTTAATATTAGTGTTGAACAGTGTTAAACGGAAGCAAATAAACTGAAAATAACAGTTGCATTGAAATTTTAATTTTAATTTAATTCAAAATTAAAACCAGTAGTCAATAGAATGAAGACTCGGGATACTCTAACTGCTTAGGACCTTCCTGTTAGCTAAAAACTAAATGATCTGGGGTTAGCCTTTTTTCTTCTACATATATGCAAATCTTTAAAACCCATTGGGAAAAGAACATGCATTACCAGGATATCATAAATCATATGCATCTGTTTGTTTAGTAATTCCCTGCTAAAATAGTAGTAAAATGAGTAGTTCAATATGAAAAATTATGATTTACTGACTAACTTTAACAGTAAATTGCAAATATTTGCACTCACGTTGAATACAATATTAAATTATATTCAGTCTAGTAATGTGAATTTGGCCTTATTCTTAACAAGACAACATAAAAGAAAATTTTTATCTGTTAACTGTTTTAGAGGTACTATGGTGGTATAAGTAATGTTGTGAAAGTAACATTATTATAAAGAAGCCCCTGAGATCTCTACAAAATTAGGATACAAAAGAATAGAAAATTGAGGGATTTTTTTTTCCTTTTTGTTTGTTTGCTTGTTTCCTGAGGGATTAAAAAATTGAGAAAATCATAAAGAAGATGATGATCCCAGCTAGTGTGGTGGGAAGATGACATATCAGACACCAGGACATTAACATGTGGTAAACATAAAGCTACAAGTTTTGATGAAAGGATGTTTCTTCCTCCTCTGGAATATCCTTTTTTCCCTGGCAAGTTTTGTGGAACGAGTGAAGGGGCCAATAAAGTGATGAGATCAGTAACATACTAATTCCATTGACTATCAGAAGAGGCAACTATCTATGTTAGACAAACTGTAAGGTGTTTCTCTTTCACTGGGGAAGAAGAAAGAAAGGATAGAGGGCAGGACATGGAGTGAACACTGAAAAAGACTAGCAAAGTCCTAGAGTAATTTAGATTGGGAAAAATATCCAAAGGTCATCTAGTCCAAGTGCTTGCTAAAAGCACAGCTTACTTCAAAGGTAGATGAGATTGCCCAGGGTCATTATCCAGTTGAGTTTTGAATGTTTCCAAGCACGGAGATCTCACACTTCCCTGGGAAACCAGTTTTAATTTTTGTCCACCCTTATATGAAATCTAAGCTTATGGCGTTGGAATTTATAATTAGTGATTATTAAAATCAAATATGCTGAACAAGAGGATTAATTTTGTGGTAATTAATGATTTTTGATTAAGATTATTTTTTTATGTATTATTAACAAAAAAACCATGGATAAAACTGAAACAACTGAAGCATTAGTAAGAAAGGAAAGTTGAGCTTGTTTGATAGCTTCTTGTGAATTCCAGACCTTTATTATGTAGTCTCGAGAAACTGGATGTGTTAGCCAACACAGTACAATGGGCAGTCCTGAGATGGCATCCTGAGCCTGTCTCTTCTGTGTGAATACATCATGCCCCCACAAACACGTAAATGGAAAAAAAAAAGATGGATAATTTAGCTAACTTAGCCACTCTCAAATTCATGTTTAAACATGGATTAAATATTTTAATTTCTGTTAGATGTGTAATGTTGAGTTAGTACTTAAGTGTTTTGCTAAATTAACATCAGGAAGAAAAGCATGTTACGTCTCACATATGTAATGATTCTGAGAATGGATCCACACCCACATTGAAACCATAGACAATGCAAAGGACACTTACAAATCACAGCCCTTTCTTACATGACATTTTTCTGTCTGAAGGTGTTTTACTGATCTGAACATAGGATTTGTAACGTCTGTTTACGAGGCCAGGAAAAGGCCTGTCATTCATGACTGCATTACATGAATTGTTTTCATCTGCCTGTTACTGTCTTTCAGTGTTCACAGAACATTTAATATAAGCTTAAATTAAAATTGCCTGTGTACATTCGTGTGCACGTATAAAAAGCATAAAGCGTAAAATGAGTTTACTTAGCAATAAGAACACCACACTTCATCTAAATCTTGAAATGTAACAATATAATTTAACAGAAAAAATCCAAAACAGTGTGAAATAGGAAGCAAAGATTCCTCTATTCAACTCTATTTTACATTACATTTTTTATACATATTTAAATTCCTTAAGCTATATCTTAACCTAGAAACTACTATTAAAGCCTGATTTTTCATAATAGGATCTTTAAAAATTGTAATTATTTTACTGTTTGCTTTTACCTCTGATCTCATCACTCTTGTTATTAAAAACATTATTTAAGATTACATTTTCCTATATTTGAGAAGAAGAGGTGACATGATATAGAGGTATGGCAATTATGATAGGAACTTTAAAAATAATTGTGACCTGTAGACTTGTAGACAATCAGAAATTGTAATATAAAATGGGCAGTTGCTTGTCATTCACAAAGATGAAAATGTAAAATAGGCAGTCTTATTTCAGCACTGCTCAATAATAAATCAACAGGCCAGACATGACTCAGAGTCTGCTCATAAATTAGCTGTTTGACATAGAACAAAGAATCACAAGGAAAGTCAAAGTAGAAAAAGAAAAAGGGGAGAAGAAGCAAAACAAAGCCTCATGTGGCTTTCTGCTCACTTACTCTTAGACAATTACATGAAATATTAAATAGTGCAATTACTGGCAAAAAGATAGTGTTAAACAAATATGCTATAATGGACCAAGTTATTGAAATCAATAGCAGATCAGCTATAAACTGGTGTAAGATCATTGCTAAGGTAACTTTTTTCTATAAGATACAACACTGGGCCCAGAGATAATTCCCCCATTACCCTTACTACTGCCAATTCTACTGAGAAGAGCCAGGTATTCTTTATTCCTGTTGATGGCAATAACAGAAAAAAATGCAAGCCAGATTAACCCTAGCTAACATAAAGAATTTACATGGGCCAGAGCGACTTGACATAGAAATCCCACATCACACCTATAGTCAACATGCTCAGGTTTGTCTGTTTACCACAGAGGAAGCTGGTGTTTGATTTACAGATCTGTTAGGGGAGTATATTACACAGGACAAATCCAGACGTGTTGTGCTCAAATTCCAGTTGACCATGATGTTGGAGGGAGGGTGGCAGTGTGCTGTCCTCTGCCCCCTTCAGTATCAGTGGGAAGTAGCCTTAAATCCTTGAGTGAATCAGAATTTTCCTGAACCATTTTCAGCAGCTTAAGATACTGAGGAAAGGAAACAACTTTCCATCTTCAACAGAAAAATTGTTTCTGAAGGTAAACTTAGTCCTTTCAAGTTAAGATATTATTTCAGTGTTTCCATGTAATAGTGACTGTAAACACAGAAGACAAACAAAATAGCAAGCATTCTGACCCAGCTAGTGCCATAGCACATATCTTCTTAAAGTTTTGTAGTATTTGTTTTTTTATGAATACATCAGAAGTAGTGCCATACTTAATATGAGTTCCATACTATAATTTCAGGTAAACTGAATCATAGTTTAGTGGTTAGATATGAAATCATAGAGTTCAATTAAGCATACAGATCTAAGGCGGCTCGGTTAAACTCATAGATGGTGGCAGACCTGAACATTTTTTTAAAAAATAAATAAAATAAAGTAAATAAAATAAAATGATCTCTTAAGGTCTTTTCTAGTTATAAGGATAAGGTCTGATCCCTTATACATCCAGAACATTTCTACCTAATAAATCCTGTTCTGCCTAAGAAATTGAGTTAATGAAACCAAGGGAAAAATATGCCATATCAATCTGCATAATGCAAATCTGCAAACAAAATGAAGCAGCAATTAATACCGTGATTTCTGTGATTTCTGTGATTGTTAGCATTTAGCAGTTGCCAGTTTAGTAGCAAGGTAGCAGTTCTAGCTAGCATCAAAGCCTATCTACTTGTATGGTATTTTACAGCTGAGGATGGGGCTGAGTTGTAAGTTAAACAGCTATTTAAATTTACAAATCTTAAGAACCTTGCCTAAATCTTAAACACATGTGCAGCATCATACTAAGGAAAACTGTTAAGAGGACTAAGTAAGAATGAGTTCCAGTAGTATAAAATAAAAATTGGTAACCAGTTTTTTAAACATGTCAAGGTGAAGGAATAAGGAGTTTGGGAGCATTTGGGTCAGCATCAACAATCCTGTTAAGAAATATACATGTGCTGTCTTTGTGTTCCCACCAATGACAAGTGAAGTGTTAAAAATGTAATGAGAGAGAAAGAGATGAAAGTGAAAAAGGGGGATTTGAAGTATAATTGGGCTCAAATAAGGATTCAGAAGTATGAGAGAAGCAACACAAATGAAATACTGTAAGTTTACTTCAGGACTGTAAGTTTACTTTAACTGCTTTATGAAGCCTCAGAGCATGCCCAAGATAAACAAAATGCTTTAAATTCAGATTTAATGGGGAACTCATTAAATTTTTATGCAGTGGGATCTGTCACTTGTGAAGTGTTTCATTTAACATCACATTTCTCAATCCATTGTGAGCACAAGGGACTGGTCTGGTCTGCACACTGGGTGCAGACCTGCTTCGAGCACTGATGACCAGCCACACCATGCCAATACAATTTGAGGGCATACAACTTGAGACACATTTTACAACATCTGGGTGGGGAAAAAAATCAGTTCCACACTACCTCTTAGCACATGCTCAAGATGTTTTCTTTTCAGTGTGGGCTCTAATAGTCATGTTGTAGCTAGGAAGAGCAGGCACATGAGCAGCTGGTACTACTATAGCTGAACGAAATACCTAGATCCTGTGCCTGCAGTAGTTCAGCTGAACAGTAAACTCCATGGATATAGTGGAACACTGTAGTGTCTGAATTTGGGCAGCTGGTCAATGTGTTGAGTATCCTGGTACTAACATAACTGGCAACGGTGAGTGACCTTGGGTGAATTAGCAGGCAGGAGTGTGAGTGCTGGGAAACCAAGACTGGAATTGACAGCAAATAGCTGGAAATTGTTACAGGAGCCAGCTCAGACAGCTATTAAAGGTAGGGAGGCCTTAGAACAAAATTAGGGGTCTCATCTTATATTTATGCTTTGCCCTTGTCCCAGAAGACCTTTCCTGCTGGGAATCAGAATATAAAAAAATAGGATGGCATTTCTCAATATCAAATGGATATGAACAAAACTAAATACTATTTATGTATGTGTTTTTAATGTTGTAAAGAAGAAATAGCAGAAACTGCTAGTTTAATTAATTATTAATAGTACCTTTTAGTATTAGCTTAGTAATTAGAATAAATAGAAAGCAATGCATTAGGCCTTTTGAAAACTGAAATATGGGTTTATTTTCATTTAGCATATTCACCCTAAGATTCCATGTTGCTGTTTTCTGCATTAGCATGATAGTCCCCAGCACCTTAATCTTCCTAGTCCAAAAAAAAAATGTTTAAATACCTGATATAGACTGTTATTCTTGTCACTAAAAATTATTTCTGTCATTCAGAAGACATCTTCTAATGAAAGAGAACTGACTCAATGACATTGTTGAAGTTTTTGTACATTATTTTACTCTCAGTTGTCAAAATCAAAATAAGTTATCAAGCTACAACTTTGATACTTATCAAGGCTGTCACGTTGAGTGCTAGGGTTACTCTTTTGTGTATTTCCCAGGTGGATTTCAGAGTGGCAGGGATGAGAAGACACTTTTTTGAAATCATGAGACCTTTGTCTCACCTTCATAACACTATGAAGGTTCATCAAACTGGCAAAAGCAACTTTAGAAGGGGTAGAAAAAAATAAATAAAACAGTAACTCAACAGCTGACAGCAAACTAAGGAAGTTCTTCAGGTCAAATAAAATGTCTTTTGGATGGGCAAATGCATGAAAAAGTCATCACTCATTCTCTTATACTAGTTGGGATAATATTATGATGTTTTTTCTTCACAGACAGCAGCTGGAAAAACATGACAGTCCATTTCAAATATTCTTTTTTAAACAAATGTAACAAAAATAATGAGCAGCTCACCCAAATGTAGTTTTTCTAATTACAGTATTGCTAATACTGAACCGTAGCATTGTTAGAATAATTTATTTCAAGACAAAATAATATCCTCCAAAATTAGTGGGACTCAGTTTAATGATCACTCCATAAGAGGGTAGTTAGGCATGAATCAGATACAGGCTTGAAAAAGTGGGTGCTCTAATGAGATTTCTTCACAACTCTGGGTGCTTCTGTAGATACTACCTAGAGATACTGGTTACAGATTTGTTTGGTTTGACTTCCATGTAAGTCCGTGTTCCTGTGGTCCAGGTATCTCTGAAGACGATGAGGGAATGTTAGTCTTAATTATTTACTTGGCCTTCAGGACCTACATACTGTGAGCAACATCAAATGAAAGCATTCAAAAGGATGAGCAGTGGTATTTCTTATACCAGTGGACTAAAGTCAGAGTTTTTTCAATATGTTCTTAATTCATGTTGAAACATGTTGCTAGGGGTTTTCTTTTTGCTGTGTTCTACCTCAAGTGCTCATTAGCAAATGATTTGTAAAATATAACTCAGACCTCCTGTATCAAGGGTCTTTGTCAAACCTTTTGGACTCATGCAGTCTTCTTTTGGGTTATGTTAGGACATAGAGCTTGTAGTATTTCCTTCCTTTCATCTTTATGTGAATGGCTTCAACATCCAAAGAGAAGATAAAATGTTTCTGTTAAAATTGCATTTACTATTTCAACAGTAGTGATTCAAACACATGGATTTTGATCTTTACTAGTGATCTTGCTAACTTTTAAGGTTTTCTATGAGGTTTAACTTAAGAATAAGTATTCCACAGTCAGATAAATCTCCATTGCATGACATTTGTCAGTTATGCTACAGTTCAGGATGTTAATTCAAATCATAAGGGGCACCAGATGTATCTTCTCACGTATTCTAAAGGCTAGAATTAGCTGAGGATATAAGATTTCTGTGCTGCAAATATTGCCGTGTTCTTACACCAGTGACTTGTTTAGGTCATATTTATGCATTGGCAATATCTAGAAAGAATAATGAACTTCAAGAGATCTTTCTTTCATGCTTCTCTTTGACTTCTATCTATTTCATTGTATGTACAGTATGTCATCGTCCATAGTAAATTAAAAATAAGGACTTGACTAATACGTCTATTTTGAGGTACTTATTAAAGTCCCATGGTAACATCATTCGATGTTTCTTTTGGGGTAACACTAAAATGAGATACTTTTTTATTCCTTTAGTTGAACATTGGCAGTTAAATAATGGGGAACACATAACAAGTCAGAGAGGAAAATCTCATGAATATCATAATCCCACTGGAAAATGCAATGAAATATGAGCTGTGTATTTCCTCCAACCCTCCTCTAATTTCAGGGAAAGGAATTAGAAGTCCCAAAGGAAGCAGAAAATTGTGGGAGTAATTATTCATCACCCAACAGAATTTGCAGATGAAATGCACTGCATACAGATTTCTTAACATATTCTTATTTTGAAACTTCATTATAATGAATAGTATTGCCCATTATCATGCAAATAAACAAGATGTTCCTTACGCATATGTCTGAAATGCTCTGCTGTCCTCAGAGAAGATCCTATTTTATTTTGCATTGGGAAAGATACAAAATCAATAGTTTAGATGTGACTTACCTGACAACCTGAGCTTAGATCCTGCTGTTAATTTTCAAATTAACATTCATCTATATAATACTGGGTTAAAATTGAAATAGCCAGTAAGTATTGAGAAGGTCTATATCTAGAATTAAGCTGTGCTTAATATTCATATTTCTGCTTCTTACACATATCCATATTTCTGCTTCTTACACCTGCCTGAAAATGGTCTGAACACTTGACTCTGAAGTATGGATCAGAAACCCTGTAGTAGGTGGCTATGTTCCATTGTTAACTGGATTTATCAGGTTATGGGTAGTGACCTGCTTAAGTATTTTCACCACAATGAAATACATTTTTCTATTAGCATAGAAATGGCCATAATTTCAAAACTTTTTCAGTTTTTAGGACACTGTTTCCACCATGAAAAAGAGATGCTAAGAACAGGTTTATTCCCAGCATGGCACAGTGTTAGACTCACAATTCTCAGTCTCGGGTACAGTAGAGAGATGACACACACAGAGGATGGGAAGGGAAATATCATTATCTCTGAACTTACATGAAATGCTATTTCACAAAGTAAAAGGAAAACTTTGTAGGAAACAAATTATCCTTGAGCAAGCCCCATCACACTAGGCTGAATGTGTGATTCAGAGTTCTGCTAGAGAAAAAAAATAATTCTGAATTGTCAAGAAGCTTGGGGGGAAGGGATGAAGTGATGCTAGGACTTCCAAGCAGTTCTCTGCTAGCTTGCCCTCCAATGCTCTTCTACCAGTACTTAAGAGGGGATGCAAATGGTGGATCCCTTTTGAAGCAAATAAATATTAGACTTTCAGATGAAGTATTTGAAATCATATGTCAAGACTAAAGCAGTATACAAAGCATAAGCAAAGATAGAGATTTAGTGTGAAAGTGTGCCATCTCCTGCATTAATAAGTCTTTAGAAAAACTAATACCCATATTTCTAACAAAAGTAAAAATCAAGTGTCAGTGACTCTGCAATGGGATGATTTCCTATTATTGATGGATACACAGTGTATATGATTCCCCTGTTTTTGGGAGCTATCAATTTGTATTTTCTTTGCCTTGGTAACAGATCACAACTTGAAGTGCCATTTTAACCTAAGAAAGGAAAGCAGGTTTCCTGGTAGTATCACATATACAAGAATTGTGATATCCTTTTTGTTCATAGAATTCCCTCTGTTTTGTTTTGTTGTGTGAAAAATGGTTGTACCAAGTGTAAAAACTCTCATTTTCTCTATCTACTGCAGAGAAAGAAGTACATGATGTTCACTCTCTCACATCTCTGAATTTGATCAGTTGACCATGGTAAAACTGTTACCAGGAGTTCCATTCCTTCATTTGTATTTGGGTTTTATTTTCTCTTGTGATCCAGGACTGATCTGATATCATTGCCTCAGTTCAGAAAGGATCCATATCTGCAGATCTTCAATGGAAGGAAGAACCTCCAGTTCTGTTATGTAGTTTGAGGGACAGTTCTTCAGTATGACCCTTTCCTACAACTTTCTTTGTGGTGAACTTAGTCTCCTCACTCACAGGCCAGTTTCTATGAACTCTATTTAAGCACCAAATTCTTGTGTATAATGTACCTAACAATTCAGCATTAAATTCCCATAAAGAAAAGTGCACAAAAATTTTCTGTACTGGAACAATTAAGTCTAAATCTCTTTTGAGGATTTAGCTCAAGTTTCTTTCCCCATGTAGTAATGTTGTAGAAGTGCCAAGAGAGACATACAGAACAACCTATGCAGTGTAGTCAGGATACAATGTAGATGAGAGGACAGTGTAAGAAAGGAATAAGTGTATTTTAAGGAAGAATTGAAAGAATTTTAAATACCATAGCTGTCAGACTTTGCTTTTTTGTCTAAATCACCAAATCTCTTTTCTGTGATAAAGTAATTGCCTACAAATTATACAACCTCATGCAAAATCAAGATCTGAACAAAATAAAGGGACAGCATAAAACCCAAACCAAATAAACTCTGAACTGTGAACTGGGACTTAGTGACTCAGAAATCCACAGCCTGATTTGAAACCTAATAGGGTTGCGCTGAGCTATTTCTAACAGGGAGTTGTTTCTTTTACTATAATGTATTCTGTGATATTTAACTGTTAATATGAAAGGTAAGTGTTTGCAATGAAGAATTCACCTTGACTTAGTTGACTCCTACTAAAGCTTTTTATGTCTTTTTCATCATTTTTGGCTATTTACCTTGATTTTACAGCTTGTTCACTATCATCAGCCAATACCCAGACAGCTACTAGGTTAAGACCTCTGACGCACTACATCTAAAAGCATTTGCTGCATATACAAAACAATTACTCATATTTAAAGTAAAATATGATTAGACTGATAATTTTTGCTCTCTCAATCAAAACAAGTGTCTTTTATAGATCTGCTACTTTGACTTATCTATTCAACCATGAGTTGCACTCTTTCTTCACTACAATTATATTTACTGTAGCCACATAAAACAACCAGACAATATCTTGCAATGATTTAAAGAGCTTTTTGCACTTGCTATTCTATAAAATTTTAATGGGTACACACAAAGCGATAGTAGTTAATGCATTCTATAGAAGGCAGACATATCTGCAGATAATTTTTACAGGACTTTTAGCATTATGTACAGAGTTTATTAAAAACAATATTTTACTGATGCTCATGAAACTAAACAGCTCCAACATCCTGCCAGTATTTTATTGGCTAACAGTTTTTAAAAGTTAATTTTCAAAAGGAACAGAGAGAGTCACAGCAATTTAAATTCCATGTATGATCTTTCATTTACTAGCATTTACAAAAGAAGAAAAAGCATAACTGAGAGTTGTGTACACTGTTCATGTAGACTGTGGCTGGTCAGCCTCACTGACCCCTAAGAGACACTTGTCAAAAGCTTCATGCAGTTAGGAGCCACACGGACAGACAAGGGAAGCAATTCGTAAAGTGGAGTTGAAAGTATTCACCCTTGCATGATGAAGATGGCATGAGCATACACTGCACACCTGACTGACTCGTGCTAGGAAACTCACAGACTCCCCTGTGAACTTGCACAGAAGCTCTGCACCAGTTCAGCCCTGCTGCTGAATCCGCATGTATGTTGCTTCAACAGCTACAGGCTTGCCAACATGGTTATATTTAGATCCATGCTTCCCAGCAAATCAAGGAGCCTGACTAGTGCACAAGAACAGTCTCACAATAATATGGAAAATTTCTTACTGTTCAGATTCATGATCATGGGATAATAATTATAATGTAAAAAAACAAAAAAACAACAATGAAAAAAAACCTAAAAAAAACCCCAAACCCAAAAAAACCCAGCACCTTCATCCCCCCAAACCCTGAATGACATGGCAGAAACTAAACAAAGAAAGCTGAGAAGTACATTCAGCTGAACCTACTTAAAAGTATTTCTGAAATCTGTAGGAAGACTTGGATTTTTAAATTTTTCTATCACCCATTAACACTGTCCTTGTGATAGTACACATCCAAACAGCTATTTAAGTCCTATTTTAATAACTGAAGTGCTCCATGACAACATCTTTGTAAATCAGAAAATTCAGAAGGGAGGGTCATTCTTCCATGCCTAAACATATTCAATCTCTTAATTCTTTTCTTTAGTTGGCTTTAATTCCCAAATGGCAGTTTTGATGTCTGCACTGTTCAGAGGGTGATACACTGAGTGCCTCATGAGGCAAAGGGTTTGCATTGCAAGTCACAGGGTGGGAAATTCCCCAGCTGCTGTGCAGCCTCTTCCTCAACACCCCAACTGCCTCCCTGTTGCCTTCTGTGAGCAGAATATCTCCCGTATGGACTGACATGAATTTTAACTCCCATCTTGACTGAAATGGATTTTAACTAGAGATATGATCCATATAACTTGGCTTTACTGATCAGGTTTGTATCTCTGTCCCTAGTATTTCCTTAATGAATGAGAGGTAGTGAAGAATATGTCATTTATGTTGGCCAGTGGCAACAGGGGGATTTAGGAAAAGCATCAGATTTGCACTTATGTACATATCCAGCAGTTTCACTAAGCGATTATTCTATATAAAAATACAATGTGGATCTAAAGGTCTGTAGGAGTAGGTGTATTTCTGCTGTGACATGTTTGCATTCTCTGATACATGCAGAAAAGAAGCTGGGTAAAGAAATCATGTTGCTTTGCTTGTCAAGGATTTTTCTCTCCTAGAATGTAGTGCAACACACGGTAACTAGGACAAATGACTTAATCTTCTCATCGCTGCATGTTGTAAAATTACTTTTGGCTGAGTGAACATAAAATGGACTGTTCAAACTCTGCCAGTATGCTTCCTTTAAGTTAAAAGGTAAAATTTACAGGCTTTTAGAAGGTACACTGTGTGGTGGGTTTCTCTTCATTGGCTTGCTCCAACAATACAGGATCAGGCCAATACAGAAGATTATGTGATATCCTACTGTCAAAGAAATACATATATATCAAATAAAAAAAAAAAAGAGAGAGAGAAAAAAGCTGAACCTGAGAAAATATTTACCCTTACAATTTTTTAATCACAAAGTAACTGCATATCTTTAAAATAATCCTATTTTGTTTAGTTAGATGCACAGAAAAATTGGAATGCTACTTGTCTATTAAAAAATGTTAATTTCTTAATTCATATAGTACACAATATTGGCAAGGGACCAAAAGTATTCCTTCTAATTGCTTTCAAAAGAAAATGAAATTAAATTGTTTGATCCTTAAGGTATACTGCAGTAGGGAGAACAAAATTTAATGATCTGGATAGTTCACTGTTTGCTGAAGCAAACATGAAAACTTATGGCAGAGTTATACTTTGAATTTGACAGAAAAAACAAGAAAAAGGAGGAAATTAGATTATTCAGGGCAAAGAACTCAGATGCCAGTTCTCTGATCATCATGCTGTGCTCTGATTAGGATCCAAAAAATTGCCTTATTTCATCTTCGATGCTTCATATTGTTACGCTTAGCAGGAAGCCACTGCAGTCACTAAAGCGAGGTAGGTTTGCTTTAGCGGTGTGCCAAATTGCATTCAAATAAGCTCAAAGTGTATTCTAGTGACCAGCAATCATTAAATCATCAACCTTCTCTGTCAAACCTCCTTTTTCCCTGTTATAACCCACATGCCAGAATTGAGTTTGGATTTGGTATAGTCAATTTTTCCTTCCAGCCCAAAACATTCTATGATTTTATGATTTCATTTTGACCGTAACCTCTGGATTTTGGGACCAGCTGTGCATTGTCCTTCACTTGTCTGAAATGTAATAGTTAGAAATTTTTACGTTAAACCTCTTTCTTGAACTCCTTCTTGAGGATATCTTTTTGCCTTTTAAGAATAAGAAAATCATGTCAGACCTTTCTCTTTTATCAATTCCAGCTTTAAGAAGATATCCACATACGTATAAAACAATGTCATCAGCATATACACTGAAAGCATGAAGGTCAAAAGTCTTATTCTATGTGAGAAGTCTACCCTTTCATGGCATGTATTCTATACTGACAGAAATGGACAATAACTGGTCTCATTTATGTTAGTTCAAACATTTAAGTACTTGATCCCATATAAAATCTCCTCTCCTGACCCAAGCACTTCACAATCAATAAGAATATTTTTGCTGATTTTGAGGGGCTATAGAGTAGAACTTCATCATTTAATTTTTAGACTTTTTACATTCTGGTAGAAAGTACTGAGCTAAGATGCTTATTGTCTGAATTGTGATGGAATATCTAAAAGGAGGGAACATTCTTCATACTTCCAAAATAGCTTCGAACAGTACTGTAAGTGAGTTTCTTCTCTGGTTATTGATCTGCTTTAAATTAATGTTATTAGAAATGTACAGACTGTGGGAATTATAAAATTTAATTGCCCTGGCTGTGGCCAAGTACTTCTGGTGCAGTGGCAGTTTCAGTCCTAAATTCTGCAATATTCTGAACCTGATGGCATGATAAAGTTGTTTTCCCATAACCTGTTACCATTGTTTGTTTATTCTAAAAATGTTTCCATTTTGCTAGCTTGGAATATCATGAAAGTGATGTTGTAAAATATTATGTCAGTCCTTTGGCCATCCTTAGTTAACTCACAACTATGCTTCAGATCTGATCATACTTAGATCATTTTGTATAATTATTGATACATACATATCATATATAGAATCATAGAATACCTATATACATATATATAGCATAATTGTACTCAAATAACCTTTGATTTTTTTCTTTTTATAAACTCCTGAATAGCTACCAAGTAAAAACTGTTCCCAGTCACTGTGCTGGGATGAATTCAAATCAGCTCCTATTTCTTGAATTATCCAGTCTTCCAACTGCACTTCTTCCTTTAAAAATAGCAAGAGAATTTTCCTTTACTTATAAAGCCAGTTGTATTCATTACACGCTTCTTGATGAAAAATTTACTCTTCTTATAAAAGTGGACAGAACAAACAATGACCTATGAACCTCTGAAAATTTTCTATATACAGACCATGCATTTAAAGTGGCTACAGTCTGATCAATGTTTATAGACACTCTTTTCGATAGGATTCTTTGTTGGGCCTTTTTTCCTTCTAAGTGCACGTTCCAAGAATGTGGAATTCTTCAACATTGGAAGAGAATTGCTCATTAATACAAAACAATAAGGAAACGCCTGAAACATGAAAACACTTCACAAATGGACAGCCTAGCACTTCCTGCAGGGCAAAGTCCTTTACTTCCACTGAGCTCCTGATATATTGGTAATGTCAGGCTGTCATGTCATAGAACTTTTTATCATGTGGAATGGCTTCCAGCAAGCATTTCTATTGCTTCTGGTCAACCCCCATGCAGCACTCTGCCATAAACAGTTTCATGCATCCTGCACATTTGTTTCCTGAATTATACAGGCCATGCACTGGCCAGCTTCAGATTCCATTTTGATAGCATTTTTTGTTGACCAAGGTGGAAATCCCATGACTGTGAGCATTGTTATATATCCCTTACAAATATGTTGAAGACTTAGGATTCAGTATTATCTTTATTGACATAAGTCTTTAATTAATCCATTTAGAGTATAGCATTCATGCCCATCTGATCTTCCATAACAATTTCAATACACAAAACATTGTAATGCTGATTTATTTTTGAGCATATTGCTTTGGGTGCCTCATTTGAAAATCATCACCTGAAATATTGAGAATGAGCAGAAAGATGCATGCAAGGAGTGCTCATTAAAGCACATCTGCTTTCCTTCTGAGGAGGGCAGCCGTCTCATGCAAGTTGCTTTGTATTTGCTTACAGAACAAATTTGTTAACAGTTCTGTTTCTGGGCACTTCAGAGCTATGAAACACAAAGTTTAGCAAATTGAGATCAGCGATATTCTTTCAACTCTGGAAGCAAGAGAAAGAGGTTTTCTTGTTGTGGGAGGAGGAGGGAGTAACTAAGAAAATAGGTCACTCTGGTTTATGATTTTTTGCAAGAAAGAGCAATTGAGTTATCAAAGTGAGGTTAGTTCTGCCAGGCTTTAGTGGCACTGTTCTATTACTCATCATAACATGGCTTCCCCTTTCCAGAACAACATTTAATGAGGGTTGCTGTATGAAACATTGCTGCTTGAGCACATATGAGAGGAACACAATGGAAATCTGCATAAATATTGGTCTTTACAAGACTTTTCAAAGTGTTTCTTGTCAATTCTATTAAATAACATCAACAAAGTTCAAGCAGACATGCAGCCGTGCAG